>BSBM01000583.1:1800000-2186586 GCA_027924585.1 Larix kaempferi
GGTGGGGAACAAGTTTGTGGTCAAAACTGATCATAATAGTTTAAAGCATTTCCTTACACAAAAAGATATCAATGAAAGGCAACAAAAATGGGTAAGTAAGGTCCAAGATTTTGATTTTGACATTGAATATGTAAAAGAGAAGGATAATATTGTAGCAGATGCATTGTCTAGGAGACTTGCATTTTCCCTTATGGACATTTCAAAAGATTGGAAAGATGTGCTAATAGTAGAGTATGCCAAAGATAGATTTGCTTGTGATTTGTTAGATGGGGTCAAAGGAGATGATAAATAAAATATATTAAATGGCCTAATCTACTATAAAGACTGGATATAGTTAGTTCATGGTTCGAACTTAAAGCAAAGGATATTGAAGGAAGCTCATGATTCTCCTTTAGCAGGCCGTCCTGGTTTCTTTAAAACATATAGGCAATTAAGACAAAGTTTCTCTTGGAAAGGGTTGAAGGAAGATGTTTTAAAGTATGTGAATGAATAAAACATATGTCAGCAAAAACAAAGTTGAACAAACCCATCCTACTGGTCTCTTACAACCGTTTCCCATTCCATAACAAAAATGGGAAAGCATCTCAATGGATTTCATCTCAGATTTGCCCAAGGATTTTGGTAAGGATTGTATTTATGTTGTGGTGGATAGACTCACCAAATTTGCTCATTTCTTTGCTATTACATCATATTTTACTGCTACACAAGTAGCTGAGCTATTCTTTAGAGATATTATCAGATTGCATGACTTCCCAAAAAAATTGTGAGTGACAGGGATAGCAGAAGTATGAGTGTTTTTTGGAAATAACTCTTCAAGTTGGTGGGAACTCAATTGACTCCTAGCACAAGCTATCATCCTCAAAATGATGGTCAAACAGAAAGAGTGAACCAATGGTTGGAGGGGTACTTGAGAAACTATGTTGGTGAACAACAAAAAACATGGGTTAAATGGCTACATTTGGGTGAGTTTTGCTACAATACTACTTTCCATACGTCCATTGGAATGTCTCCTTTCAAAGCAATTTATGGTTATGAAGCACTCACCTTTGTTGATCATATTTTTGGTGATAGTAGAGCTCCAAAAGTTAAAGATTGGGTTGAGGAAAGTCAAAATCTTTTGAAGCTTTTAAAATACAATTTGCAGGTTGCCAAAATCAACAAAAACAATATGTGGATCAACATAGGAAGGAAATAACTTTTCAAGTGAATGATTTGGTTTATTTGAGGCTGCAACCATATAATACAACTAGCTTAAAATGGAAAGGATTATAAAAGCTTAAAACAAGGTTTTATGGTCCATACAAGATAGTTCGAAAGGTTGGGGAGGTAGCTTATGAGATAGAACTTTCGGAAGGTAGAAAAATCCACAATATATTTCATGTTTGTTGACTCAAACCTAGTCGACAAGGGTTCCACTCACTGTCGACATCCAACCCACGGCGATCTTCCTGAGCACCGACCCAGACAGGTTTTACCTCATCCAGCAACACTTGTGGAGCAGATGAGGTCTCACCTGAGATGTTCAAGGTAGGGTCAACGGAACCATGTTTTCGCCGAATGAAGGAGGATGTTGTAGCTCAATTACTTAAACTTATTGTGATGTTTCAGAAGTAGATCTATGCAGTTATCTTCAACATTATTTATATTCATATCATTCAACAAAACCATTCAGCATCGCATCAAACATAACAATAAAGCAATTATTGCAACAAAGAAACATTACACCAATTGTGGATTCATATCGCATCATTCATTACCATAGACAATCAGAAGAAACACAGAGATTGCGCAAAACAGTCATGTCATGTCATATTAACTCCGCAAAACCCAGATACAATATCTCCGCAAAAACACAGATCTCACCGATAACTCTTGATCTCAGATACACAACCAAAAGATACATAATCCATGACTTCCTTATTCAACACATACAACTCTATGACTTTATATAGGCTTCCGCCCTTACATTGCTTGTCCACTTATTAACAAATTCCTAACCAACACTTTGAGCAATTGACCCAAAAGCTAACTGACATGGTCCAAATGACCCAAAAACCTGCATACTGTGGTACATTTGACCCAAAATTACATAAAATATTCTCCTTTGTGCCTAGCTTTCTGCCTTTCGTGGTATCTTCTGACCTGTAACAGCATCCGTGATGCTGCGATGCTAACTTACCAAACCACCTGCCAACAGGGGGCATGCTGCGATGCTAACTTACCAAACCTCTTGCCAACAGGCCCCCAACACAATCTTGTGCCTCGCCCTCGAGCCACGTCAGCAGGACATGGTGTACTCAGACTCTGCTATGGTTGAACTATGTTTCTGCAACTGTTCTTGCTGTCTGGATCACGCGGTGTTGTTCTGCTCCTTCTGCTACACTGATCGTTGACTCGCTGTTATGTACTTCTCACCCTAAAGTAGTCATCCCCCAGCTTGCTGTCATATACCTCTCAAACTCATCCTCCAGTTTCGAGGAATCGGTTGCAGACGGAGAAGAAGTTTACGACCAGCGCCGAGGTGCGAAATAGGCCAACGGCTCCGGCACATCTGTTTCGCACCGGTAAGCACATACTATAGGGACCATGGGGCTACCGCCCCCATCCTTTTTGTGGTCACAGGGACCATGAAGCTTCGAACTATCACCACTTGCCTAGACATCTCGAAAGGGACTTCATGCTTGGAACACTCAAGTGTCCGCGGCGCGGCTTGCTACAGGCACTCATGCACACTCGTCGTTCGAGCCCTCAACATGCCTGGTGTGCTACCACACGAAATGAAATGGATCATTTCCATAGCCTCCTTGGAATTCCTAACTTAGCTAGATGCCTGAACCTCTCGCAAAATAACTACTTCTCGACTGGAAATACCTCTGTGCTCTGCTATCCTCTGGTTCCTATATTTATACATCGCTTTCGTCTGGTCGTCTGCCTCGACAATCATTTGCACCACCCGTTCAAATAAGATGCTAATCATATCATTTCGTTGTTCTGTGTGAATATGAACCAAACTTTTGGCGTGCAACGTGGCAACCATACTGCCTCCTATTGCCATTCATGCCAAAGTTTGCAAACCATCACCCCAGGTGCCATCGAACATGCTGCCACGGTGTATTCTTCATGCCAAACGTGCGTGCTTCTGGCGGCAATCCCAGCTGACGGACAACCATATCGGAAAAAAGAAAAAGTTATGTTTGCTAATGATTCGTAATGATTCCTGATTTGACCCAGTCGCGCCCCTACTATTGTCGTGGACCACTCATAATTTACAGCACAAGCTTCCGTGCCTCTGCATTCCTATGCTTTTCAGTGCGCCATCCTGCCATTGTCAACCTGCCAATTTTTTTTTTCTTTTTTTGATGCGACTCAAGCATCGCGCTACTCCAAGCCCAACCGACAGGGCTTCAACCTACTGCCATTAATCAACTTTGGGAGCATCGCTTCGTCCAACTGCTGTAATTGTACTGTGCCTCCTGAAGTGATGCTACTGATGCGATATGGACCAAGCCAATGCATTTGCAATTTTCCTGGGTGTTTCATAAACTTATTGTCATACAACAACACCATGTCACCCTGCTTAAATTGTTTGTTTTTGATGTGGCGATCATGCCAAGCCTTCTGTCGATCCTTCTCCACACTTTGGTGGAATGCTGCGATAAAACAATCTTCTTCTATTTGTACTAACTGCGCTAGACGTTCTTCCAGTGCAGCTGTAGCATCCATACCTGTTGTTTCCGCGATGCGCAGACTTGGAACAATGTACTCCATTGGCATAATCACTTCTTGTCCATACACCAGCTTGAATGGTGTTTGTCCCGTCAACCTTTTACACGTGGTGCGATACGCTCACAAGACTGTTGGGATTTTCAGATCCCAGTCATCGCGGTTCGCATTGCACACCTTTATCAGCTCATGTTCCAATATCTTATTGAAAGCTTCCATCATGCCATTTTCCTGCGGATGATATGGTGTACTTTTCTTGTGTTGTATCTGCAGTTCCTCCGTCAATGCGCTGATTGTGCAATTGAGAAAGTGGATGCCTTGATCACTCAATAATATCCTGGGGCAACCAAAGCGAGTGACGATATTGTTGAACAGAAATCGCACGGCTGTGGTCGCGGAACAATCAACAACTGGTGCAACTTCCGCCCATCGTGTCAAATAATCTGTCGCCGTGATGATGTATCTGGCACCAGTGCGTTTCCCCGGTGGATTGATTGGTCCCACGAAATCCATTGCCCATTTGTCAAAAGGATGCAATGTTAGCTGAGGCATCAACGACATCTCTTCCCTTCTGGATGGCTTTCTGATTCACTGACAAACGTCGCAGGAATGTGCATAGTCTGTTGCATCATTGTGTAGCGTGGGCCACTAGAGCCCTGCACGAAGCACCTTCTTGGCAGTCGCACGACCACCATAGTTCCCTCCAGCCACTCCTGCATGCGCTTCTGCCAAGATCTGCCCCTGCTCATAAGGCAAAACACATTGCCTCAATATCTCATATGCACCCAACTTGTATAACTCTCCTGCGATTAGCTGAAAATCTATAGCCTTAACTACCAACTGCTTCTTCTGACTAGTGGTGAACTCTTCTGGTGTGGTACCAGTTTCCAGAAACTGAATGATGTCTTCAAAGTAGCCATCGGCTACTTCAACGTTAAACAGTTGCGCATCATGCAACCTGTCTTCAATGTTAGTTGGCTCCTCTCCTGTTTAGATCCGTGACAGATGATCAGGGCCAGCATTCAACCGCCTTGGCTTCACAATCACTTCAAAATCAAACTCCTGAAAAAGAAGTAGCCATTGACATATCTTCCCCCCAACACAGGCTTATTGACCAGGTATTTCAATGCAGAGTGGTCGGTGAACATCTTAAAATGTCCTCCCAATAAGTAATGTTGAAACTTCTGCAATGCATACACCATCGCCAGGCCTTCCCTCTCCGTGGTGGAATAGTTTCTTTCCACTGATGATAAATTCCTACTTGCAAAAGAAATGGGGTGATCGAGATCGCCCTCTCCTGCTTGGGCAAGCACCACTCCCAGCGTGATCGATGATGCATCGATATGGACATGAAATTCCTTTCGTGATCGATGATGCATCGATATGGACATGAAATTCCTTACTCCAGTCCAGAAATACCAGTATCGTCACTGAAGCGATTTTAGCCTTCAACATCTCAAAACTATCTTGACATTCAGGGCTCCATTTAAATACCGCATCTTTCTTCAATAGCTTCTCCATAGAGGTGGTGATCGCTGCATAACCCCTAATGAACTTTTGATAATACCCGGTATGTTCCAATGTCGCTCGCAACTGCTTAACATTAGTCGGCGGTGTCAAGCCCAAAATAAGCGCAATATTTGCTGGATCGACTAACAATCCTTGTTTGCACATGATGTGACCTAGGAGTATGCCAAATGGTGCACAAAAGATGCACTTCTTCAAGTTCAACGATATCTGATGTTCTCGACAGCGCTCCAGCATCAATAGTAGGTTTCCTAGATGATCATGGATCAACCCATAGACTGTCCAGTTGTCCATGTATACCTGCAAAAAATTCTGAATGAAATCCTTGAATGCGGCAACAACAACCCATGAAAATATTGCAGGTGCATTCTTTAACCCAAACGGCATTACTATGTACTGAAAACAGCCCCATTCTGTCACAAAAGTCATCTTGTGGCGGTCTTCCTTCGCAATGCGGATCTGATGATAGCTTGAGAACCCATCCGTGAAAGAATACATCTCCTGGCCGCCCACTCCTTCGAGTACCTCATCAGTAAACGGGGTCAGAAAGGGATCATGCAAGTGGGTGTCATTCAACTTCCGCAGATCGACACAAATGCGCACCTCACCAGTCTTCTTGTCTTGCACCACCATAGGATTGATCCATTCTGACTCCTCAACTGGTTCAATAACACCAGCATCCAACATGCGATCAAGTTCTACCTTGACCCTCTCCTTATGGCGCGGATTTAGCCGATAAGGTTGCTGTCGGATTGGTTTAGCATTTGGTTTCAACAGGATCTTCATCTACGCTAAATCACCCAAAATACGTTTCATCTCAGAAAACTTGGTAGGAAAGAGGTCTTGAAATTCATGCAATAGGTCAGTGACCTTTCCCATCATCTCATCATCCCAATATTATCCAACATTCACGAACTTGGGAGTGGTCTCGGCCCCAATATTGATCTTACGAAGCTTCAAGGGCTCGCTGATCAGATCACTTGGTGCATCAGGTGGTACCACATCGCGACTTCCTTGAGACTCCAGAATATTGACATTCTGTGGATCATCACCATCTTCGGTCCCACCAGCGATATTATAACATTCCATCATAGATTGCATCTGGTGGTGCGTATGTGGATCCGCAGGATATGCCACTGGAACAACTTTTAGAACCACATCACAGATGATCTGTAGAGCATTATGGACATCTGGGTTGGGATCAACAAAACAAAATGTATGAGTAAAGCAAACTGTCAACTCCAACCAAGTAGTGATTTCTCCCCGCAATTCCATTGCAGTATACCATGATTGCGGCATTTCGTCCAAAGTATGGATAAATGCATGGGCCCACTCATCTCTTGGTCATGATGCCCATAATGTCTGACACTCCATCAAATGACTTCTAGGGTCATTCCGACCATCATATTTCCCTGTGTGGTAAACCTGGGTATCGCCGAAGCGAACTGTCATCAATCTCCTGCATTGCCGCCATCCGTAGATTAATTTCTTATGTGTCGCCCACCAGCGTGCTGGAGCAGCCTTTAGTGCTTCCTCCAATGCCAACAGTCATCATGGTTCGGAAACTCTTTCCTCGAACTCTGTCAAAAAGTTAGACAACCCAAGCATCCCTTCGTATACTGGTAGTGTAACCGTTTTAGTCGCAACGTGGCATAACGATTGCGTGACTAGCCCACACTTGCAGAGCGACACTTCATGTAAGCGGTTCTGCAAATGTTCTAATGCGACATCAGAGTTGGAAGACGCAGAGCTGTCACTGTGCCATTCCAGCTCACCGTTGGCAATCGGATGAATATAATCTTCAGAAATATTGAATGCATGGTCCCATCCGCTGGGATCTTCGTCCTTCACTAGCTCAATGTATCTGCGTCTTTCGGCCGGATCCAACGAGGCTATGAATTTGAGATCGCGGTTTTCGAAATTCATCATCTGCCGCTTGAAGTTGATTACCGCTCCACTATCTTTAGCCCATCCGATCCTCAGCAACGCGGGATAAGAGCTTCCTCCTTCAACTACTTCGATGACATCAAAGTCAGCACAGGTCTTCATGCCCTCAATGTCCACCACCAGACATGGAATTCTCCCAATTAGTGTCACCTTAGCGTGATTAGCTAATCGGAGCTGTACAGGAGACCAACTCAATGGGGGGCTCCCCATTTTCTTCCATGCCTGCTTGGTTAAGATGTTGACATCTGAACCAAGATCCAGAATAACCGAATAAACATCATAGTCCCCAATTTGTATGTTCATGCGCATCTCCTTACCAGTCTTCCGTCGCTGTAAGGAGTTTACCGCAGATTCTTGCTATCCCCTGGTTGGTCATTGCAAGAACCCCTCAATCTCAGCTAGAGCAGCAAGATCCCTTGCCAATAATAAACAGCTCTCAAAAAATTTCAGCAAGGTTCTAGATGATGTCAATGGACCTACCTTTGAAGTAGCATAAAAAACAGGGGGCATGTCGCAGATAATAGCTTTACCACGATCCTGTTCCATCGCACGACATGCCTGAAAGAATGTATCATGCTCAGACTCAATATCAAATGACACCTTCTTTTTCCCTACCAACTGAATGAGCGGTTGTGAGCTGTTGTGAGATATCCCCTCCGGTCGCTGCACCTCCACGAGTGATCACTACAACAACCGCATCTTGTGGCCTTGGCTCCGCTGAAATTGTTGCAACACTCGCACCCTGATTCTGGTTCAGCGGTGGATTCCCTGGTTGGTTCACATTCGGATTAACATTCTGGCTCAGGCATTGATTCTGGTTCTGTGTCGGTTGATGCACCTGATTCTGTACTGGTTGCTACGCCTGATTCTGATTCTGCAACTGTGGAACGTTTCCTACCTGCCATCGCGTAATCAACTGTGGGCAGTTCTCCACTATATGATCTGTAACAAAGAAAAATGGACACTGTGTTTGCAATAGTGGGAAATCTCGCTGATAGTGTCTCCATACCGCACAGTGGTATCACTGAACAAGTCCGCGACCTCCCCGTCCTCCACGACCAAATCCTCCGCCACGTCCACCCCGGAATCCTCCATAGAATCCACCCTGCTATTGGTACTGTGGTTGATTGTACTGTTGCTACATAGGAGCTGGTTGCATGCCCTGCCCTTGCTGCGCATACTGCGGTTGTTGAACGTACTGTGGTTGTTGTGGATCCATTTGCATCGGAGCATATTGCAGCATAAACTGTTGTTGTTGTTGCTACGGTACAAACTGTACCTGCGGTTGTTGTACGACACGTTGGTCATCCTTTACATAGAATGCATCGTACATTCTCTCATGAAGCAACCCATATGCTCAGCAATATTTGTCGTCATGTCCCACAAATTTATAGAATGTGTAATACATATTCATCGGTTTTGTGACCATCTTCTGCATGTATGCGAATTCCTCATGGAGGCATCCATATACCTGAAAAACGCGACACCACGGCATGCCAACGCCATTCAATGGATTCAGTGCTCCTGAAACCAGATAATTGTGGAAGTCCGAGCAATTATCCTTAGTATATCCTTCTCATCGACATCGTGTACACCATACTTCTTCACGCTGCTCCTTGCCCTTCTTAAGATCTTGTAGCTGTATGGTTAGCTAGCTGGGTCTGAATCTATGACATCCTAGCTGTGTTTTCACCAATTGGCGAGGCTTCCAATCGCATTGCAATCTCCAGAGCTTCACTGGGCGTTGTAATTTTCTATTGCATCAGCGGTAGTCGAATGTGCTAAAGCAGTGTCGCGATGAACCATTCTTTATGTTGGATAGTGCTCATATCAAAACTAACCCTTGCGATCAGCGTTTTGAATCATTGGTCAAAGTCCCACACTGTTTCATTGTGGTACTGCTTAATTTCTTTCAGCTCTGTAATGTACTGTGCTTCAGACTTGGGTTTCTTGAATTCTGCGATCAATACATTCCTGATATCATCCAACGTCTTCTCCGGAGCTCCTGTAAATACTAGAACAAACTTCATAAACCAATCTAATGCGTGACCTCGTAGAGTTGTCGCTAACTGTCCTTTCTTAGCATTATCATCAGTAATCTGCTTCACGGTCCATACCGCTTCACATAAAAACTAGTACTGTTTAGGGTTATTTGTCCCATTTCAATGGAACAGTGGCAACTTCGCATCCTCGCCCGCCATTCTGGGATTTCTTCCTCCTGTTGTTGAACAATTAACGATCAAGTTTTGTTGACACGGTGGTGTTGAGGTTGTGTTTCTCACTGGTTGACAGATAGTGAGTGGAGGTGTGGGTACGCTGTTGCTGGGGTTTGGACCTGGCTATGTCCTGGGCATAGCCTGGTTGTCCCTATCCGGACTATGAGGTCGCTTCGTCCTGTGTGGTATTCCTTCGCGGCCTTGTGGTTCGATCGTAGCAGGACCTTCTCCTATCCTCTACCTCTTCTCCTGTCGAAACCTTGCTCCTCCCCTTGTAATACCACTCTCTTCTTTGGCTTCACTCACAGTCTCATCATGACCTGCACCCATCTACCCCTTATCATTCCATGTACCACCCACTTGCTATCGCGATACCCACAGACTCCTCCCACCAGGCTGTTTACTGATCCAGATGCATCTTCAATATACCCTTCTCGCAAATAAGCATTTTAATGGACAGTTGAAGTGACAACAGAAACCTTCCCTGGGGTCCACGGAAGAAATATCTTTCAGCTTCACTATAAGACTTTTGGGTATCAACTGCAAATTCAATGAGATAACCGTCCAATATGCTATCGAGCCAAACTTTGACAGCCCGCGACGCCTTGTTGTCAACTTCTTGCAGCTCCTGGATCAGCTCTGGGGTCCAGGTCGTCGGCTCACCACCTTGGAAGTTCCTCTTCTGAAAAGTCAACTTTGCCAACCACTCATACAAGATGACTGGAAATTCATAGAAAAAATATTCGTGCTGGCCATCGTGAATGTATCTTCCCACCCACTGATCTACTGTCAGTCGACTGTTCCGACTTTCTTCTTCAGCAAATTCCTGCAACTTCTAATCGAACCAGCTTTGCATCTCCAGTTGCGTCGGATTCCACAACATATCCTCTTTTCACTTCACACACGGTCCCAACAACGGAACCATTTGTTGACTCAAACCCAGTCGACAAGGGTTCCACTCACTGTCGACATCCAACCCACGACGATCTCCCTGAGCACCGAACCAGACAGGTTTTACCCCGTCTAGCAACACCTGCGGAGCATATGAGGTCTCACCTGAGATGTTCAAGGGAGGGTCGACGGAACCATGTTTCCGCCGAATGAAGGAGGATGTTGCGGCTAAATTACTTAAACTTATTGCGATGTTTCAGAAGTAGATCTATGCAGTTATCTTCGACATTATTTATATTCATATCATTCAACGGAACCATTCATCATCGCATCAAACATAACAGTAAAGCAATTATTGCAGCAAAGAAACATTACACCAATTGTGGATTCATATCGCATCATGCATTACCATGGACAATCAGAAGAAACACAGAGATTGCGCAAAACAGTCATGTCATGTCATAGTAACTCCGCAAAACCCAGATACAATATCTCTACAAAAACACAGATCTCATCGATAACTCTTTATCTTAGATACACAACCAAAATACGCATAATCCATGACTTCCTTATTCAACACATACAACTCTATGACTTTATATAGGCTTTCGCCCTTACATTTCTTGTCCACTTATTAACAACTTCCCAACTGACACTTTGAGCAAATGACCCAAAAGCTAACTGACATGGTCTAGATGACCCAAAAATCCACATACTGTGGTACATTTGACCCAAAATTACATAAAATATTCTCGTTTGCACCCAACTTTCCGCCTTACGTGGTATCTTCTGACGTGTCGCAGCATCCGCGATGCTGTGTTGCTAACTTACCAAACCGCCTGCCAACAATGTTTCATGCCTTAATAAGGCTATTGGTCAACAAATTGATATTTCAGAAACACTCCCTCCATTAAATGATGAAGGACAACTCATACTCATTCCAGAAAAAATTTTGAAGACAAGAGAAAGAAAATTGAGGAGCAGAACCATAAGAGAATATTTGGTACAATGGACAGATTTTCCAAGTGAGGATGCCACATGGGAAGATGAACAAATTTTGCAGCATCCCAATTTATAATTGCTCGAGGGGAAGCAATCTTGGGTGGGGAGGACTGTAATGTCTCCATCCAAATAAATCACATGAAAGGAAAATTCCACCAATCTACTAGTTCCCTAGGTTGGGGTGGAAACATTTAGACTTGGAATAAGGGAGATATAAGACCCCAAATGGGAATTAGTTTGACAAATATATATTAAAAGGGGCCAAATAAATATTAATACTAAGAAAATAAGGTGGCACTTGGTCATGAGGGCGCATAGGTGGTGTGGTACCCACACAAGGCAAGATTCTCCATGCCACATGGCATCCTATTCTCACCATTTGAATCCAAGGTGGAGTTGAACATTCTTGAGGGAGTTGGAGAGACATTTCATTATACTTGGAATGACTCAATGAAGGTCGAATTAGAGTGGAAGAGTAACTCCCATGGATGAGGAAGAGGCATCTTAGAGGTATTCTGACACTTGGGCCAGATTCCCTAGCTTCTATGACAACAATGATGAAGATTCTATGACACTTATGAAAATGATCATACCGGATTGCTGACATTTGACCTATATGACATGTCATGGCTAAAAATAGCCTCCAAGAGGGAGCACAAGGGAGTTATTGCAGCCAAATATTCCCCCCATTCAAATTGATGGAAGAGGAAGGCTAGGAAATGTTGGACAAGTGGCACTCATTGGAATCTCTCCCTAATTCGAGTTGGGATGAAGCTCTTGGAGGGAATTCGAGCCATGGAGGCCTTGGCAAGTTAATAAAAGACAAGAAGAAAGAATGAGACCAACTTTTGATCATTTCTCATTTGGAAAAAATTGGAGAGCTTAGCTTGTCCTTGCAAGGTGGATGCTTATCCTTCTTCCCTTAGAACCAATTTCAAGGGTGCAAGATTACCATCCTAGTTGGTTGAGGGAGATGCCATTCAGACCTCTCATTGGAGCTGTATGAATACATTTTTTAGCAAGTTGATGTTCCATTGCTGCTCGTGACCATCTCTCTCTCTCTCTCTCTCTCTCTCTCTCTCTCTCTCTCTCTCTCTCTATCTATATATATATATATATATATTCTTGCTCCTGGAGGAATGGCGCATATGGTGAGATGATGATATTTTTTGGGAAGTCCAAGGGGCCCAATTTATTTTTAATATGATGTCTACACTCTGTATTTGATGCTCATATTGACCTCAGGTTGAATATCCAAGTGAAACTATGTGTAAATGCCAAACTATGTATGAATGGTGCCATTTTCTCACATATCTTGTTGTAAGGTTTTGAATTTGTTTTGTAACAATTTGTTTCATTCAATCTCTGTGGTTTTAGTGCTGTTTGGAAAGCCATTAATGTACCGAATAAGTATCATATACCTTATGCAGGCCCTTGGAGAATTTATCTCGAATTTCATAGCAAGTTACAGTGTTTTTCTCGCATTTCCCCTATGTAATGAACATGTTTACAAATCTCCATTTTATGGGAGTTGCAGCAGTCTTTAGGAACTGATTAATGATGCATTTGGGTGCCCATTGAATTCATTTAACTAATCCATGTCTCTGTTCTGAAATTTGGGAGGGTCTTACTGCATTTGGGAATGCATTAGTGACCTATATCCTTAGGGGTTTGAATATCGATATTACTAGTAATTTTCTCATTTTCTCCTGAATTCAAATGAAGGTTGCATAAGTCTTTGGCTAGTGTCTAAGCACCCATTAGCTTCATTTTTATGTCCTAATACCATTCAAACACTCTCAGACCCAATTCGTAAGCCTTAGGGGTCATTTGGAATCACTTGAATCATCACTAGTCCAAGGTTCAAAATTGACCAAAAATTGCAAATTTCCCAAAGTATTAAAAAGGGACATTACAACTAAATAAAGATATTACATTTATATAGGCAACATTTCAAAAGATCCATTAAGGCGTTTTGATATAAGTTACAATATTTTTATCTACGAAGTCCTTTAGAATAGTTTAAGTTGTTTATATAGAAATTTGAGTCAAGGTATTATTTTTTTAATAGTATGTTTATGAGATTTAGAACCAAGTATAGGAAAACAAAAATGAGGAAAGGTGGGAGTAATCCACAACCCACAAAATGCAAGGATTAAAATAGACATGGCATGTGCATGCTAAAAACTTACAAGTAAATTGTTGGAAACCTAATCCACAAGGATTATTGTTCTATGCAAATAATGTAAATAATTTTTCATTTTTTTAAAGAGAAGACTAAAAGTCTTTGAGAAATTCAATGGACCCCCTATTTCACCAATCTAATTATTCTCTGCCATTGCACTTTGTCTTCTCAAACCTGTGCATTTCCAATGTTATATTAAAAAATATGATATAATAAAATATATATACCACTAAAATAATAATAATAATAATTAGCAAAGGTTGCAACTCTTTATAAAGAGACACCATAAGCCCTTAAGAGATTATTTATACGGGCCTTTTTCATAATTGTAAATCATCTCTCATATATTTTATCATATACTTTTCTATATGGATTCTTTGTCTTATTTAAGGTGTCTATTTGTGTAGAAAACGAACAGTGGTATGAGAGCCCCTTCTTGGGAATGTCATTGATTCCAGCTGCTGGCCATACATACCCGAGACTTTCTCTCAATCGTGGTCTTTGACCAAATCAAGGCCTTTCTCCATATTCAGAAATTATTTGAAGGAAAGATAATTATTTCTCCAATTCTAGCTGCACACCTTCACTCCTGTCAACAATTCTCTCCTAGATCCCCTCGTGATCCACCTACAACTCTCCCACCTCATTGCTTCTTCCTTTCTTCTCCATGCGCCACCTCACAGCTCCCCTTTTGTTTCCACATTCTTGGCCTTCTTTTTCTTGTCTACCTCTCTCCTCCACTGTCATGTCCCAAATTTGGCATTGGGTCACAATGCCCTAATCCCATTGGCCATATTCATGAGATTTTGTCAAATTGATGCTAAGGGTCAAATAATTGCCAAAGAGGAAAATTACTAGTTTCCTAGGTTGGGGGTGGAAGCATTGGGATTTGAAATAAGAAGGATAATAAATGATGTGTGGACATTAGAATAGCATAAATAATTAATAAAGGAGCTAAATAAATATATGCAAGAGAAAATCAAAGTGGTATTTGATCATGAAGACACATGGAGGATGTGGGACCCCCGCTAGCTTGATTTTTCAATGCCACATGGCATCTCTCTCTTGGCATTTCGAATCCATGAGAAGGAAAACATTCTTGGATGAGTTGGTAGGCTCATACACATGGAATTTATCATCATAGGTCGAATTTGGATGGAATGGTAACCTCCATGGAAGAGGAAGAGTCAAACTAGAGGTTTGTGGACACTTGGGATAGATTCCCTAACTCCTATGACAACAATGATGAAGAATCTATGACACCTATGACACAAATCAGACCTGAAGGCTGACATATGACATATATGACATGTCAGGGCTAAAACTAGCCTCCAAGAGGGCGCTCAAGTGAGTTAGGGTAGCCAAAGAGACACCAAGTCGAATTTGGAGAAGGAGGGAGCTAGAATTGGAAGCACAAGTGGCATACTTGGGAATCTCTTCCCAACCTGAGTTGGCATGAAGATCTTGGAAGGAATTCGATCCATGTAGGACATTAGAATTTTATAAAAGTCATGAACAAAGAATAATAACAGCTTTTGATCATTTTTAGAATTTGCAATTGCATTTGTGAGAGAGGAGCTAGTGGATGACTAGTTTCTTGCCTTAGCCAATTTCGAGGGTGAAAGATTCCCATCCAAGTTGGTGTTTGGAGAGGCCATTCGGGTCTTTCATGGAGCTTTAATGGATTCTTGATTTTCAGGTGTAAGCTACAGGGTAGCTCGTGTTTTCTTCTATTGCAGCTCACTCACTCAACCAATTCCAGTTTGCATTGCATATTCTTGCTCCTTGAGGGAGGGCATTTTTGGTGAGATATTGTACTCTTTGGGGGAGATTCTCATGCCCCATTTATTTTTTAATGTGAATTAAATGCTCTTTTCTTCATCTATAGAAAGTTTCAGGTCGAAATTCCAAGTATAAATGTATAAATCTTATTTTTAATGAAAGAATGGTGCCATTTCTTCACTACCTTGATGTGTAGCAATGATGTTCTGATGTATTCAAATGAAAGATCATTCCTCTGATGTATTTATGATTAATGGACTTTCATTTATGAGCTGCACAAGTTTCATGTTCAATACTTAATAATTTGGAGTCATTTTGATCAGTTTAATACCATTTGAAGAAGATTTAATGTAATTTCCCCCAAGGTCGAGACTAGTTGTTTTGCATATGATTTAAGGGAGTTATAGAAGAAATTAAAGGTTGAATGGTGATTCATATGAGTTCATTTTTATGTCCTTTATATTTTCCCTTCTTCCATTCATAAATTTAAGTTGGATTGAGTGCATTTGGAAGGTCATTTTCATCATGTACCCCTAGGGAATTTGAACCAGAATTTACTAGTAAAACACCTATCTTGACCAGATTTGAAAGAGGAGTTGCAGAAGTCATATGAACACTCCAGAGCATCCATAAAAATTATAAATATGTATTAATACCATCCAATTACCTTCTGTAGCAATTTGGTATAATTTGGAGTCATTTGGAGACCATGGGACCAATACTAGTCAAAGAGAAATTGCTAGTAAAATACCATACATTGACCAGAATTTTAAAGGAGTTTGCAGAAGTGTTTTAATGGTCTTAAATAATCCATGAAAATCATAATCAAGTATTAATATAATTCATACACCTCCTCAGAATATTTGGGAGCATTTGGAGCAAATTGGAGACCTAGACATCAAAACTAGTCAAAGGTCGAACTAGGGAAAAAAGTGAAACATTTGTCATTTTAATAAAATTATTAAAAAGGGATATTACAGTGGTATCAGAGCATCATCTTGGCACCTGATGTGGTCTGATATTCATGAGGACAAGAAGTCAGGGACCACCATTGGATATTGAAATCAAAAGTGCTTTTGTTGAAAATGAAAAAGTAGGAAAATAAGAGCAATTGTTTTTTAGGAAACTATGGTTAGGGATGAAAAGGGAAACTCAAATGATATTGAGGAGTATAGGGAACACATAAAACTATTCTTTTAATATATGAACAAAAATATGATGAAAATATTCGAATTGATGGCTAGCCAACTTGGGAGCAAAGGAGTAATAGGAGGCAACAACCATTCTCATGATGAGAAAAAGAAGCCAATGGGAAAGCATATTTTCTCAAGCACAGGACCCCATAATAGAGAAAATGAATTTCAAAGAATACCAAGGCCTACTGCACCAAAATTTCTTGAGCCCAATTATGTGAAATAAACTCTAATCGAATGGAAAAATTTGAGTGAAGATTACAGAAACATTATACCATTTGATCAATACCTCATTGTCTCAAATAAACTCAAGGTGAAGTAAGGTAATAAGAATCCATTTCAAAATAGAGATTCCAAATATATCGATCTTAAGGAAACTAAGGGGCAAAATGCATCAGCTTGTTTGAAGGAGCAAAAGGAGGAGACCCATGAACCACCTAGTTCTGAAATAGGTGAAGTAGAAGAAGCAGTACATGAAGAGGATCGAAAGTTACTTCCAAGTGACTCTGAAAAAAATGAAGAGACATCACATGAGCTTGAAGATGATCCTATTGAAAATATTGAAGATCATTTTGAGACACATTCTACCTTGGACATGAATTAAGGATCATCTATTGATGGATGCTTGAACTATGAAGGAGTACCTACTGATGGGTTCTCACACATCTATGTTGGTGACATAGAGATCACTTTTGACAGTATTGGTGCAAGCCAAAATTCCCTTAAGCATGAAAATGAAGACCTTGTGGTAGTTGAAGAAGAAACAAGATCAACTTCCCCATCACCACTTGAGCTTCATGAAGTTGGTCAAAGTAAGAAGGTAGAAGATGAGGAAGTTCATTTGCAAGAGCCTCATTTTCTTGAAGGGTCCTTAAAGATGAATGAAAAGAAGATCCAAGAGTCCCTTAGCTTTCTCCATGACATTCAAGCATTGGTGTCAAATTCTTGTTGGAGAGCTACTTCATTGGAGCAAACATCCGTCCTTGAAGACATGGAGAAGATTCAAAGAGCAATGTGCAACATCAAAGGTAATCTCATGTCTTTGCTTTTTGATAGAAATAATTTGGTTGAGCTTAATGAATTGTTACATGATGCATACTTGAAGAATAATGAGGATAATCATAAGATCACAATTCAAAATGAGCAACTTCTTGAAAAGTTGCAAGATACTTGTTTTTCCTCCTATGTTTCAGATTGTCAAATGGTAGATTGTTTGGAGGATTCTCATGACATGGTGGAGCATGCGAAATGTGAAAATTTGAATGTGCTTGATGTGTTTGAATATGAACTTGAACAGATCCAAACACTTGATGTGGTTGAAGAGGAACTTGAATTGTTTCTTGATGAAGGTTATGCAATTTTTCAAGAAGAGCATGATTCCTCTACATTGGAACCAATCTTCAACAAAGGTTTCACAATTTTGAAGGAGCTGCATGATACTACCCATATGGATCCCTCCCATGATGAAACTTCTGCACCTTGTGATCATTTGGGTGAGTTAGTTCATTCTCCTACATCCTATAATTCCATGTTTTGCAGCATTAGTCTCAATGAGGTATGGGTGAAAGGGTTCCTTTTTATGGTGCCACAGGAAGAGTATGGGACTCCTAGATTTACTTTTTATGATGACATGGTTGGAGCACATTCTTATTCACATTTGCAGCAACATCCTTTGTTACTTTATGATGATGCACATCTACATGGATGCACCTATGATATGCATTTGAATCACTTGAAGACTCATGGTTTTTCTTGCTCAACACTTGGTTCATTTGATATTGGAGGAACTTCATCCAACACTGGGGTGAATAGATTTATGATTGGAGAACATTTTTGTTGGAAGCCACATACTTTGTTATATCTTTATGATTCTCACATTCATGGATTTATGGGTGAGACTTCTTTGAGTCATTTGAAGTCTCCTTGTTTTTTTTGCTCATTATTTGGTTCATGTTTTAGTGGAGATTCTGTTAGAAAACAGGATCGCAGAGCAATAACAATAAACAGAAATGCAAATATAATCACACATTCACATTACAAGAGAGACACAAATATATCGTGGTTCACCCAACTTGGGCTACGTCCACACTGAAATTTCCAGTTCTTATATTATACCATCCAACAAGGTGAAGGGATACAACCTGCATCATAGCCGCTGCACTTATTCTTCACTCTCTCACAGTCTCTCTTCACGATCTCAAGGAAATACAATACATCAACCCTAGTCGTGTTACAATGTCTTTCTTTTATAAAGGAAATACAATGGAAAAATACCATGGGATACCCAAAACCATGGGCCCTAAAACTGTTAGCAAAAAACAACCCCAAATTTTTTTCTCGAGGGCTCCACCCCCGAACCCAAAGGTAGGGGAATGAGTGTATTGTCCTCTGGGGTGCACAACTAAGACAATATCATCTATGATACTGGAAGATTTGGCTCCACAACCAATAGATTCTTCATTCACTTCATGGATGAAAGAATACATGGTTGAATATTTTGATGCATATCACATCCTTTTGGAGCAGAATTATAGGACATGGGATCCTCACCTATGTCATTGGAGCATATTTGATTGGTTACTTGATGCTTGTATGCACTTGGAAAATGGTGGTCTACATGCTTGGAGGTATAAGCACTTTCACTATTCTTTGATGAAGCATCTTCTTGATGATCATTTTCATTATGTTGTTATGTATTTTGATGATATATATTTTGTACTCATGATGTTGGGAAGAATTCATACAAGAAAATGGGATTCAAGAACTATGAATTGGAGAGCACTTCTAATTGTTGGAGTGCAATACAAGTAATGGGACCCTGGGATAATTCTTAGTCTCATTGGTTTCAATTTTTTGGGGAAACAAGTAGTATGGGGGATGGATTCCCCACTTAATAAAGTGATTTTAATCAGAGTAGTGCAATAGAAAGCATGGTGGTTCCTCTCTAAAATATTCATGGAATATAAAAAACTCAAGGTTGGGCAATTCAATGGTAACTTCAAAGAATTATACAGAAAGCAGGTTCTTCAACACCCATGTTTGAAATTGCTTGAGGATAAGAATTATTGAAAAGGGAGGATTTGTCATGTCCTAAATTTGGCATTGGTTCACAATGTCCTAATCCCATTGGCCATATTCATGAGAGTTTGTCAAATTGATGCTAAGGGTCAAATAATTGCCAATGAGAAAAATTACTAGTTTCCTAGGTTGGGGGTGGAAGCATTGGGATTTGAAATAAGAAGGATAATAAATGATATGTGGAAATTATAATAGCATAAATAATTAATAAAGGAGATAAATAAATATATGCAAGAGAAAATCAAAGTGGCATTTGATCATGAAGTCACATGGAGGATGTGGGACCCACACGAGCTTTATTTTTCAATGCTACATGGCATCTCTCTCTTGCCATTTGGAATCCATGAGAAGGAAAACATTATTGGATGAGTTGGTAGGCTCATACACATGGAATTTATCATCATAGGTCGAATTTTGATGGAATGGTAACCTCCATGGAAGAGGAAGAGTCAAACTCGATGTTTGTGGACACTTGGGCTAGATTCCCTAACTCCTATGACAAAAATGATGAAGAATCTATGACATCTATGACACAAATCAGACCTGAAGGATGACATATGACATATATGAAATGTCAAGGCTAAAAATAACCACCAATAGTGCGCTCAAGTGAGTTAGGGAAGCCAAAGAGACACCAAGTCGAATTTGGAAAAGGAGGGAGCTAGAATTGGAAGGACAAGTGGCATACTTGAGAATATTTTCCCAACTTGAGTTGGCATGAATATCTTGGAAGGAATTCGACCCATGGAGGACATTAGAAGTTTATAAAAGTCATAAACAAGGAAGAATAGCATCTTTTGATCATTTTTAGAATTTGCAATTGCATTTGTGAGAGAGGAGCTAGTGGATGACTAGTTTCTTGCTTTAGCCAATTTCGAGGGTGAAAGATTCTCATACAAGTTGGTGTTTGGAGAGGACATTTAGGTATTTCATGGAGCTTTAATGGAGTCTTTATTTGCAGGTGTAAGCTACAGGGAAGCTTGTGTTTTTTTCTATTGCAGCTCACTCACTCAACCAATTCCAGTTTTCTTTGCATATTCGTGTTCCTTGAGGGAGGGCATTTTTGGTGAGCTATTGTACTCTTTGGGGGAGCTTATCATGCCCCATTTATTTTTTAATTTGAATTAAATACTCTGTTATTCATATCCAGAAAGTTTCAGGTCTAAATTCCAAGTATAAATGTATAAATTTGATTTTTAATGAAAGAATGGTGTCATTTCCCCACTACCTTAATGTGTAGCAATGATGTATTGATGTATCCAAATTAAATATCATTCCTATGATGTATTTATGATTAATGTACTATAATTTATGAGCTTCACAAGTTTCATGTTTAGTACTTAAGCATTTGGAGTCATTTTCATCAGTTTAATACCATTTGAAGAAGATTTAATGTCATTTCCCCCAAGGTCGAGACTAGTTGTTTTGCATATGATTTAAGGGAGTTATAGCAGAATTAAAGGTTGAATGGTGATGCATATGAGTTCAGTTTTATGTACTTTATATGTCCCCTTCTTCGATTCATAAATTCTAGTTGGATTGAGTGCATTTGGAAAGTCATTTTCATCATCTACCCCTAAGGGATTTGAACCACAATTTACTAGTAAAATCCCTATCTTGACTAGATTTGAAAGAGGAGTTGAAAAATTCATATGAACACTCCAGAGAATCCATAAACATTATAAATATTTCTTAATATCATCCAAGTACATCTGTAGCAATTTGGGATAATTTGGAGTCATTTGGAGACCAAGGGACCAATACTAGTCAAAGAGAAATTGCTAATAAATACCATACATTGACCAGAATCTTAAAGGAGTTTGCAGAAGTGTTTTAATGGTCTTAAATAATCCTTGAAAATCATAATCAAGTATTAATATCATTCATACACCTCCTCATAATATTTGGGAGCATTTGGAGCAAATTGGAGACCTAGACATCAAAACTAGTCAAAGGTCGAACTAGGGAAAAATGTGAAAATTTTGCCATTTTAATAAAATTATTAAAAAGGGACATTACATCCACGCTCCTCCCTTCTCCCCTTCCAGTTGCACCCGTCTTCCTTCTGCCACCCTCGCATCGCCCTCCTCCCACCACCTCGCGCCTCCTTCAACCCATCTTCACATCTCCTTCTACACCTCTTCTTCGCCCCTCCCACCTCAACTCTCTCCTGTCCCTCCTCGCTCCCTTGCACGGATTTTTCCCTTACCTTCACCCCTCCACATACTCCCTCCTGTGCGTTGTGTCCTCTCCCTCCACATATGTACTTCCTCTCAGCCACTTCCGCATACCCATACACCTCCCGCTCTCCTCCTATCCTGCACTCTACCCATGCTCCCATATTTATCTATGCCCTTCCAACGATTTGCATTTCCACAACCAATTTCCATTTACATAGTTTAAAACCCTAACTACTTCCATTTTAAAAAAATTATGATAATATTATTATTTCAAATAATAATAATAATTATAATATTTTTTATTATAGAAATAATAATAATATTATTACTACTAATAATTATTATTAGTTCTAAACCTCCTACTATTATTATTAATTTAATAATAATGGTTAATTTTCTTTATATAAAAATTTAATTATTTTCTTAAGAAAAAGAGAACAAGGAAAAGGTTAATTAACCTAATCAAAGGAAGTCATTAAAACAATTAGTGTATTTATATCTCAACTAATTATTGAAGATGTGAGTGGTGACCTATGGATTCCGTATATAAGTCCTAATTTTGGACTAAGTTCCCTCATTGCGAATTAGAGTTCGAGTATGTGTCAGTTTTTAAAAATTGCAATCGCTCTTGGTCGATATGTAGCAAATATTTTATTATGGAAGAATATCAAAGAAATTATCAATTGCAAATAGAGAAATTGGAAGATGAACTACGATATTACAAGGAAACCAATAAAAAAATGCAATTTGAAAAGGATAAAGAGAAGTATTTTAATAGTTTATTAAAGACAAAAAATTTCAAATTGAACGATTGTATTCAAGAGTCCACCACTCAAATTAAGGAATTTGAAACTGCGAAAAACAAATTTGTCGTGGACATATAGGAACGAGATGAAGATATCTCTCGTCTAAGATATTATAATAAAAATTTACTTATTCAAATCAAGAAGACGAAGGATAAAGCACAGTGCAATCAAAAGTTAGAAGAGGAGATTCAAGATCTCCAACAAAAATTATCAGGAAAAGACATAAAATTCCTCCTTAAAGAAGGTTAATTAGGAATTACTACAGCAAATAAAAACATTATTAGAAAGAGAGAAATAGAATCAAGATGCTCAAAATGAAGTCAACAAGTCAGATTATAAAGATGAACTCTTACGCTTAAGGAGATACAATCAAGAATTACTCATACAAATTAGGAAACTAAAGCATGATAAGAAATCTTTACAAGAATAGTTAGATGAAAAAAATAAATTGTCGACAAAGAAACGATGATTGAGCCAATAACAAAGTCATAAGATGCTCAAATTCAAACATAAAAAAGGGGGACTAATATAGAGTCAAATGACGCTCAAAATTAGAAGAATGTTTATAATGACAAATCACTACAAACATCAAGGCAATATGGTTTTGAAGAATAACTACAAAAGATTAGGATGCTTTGTCGTCATACAAATCATAAAAATCGTTATGACCAACAACAAGGTCAAAAGGGACATAAATAGTCGAGTTGTGATTTCAAAACAAAACATAGACAAAATCAAGAAACAAGATGGAAGCAGAAAATGAGAAGTTATATCCGAACAATCGATCAATAAACAATTACATTGAAGGTAGATGTCGGATGGACCACTTCACAAATGATGCAACATTTTTGCTTCATGTTTAAAAGAACACATAGTCTCGTTTCGTCGTGTTGTAGCTATCAACACAGGAGATCACAAGAAAGCCTTACAAGCAAGAACAAATGATAAATTTTTTCCATAATTATGCTTTGAGGACAAGGCATCTCTAAGAGGAAGGTAATGTTATATAAAAGAATACAATATAATAAAATATATATACCACTAAAATAAATATAATAATAATAATTATTATTATAATTATCAAAGGCCGCAACTCTTTATGAAGAGACACTATAAGCACTTGAAAGATTATTTATACAGGCCTTTTTTATAATTGTAAATCATCTCTCATATCTTATACCTAACATTTATCATATATTTTCCTATATGGATTCGTTGTCTTATTTAAGGTCGCTATTTGTGTAGAAAATGAACTTTGTTCGTTTCAGCCAATATTTTCTACGTAGCTATATTCCTTCCTATGGACATGTCTTCTCCCACATTGGTTGTATTCTTGTAACATCCCTCACTATTAACCCCTTATTGATGTAATTCATGTGATGTAAATATGTGTATGTGTTAATTCATGGAATGGAGCTCAAGGCCAAGGCCCCGCCAGTGAACGTTGTAGCACTTTTATGATTTCATAGTTAAGCCATGCATTAGCTAAAGCATGGTGTTGTAATGATGTACATTGCAGTAATAAAATAATAAAAATAGACCTCGGGGGTTGAATGTGAAAGGAAACTAAATGAGGGGCAATGGTATCAACTAGGGGAGAGGGTAGAGGTTAGTCAAATCTTGGGAATTCAATAAATGATGACCAAGTATCATTGTAGTGCCTTCGAGTATGGAAATGGAGTGATTTGTGAATGCTCGCTCATTAGCCTAAATTAGTTAGTGTGATTATGAATTTTCATAGTATAATCATTAATTAATGATGGAGTTACTAATTAATGATTATTAATTAAGTAAAATAGATGATTAATAATTATTGGATTCCTTGGGTTTTGCTAAGATTTCCTTGTGGAAGTTAATCTCCAATTGAAAAAATGATTTAATTATTTAGAATCACCATTATATATATATGGTGGCAAATTCTTTATATATATATATATATATATATATATATATATATATATATATATATATATATATATATATAATAGATTTGTCGTTATGAAATAATAGTTGATATATATAGATATGTGAAGAGAAAATGAGAAACGAATACGATAAAATTAAAAGAGCAAATATTTATTTAAAAGATTTGTTGTTATGGAATAGTAGTTGATATATATATATATATATATATGACCAAAAAATGAGAAAAGAATACCATACAATTAAAAGAACAAACAAATATTTATTTAAAATATCATTTAAAGAAATACAGACGGTTAGGGTTCCCTTCTTAGAAGGAACTGAATCCTCGTTGTTTCTCAAAGAAAAAGAGAGTGGTTTCCAAGAGAAAGGATACCTCCAAGAGAAAGGCTACTCTCATATTTTTACATTCAATATTTAACTCTAATAGTTACACATTTCAGCATTATGTTGTTGCATCTACTTCTTTCACTTTAAATCACGACGTTCTTTTATTACACCCCAAGTTGCAATTGCTAGTTATATCGCATTGGTATCAGAGTGAGGTTGACGCCCGCTCCTACCGCTATCATTCCGGATCCAAGCCATTGTTTGTCGTCCAGTTTCCACTGCGCCTGCCATCCGCCATCCAGTCACCTATTGCCACTGTCGTCCCCATATGTTTCCTCTACCGTTTTCCACCTGTTACGCTCCCTTCTCCCTCTGTCCATGCTACGTTTCCCTTTCCCTCGAGCTACACTTGCTCACAATCACTCTCACCCATGCACCTCCTATTCACATCTCTCTCTCATGACTTATCTTGCCACCCATGACCCATCTTCCTCCCTTGCCAGCCCACACTTCCGCTTCAAATCCTACACCCTCTCACCTACGTTCTCCACCTCTCCCGCTTCGAGATTCCTCCTTCACCCCATCGAATACCTAGTCCCCTCTTTGCACCCACGAATAATTCCAAATTGTGCAGAATTTTTGCACTAAAATCCCAAAACACATAAAGTGTGGCTAATTGGGAACATGCAACTAGCAAAAATAAATCTCAATTTAGCACAGAGAAAATTCCAGTCATCACCATAATAGGAGATATCAACGCTATATTGGATAAACTTGACAGAAAAGTCAACAAGAATTGCACAGAGCTAAGAGGAGAGAGAAAAAAAAGAATAATGGATTGGATTAGACTTTTTTGGGACTTAGGATAGATTTGAATGGAGACATAAATACCCTAAGAACAGAACAAAAAAAAATCATGATCAACTTATGAATTTTATAGCCAGTTTTCGTTCCTATGTTCCCCTTCATATCAATAACCCAATAACCCACCTACAGATCCTTTTACTACACCTAATCCAAGCACACCAAAAACACCTGACCATCAAGCAAATCCTACCTTTCATAGGTTCCACCTTTTAAACCCACTTCCCACCAGCCCAGTTCCACCAACACATGGGTACCAGATAAGGGTAAAATTAGAATTACCCAAGTTCGATGGTGATGACAAGAAATGCATCGCATGGATTAATAAGGCCGAATCATACTTTGACATCCATAACATATAGATCGGCAGAGAAAAAATGAAATATGCTGCTATGCAATTGGATGGCAATGCTTATAATTGGTACATGTGGTGGAAGGCTACGACGAAGGTCTATTCTTTCAGCTAGAACAATTTTAAGAACTATTTTATTAAAAGGTTTCAAGGAGTAACTGAGAAGGATCTTTTTGCTAAGACCACCAGATTACAACAGAAGGGAAGTGTAGATGAGTACACCTACGAATGGAAAGCATTGGAAACCTGAGTTGCAGAACTTACAAATGAAAGTCTTTAAACCTACATACATGGGATGAAACAATAAATACAAGACAAATTATAAATGCACAACATCACAACTATGGAGAAGGCAAGATGTAAAGCAAAGATCGTTGAGACAAGTTTAAAATATCTTCTCAAACTAGTTTCGATAAAGTCTACTCAAGAAAGAAACCTCCTCAATCAACAAATGCGGGAACTTCAAAATACATGCCCTTACATCTAAGGGAAGGAGGCAATCTCAGTTTGGATGCCCAAAGGATGAAGGAAGTAAAATGCAAGTACCATGGAGAGAAATGGGAACCAAAACATAGGTGCTCTCAAAAGGGCAACTTCCAAAACTGTATACTTGTGAAGCAGAAGAAGAAAGTAGTTCCGATAATGAAGAATCAAGTGAAAACAATGCATAAGATCTTCAAAATGAATCCCAAGAAATAGAGTATGATACACCAATATTATCATTAGCCTCCATTATAGGGATATCTCAACTGTAGACTTTAAAACTAAAGGGTCATGTCAAGAATAACAATGTCATGGTCCTCATAGATATAGGGAGCACCCATAATTTTATCAATGCTGCACTCGCAAAGAGTTTGAACTTGTTTGTATACCCAATGCCTAACATGAAGGTGATGGTGGCAGATGGTAAAAATATTGAAAATCTGGGAAGATGTCACAAGGTTAAGTTGCAAATGCAAGAGTACAACCTAGAATCTAATTTCTTCGCAATACCTCTTGGAGGCGTAGACGTGGTTTTGGGAATTCAGTAGTTACAAACATTGGGTACATACTCCGGTAACCACCAAAATCACTTTATTAAGTTCAAATGGAAAGGTTAAAAGTACAAATTGTGCGGTTTCCAACCACCACAAACACAAATTGTTTCATCACATCAAATGGAAAGAATGATCAGAAAAGGACTACCCTCCTACATAATACAATGTCAAGAATTGGAGTTATTAACATGCAAGGTGGAAGATTCCAAACCACCAAAGGTCCAAGAACTAATTCAGAAACACAATAAGGGATTCCAATATCTCTCGATGGAGTTACCACCCAATGGGAAGATCAAACACATGATTGAGATAGAATGAGGGGCAAAACTTGTCAATATCAAACCTTATAGATATCCACATCATCATAAAATTTAGATTGAGAGATTGAACCAATATCTATTAAAATGTGGTATCATTTTGAAGAGTAGAATCCCTTATGCAGCTCTAGTGGTGTTAGTTTTAAAGAAGGATGGATCCTTCAGGTTGTGCATAGATTACAGAGGGATGAACAAGATAACAATCAAGAACAAATTCCCTATCGCCTTCATCGATGAGATGTTGGACGAGCTTCATGGAGATAAGTATTTCTCAAAATTAGATTTGAGATCGGGGTATTATAAAATAAGGGTTAAATTAGAATATGTTGCAAAAACTGCTTTCAGAACACATGAGGGACATTATGAGTTCAAAGTAATTCCCTTTGGATTAACCAATGCACCAACTACATTCCAAGCTATAATGAATGAATTGTTCCAGCCATAATTGAGGAAGTTTGTTTGTATTTTTTTATGATATCCTCGTATATAATAAAACTTGGAAGGAGCACCTCCAACACTTAGATCAAGTACTCACCATTTTGGAAGAACATTGGTTCTATGCAAAAATGTCAAAGTGCACTTTTGGAAAAGAAGAAGTGGACGATCTGGGTCACATAATATCAAAGGAAGGATTCAAGGCTGATCCAAGTAAGATCAAGGCAATCACTGAGGGGCCCAAAGCAATAACATCTCTAAGCTAAGAGGATTTCCAGGCTTAACAGGATACTATCAAATATTTGTGAAAAATTATGCCCATAAGACTGTTCCTCTGACGAATATCTTAAAGCAAAAATCATTTCAACGGAACGATGAAGCCAGAAAATGTTTTGAAGCCTTGAAAAAAATTGTGTCATCAACTCCAGTATTAGCGACGCCATATTTCACAAAACTCTTTGTAGTTGAATGTGATTCTTCAGAATTCGGGATATGAGCCATATTGATGAAAGAAGGCCATCCAATAGTATTTGAAATCTAGAAGTTTAACAAGAGAGAAGTTTTGAAGTCCATGTATGATAAATAAATGCTTTCCATTATACATGCTCTAGTGAAATGGAGACAATAACTTCTAGGGAGAAAAATCTTGATACGAACATACCACAATAGTCTTCAATATCTCTTACAACAAAAGACATTGTCAATTGAACAACATAAATGGATAGAAAAAATTGCTACATTTGACATGGAGATATTGCATAAAAGGGGAAAAGACAATGTAGTCGTTGATGCCCTATCTCGAAAGGATGAAGAAGTCATGGCTTATGCAATTTCAGTTGTAGTTTCATACATGTTCATCTTGTAGCGAAGCAGTTTGGCTTCACAAGATGTTGAAGGGATTGTTTGATGCTGAGATAGATGTGACTGATATCCTTTGTGATAGCCATATTTGTATCAAGATATCAGAAAAATCGAAATCGAAACATATCGAAATCAAGTATCACTACATCCAGGATATGGTGTAGAAGGGAGCTGTAAATATTAAGTATATTCCTACAGAGGAACAAGTTGTTGATGTATTGAATAAGCCTCTGTATCAAGTAAAGTTTGAATACTTTCAAGACAAGCTTAGTGTGGTCTGAAAGGACCTACCTCAAAAGAGGGAGTGATTATGATGATGTGGTTTCCTGGAACTATGGTGTGGCAGCTCAGTGTAGGATTGGTATGTCAGTTTGATAGGGCCTGTTTGATCCCCGAAAGGGATTGATATGTCATCCTAACAAGGCCAGTTTGATCCTAGGGGGATTGGTATGTCTGACTAGGACTTTTTGGTATGAAAGGATTAGCAAGTCAGACAAGGCTTGTTTGGTCCCCAAGTAGATCGTTATGTCTGACTAGGCTTGTTTGGTCCGAAACGATTAGCAATTCAGACAAGGCCTGTTTGATCTACCAGATTTCCCACTATAGAGCAATTCCAGATGTACACTGATGTTGTTCCAACATTCACATGATGCTGCTGATGATGTTGTTCTAGCATTCACATGATGATGATGATAATGATGATGTTCCAGTATTCATATGTTGATTATGATGTTGATGATGTCCCAGCAGTTCCTTGCTGATGATGTTGATGATGTCCCATCAGTTCCTTGTTGATGATGCTTATGATGTCCTAGCAGCTCCTTATTGATGATGACGATGATGATGATGTGCTAATGATGATGTTGATGATGATGATCTAGCAGTTCCATATCGATGATGATGATGATGCTCCAGATATATGATGTTGTTTCAAAACTTCCTATGACATACATAGATTCACTAGTCAATTGTATAGTTGTTGATGTTGATGTTTGTAGAATACCTTCCTAGTTAAGAGGGGGTGTTAAAGAAATGTAACTGCGGAAGATAGAGTCTAATTGTATTTGTTTATTATATTATTATTCCTCCTTCAGGAGATGTCATTGACGTAATTGGTCATGTAAGAGTCATTGAAAGAGTCAATATAAACCCTCCTTTGTAAGTCGGGTCAATAGTACCCTCAAGAATTATATTAAATAAGTTATTGAGTCTCCCTAAGTGAAGTCGGCCCAGTCATTTAGGAGAAGTCGGCTCAGTTAGGGTAAAAAGTCACCCAACTAAGGAATATAAATAAAGGAGTCAAATTCCTCATTTGCAATCACTCTCACTCACTCATTCACTCAAGAAAGTGCACAAGAGAGATAAAGAAGAAGTTCGCTAGAGGAGAGAAGTTGTCTTTTCTTGGGGTTTTACTCTATCTTGGTTATTTTTATATTGAGAAAGTTTTGTAGGGTTTTCTCCCTTGTGGTTTCCCCAAGGAAAATCTTGTGTTATTTGTGTTGTTGTGCTTGTCTTTCTTTCAGTGATCCTATTGTTTTAATGTTATTATGCTAAACAAGTAAAAACTTAACAGTTTCTAGGTTTAAAAGGTACTTAAACAAATTTTCAACTTCCGGCCTCATTTTCCCAATTTTAACGTTTCAGAGAGTTTTAACAAACTCACCAAAATGTTAGAAAGTTTTTAAAAATTCACCAAAATGTCGTAGAGTTTTCTCAAAACCCCCTGCCCCCAAAACGTCGGAGAGCTTCCCTAAAAATCACTGATACGTCGCTCTAGTTTCTATTTCCTCGTCGAAATGTCACTACAAATCATCTTTCATCACCAAAATGGAAATTTATTTTTGAAGCATTGACGAAGTTTCATTGGGTGAACAAAATAGCTGATGTGACTCATTCTCTCCTTTCTTGGCCAAAGTTACTCGAGTTTTTGAAATATCGTCGAAATGGTAGCTCCTTTTCGCCTTATTTACAGTTTCATCACCGAGATGTTTGACAAAGTTTTCATTTTCTTGTCAAAATGGTATCCATGCAGATTTCCTTTCATTGCCAATATAGTCATAAAGATTTCACTTTCTTTGCTGGAATTCCCTAACGCGAAGCTCTCAGCGTATATTATGTTTCCGCACTGAAGTGTATAAGAGGGATACAAGGTTTAACATCAATACGATTCAGTAAGCATATGAGGTTTAGCGTTGAAACGTTCCATCACGAGGGAAATTGAATCATTGCTGACATTAGAGGAAATTTGAGGTCTAAAATGAGCCTCCTAAGGAAAGTAATAAAATAATAGTTAAAATAATGAAATAATAGTTAAAATAATAAAATAATATTTATTAATTTTGAAGGAAGAAAGAAAAACTACTTTTTTTGTTCGTATTTTCAACATATATCCCCGTGTTTTCACTCAAATTTCGAGCGGGAGCACTCATTGGATGGGGAATGAGTACCCACACTACTTACTTTTGATGGACCCTACTGCCCCAAAAACAAGAAATAACTGAAAAAACGTGATGATGATGTCATCATCATGTTTTTTCAGGTATTTCTTGTTTTTGGGGCAGCGGGGTCCCATCATCACATTTTTTCAGGTATTTCTTGTTTTTGAGGCCATGGGGTCCGTCAAAAGTATGCAGTGTGGGTACTCATTAGACGCGAAATTTACATCATCACATTTTTTCAGGTATTTCTTGTTTTTGGGGTAGTGGGGTCCATCAAAAGTACGCATTGTGGGTACTTGTTGGATGTGGAATTTAATTTCGCATCCAATGAGTGCTCTTGTTCGAAATTTGAGTAAAAGCACAAGGAGATATGTTGCAAATACGAACAAAAAAAGTAGTTTTTTTTTATGACAAATATCTCAAGTTAACCATTATGGTTGATTCATCTTATTGAAATTCTATTGGTTCTTGAATTCCAACTCATCAAGAAGATATTTTTGGCTCATTTTCTTATATGATGGCTTGTTTTCTTATAAGGCCCATTTTATACGCCAAATTTCTTCTAATGCACATTTCAGGTGATTTATTTATCCCCTTGTTGAGGCCTCAAATGTGTAGGGTAGGTGCAAGGTACTGGAATTGGTTCCAAGGCTCCCAACAGAGGGTGAAAACCCAGACTGAAAGGCTTCAAAAGGCCCTACGCAAGGACAGTTCTATTTCCATCCTGTTTGTTATAGTAATCTCCCATAGATATTCGGCCTCCACTTACACTCTATGAGTTGGTGAAAATTTGATCAATAGATCAGTCTTCCAATAAAGGAAAACAAGGGTGTTAAATAGTTTCTCCAGCAATTTATGATATTCTTCATTGACCTGAAGGGCCAGATCCTTAAATTCCTGGGGTGAAAACTTAGAGAAATGAGAAGAGGCTGCACTTGCAGTTGCATCCTTGCATTGCTTTTCCAGTAAGACTGTCTTCTGTGTATTGGCAAAATTATCCACTTGTACATTACGAAGTTTAGCCTAAAGGTAGGTGTTGCTTCGTTCCAAATCCTCTAACCTATCTTCCCATAACCTCCTGATATCAGCAACATAAATCTCATGTTCTTCCTTGGTCTTTACTAACTCTTCTTCAAGCCTTTCCAATTCTTCCTTCTTCTGATCAATCTCCCTATTCAGTGTCTGGACTGAATCAAGGTTTGCACTAGCAAATGTCCCTAAGGTTGTAGCTGTCTCAATTTCTCTTGTCTAGGGATCACTTGTTTGCTGATCCCATATTATTTGATTTGGAACAGATACTTCTAATCCACCTTGATCCCTGCTTCTCTTCTTATCCCTCTTTATCACTGCTTTATTTTCTTTACTGTGGAAATAATTTCCAAGAGGGACTACAACATCATCTTCATATTCAATTACCATTTCTGAAGTAATTGAAATGACAGTCTCTATTGAAATTAATGAAGGTGGTTGAGTGATAGTGGGAGTATGTATAGACATGGTAACTTGAGGAGTAGTCAGAGGGGTAGAGTCAACCTGAGGAACTAATAAGACATGGGTTGGAGAAGCGATTGACATGAAGGATTCAGAAAGTGGAACATGATCATCATTAGTAAGTGATGACGAAGAGGGGATGGAGGGTGGCTCTTCCACAGTGGGTAATGATAAAGTAGATATAGGTGATTGCTGAGGGACAGTCGAAGACTGGACCTCTGCAATAATATATGAGGGATAGGAAAATGGAACTGAGATGTCTGAAAATGGAGTGGCTCTGGAAGTCAAAGTATGAAAAAGTTGTGATATGGAAAATGGTGGAATTGCCCCTAGAGTCAAAACATAAAGAGCTTGAATAGATGATAATAAAAGTGTTGAAGTTGTGATGTCAGGAGTAGTAGTAACTTCCAATACCTGCAGATCAGGATCAGAGTGATCCATTTCAATAGTATCTAACAAATCTGTAACTGCATGTGAATCTTCAATCACTTCTTCAGTCACAGACACTAGAGGATGTGGCTCCTCTTCAATATCACAGTCAATAATATTAAGAGTAGGAACCTGAGAGGTAGGAATCAGGATTTTTTGTCTCTTAGCTAGATTTGCATCGGCTATTATTAGATCATCAGATACCTGTCTAGCTACAGTTGTCACTTGAATATCCACAGTAAGCTTAGGAGGTTCAATTGTTTAGGTACTCTTATCACATATATAGTAGTCGAGCTACCATACATTATTTTTCAGATTCCAGAGCACTTTTCAGCCAGTTCCTTTACATTGAGATGATGAGATGAGCATCTATCTATGGATCACTATCATATTTTGGACAACATATATATTTCCCATGCCATGACTGAGTCTCAGGACACTCAGAGAGATGACCGATGTAGCCATTATACCATTTATGCAGAGCAGTCAGTAGTTCCCAGAGTACAGTAGCAGTTTCAAAGGATAGATGATGGTTCAGAGGATGAGCATTCAGGTATATGACTCAACAGGTATATCATGGTGTTATGGTTATATTGCTTTTATTATCATTCTTATGGCATGTCTTAGCACTTAGTGTCATGATTTGGCGATCATATAGATATGTGGACTTGGTTGATCTTATTATATATATTCTACTGTCCTTACTCAGACATAGAAGTTCACTACTCATACTCATTGGTTTTACCCTCCCTAGGGAAAATAGAGGTGATCATTCCACCATACCTTGGCTTGCTAGTGTTGGATCCATTATTTATTGTCTTCATCCATCCATTACCTACCTTTTAGTTTATCACCCTGACTTACTACTTGACTAGTGGCATGGAGGATCTTTTCCCCACTATAACCTCTGTATTGGATGACCTTCCCTGTTTATTGTGTCTCAGCTCTGAGTTGGTGACAAAACTTACCTTTGGTGAGTTGGATTGTAGGCCTAAATCATTCTGGTCGGTTTTCCCAATATTTGGCATTGGCTTGAACTCCCCCCAGTCACTTGAGATGTTGTTGGATAAAACTGAAAGCTCATGTACTACTTATGGAAAATATAAATTCTCCCATGGAAACTAAAAAGGGCAAGAGCGATGAACTGCTAAAAAATACTCCTCGAAGAATATAAAGGAAAGGTCCAAAAAGCAATGATTCTTAAAAGCTATATCTAAACAATTGTTGACCTTATGTATGTATAAAAAACATGCCCTGGATGCAAGCTGTAACTAGTTGTGCTTATCAGCACACCTGAGATTTGAAGGGTTATGTAGGCCAAAAAGGCCATGAAATGAAATTGAATGATCCTAATGAACTTGGATCAACTTGATGTAGACATGATGCCTAAGTTGAATAAGCACGCTCTAAACAACTTATCCATTTGTGAGACACCGCCATTCCCTGTGTTGTTGCTCATTCAGTATATACTATGGTGTGTATTCCCTTTCCCATATCCAAAGTGTCACAATGTTAAGTCAGTCAGTCATCCTTTAGCCTTGCCATTTTATTTTAGCCTTCACCCTTCACTAGCAAATTGATCACAACTATGAAGTGAGTATGGTCCTGAAAGTCTAGTCTAAGTCATATAAATAATTAATGACAATATATAATTGGATTTAGATCGCTTGTAATGATTACTTTGTGTTATAATTGCTATTTGAATGAGTTGTAGAGCATGCATTAACCTTTGACACTTTGCAGCAGCTTCTGATGGTAGTCTAAGTTATATTTGGTCAATATTGACCTGGTCAAACCTAGTTTGACCAAGGTCAATCACAGGACATGAGATTTTTGGACCTTATGATGACACAGGTAGATGATATATGGTCTATGTACATGTACATGATGGTTCTATGCATCAGATATAGGTTTATGATGATGATCTATGGTTTTCAACATTATTTGATCATTTACAGATTATTATTATTCCACTTGTTCTGGTATATTGGATATATTATATGATCATGCGAAGATCTATATGGTGTATGAGTACACATATTTGATAGTTTTGGACCTTCTGAGTCCAATGAGACAGTCTATTTTTAGTTCCGGGCAGTTACATTGATGATTTAGCCCTAGTAGGCTGTCCTAGTGCAGTTTTGGTCTGTCAGAGACCTTGTCAGAGTAGAGATGATTTTTATTTGGTTCACCTAGGGCGCTGATGATGGAGGGGGTTGTCCAGCCACTTTGTTTTACCATATTAACCCCCTTCCAGACACACTGGTGCCATCACCTTGACAACGCAGGCACTCCAGGAGGCAGTTTGGGGCAGGTACATGCTTCTCGAGGCAGTTTTGGATTGGTAGAAATGGCTACAAAGAAATTCGATTTGGGCTACTGAGGAAAAGTTTTGGCATGGGATGATCAGTGATGATGAGTGGGATGTCTTCTGCACCTTCTCCAGCAGTTTCAGCTTCATCGGGGCCCACATCCATCACTTATGGCACTTTCTGATGATTTCTGAGGTCTTTTGAGGCCTACGATTTGTCCATAGAGGCACGATTTGGTATATTGACCACTATTTTAATATTACTGTGCTATGGGGTTTGACCAAGGGTGGCTAAAAGTACCCCTTGGACCCACCATAAGCTTATTGTTATATTTTGTCATCATGATTTGGTGGGATCCCCTCTCCTGGGGCAATTTTGTCCACTTATGGTTATATTTTATGGTTGATCCATGTATTTTAGTGTTGAGCTCATCTCAACCATCGATTAGATCTTTTGATCTTTTAATCTTAGCCACTCATGTAAAAAGTGGTTAGGATTATGCTCTCTCCCCGTCCTATTTAAGGAGGGAGCCTCTCATTGTAAAATCATCTAGAGATTTTTGGCTCTTGGCCCTTGGAATAAAATTTCTATCTTTTGGAGTACATGCTTGGGTTGGAGTGGATGTTGGTTGTTTTGATTGTAAATGCGTTTGTCCATTGCATTAGAGGATCTATTGTAGCTATCTTGCATATTTGCCATATCTTTTTACAGGTGGAGAAGACTTCTTCAACAAGTGCGAATTGGTGGGGAGGCTTGCCCTTCAAGCTTGGAGGAGGACGTTTTGGGTTAAATAGGGAGTGGTTTTGTCTTTGCACCAACTATTCTTTGCTTATCTCTTTCTTGCTTGTATCTACCTTCAACATGTTAAACTGATTGATGCTTTGCTCCTTGGTTTTGACAGGTTAGAGGGACACATATGTGGCTTGGAAAAATCGATTTTGCAAGAGGGCTTCAAAAATTCTCCATTTGATCTTTGGCAAAAGTAATCCTCACCTCAACTAGCATTCATCTCTTCATCCAGGTATGCTCCAAAGGTATGATCTTCTTCTTCTTTGAATCATCCATAATTTCTAGATCATAAAAATCCTAATTAATCAAAACCCTCATTTTGGTTTTTTTTAGATCTACTTAGATCTAGCCTTGCTTTTGAAGAGATTTTAAAAACTCACCTCTATAGCATCCACCCCTAGTTGGATCTATAGTTTGGTGGTGATTGGGTTAAAATTGACACACTTTTCATGGCAATAAAGTCCTCTTGAACCAAATCTCACTTCCTTAGAGAGGCTTGTTTGGTTAGATCTAGCACATGGGTAGGTGAGATCATTTGATTTGCAATCTACACACTTGATAACCTACCCCTAGACTTTTAATTGGGTGATTTCTACCTTGTGGGCATCATTCCACATTTTAAGGGATTAAAACCCCCTTTTTGAACTACTTGGCACCTAAAAACTTAGATGTAGTAAGATCTAACCCTTGGATTGACTTGATTTTCTAGATCCACATAGGTCATTGCCTAAGCTACTTGGATCTACAATTTGGTGGCCATTGGACGTGATTTGACACACCTTATCCACCTTTTAGCCCTCCTTGAGCAAGGTCGCACTTCCTTGGGTGACTGAGTTTGCCCACTTCTAGGACCTGGGTAGGTGAGATTTCAGTGGATTTGGAACGGGCATACCTTGAAACCTATATCTAGAGTATCATTTTGTGACGGTTTGCCTTGGGGGTAGCATTCCTTGTTTTAAGGGATTGTGGTCCACTTGGGTCATTTCATGAAATCCTAGATCTAGTAAGATCCAACCACTTTATCTCATTTAACCCATTTGACTTGACCTCTAGGTGTCCCGATCTACACTTTGACATATCTTTTGACTCCACTAACCCATCCAACAAGGCACTACTCCTCCTTAAGCAAGTCGCACTCCTTGGGAATTGTGTCAAACCTTAGATCCAGTACATAGGTACTCCTGATTTCAACTTAGATCCATAGATCTACTCTTTACATATCCTCTAGTGCCAATTGCATCCCTTAATTTCACCTTGTGGGTCCACATTAATCCATTTCACATATCCCAAGAAAGTAGGACCCACTTGTGTAACACATGGTACTATATCTTATCATTATAACTAATCATGTGGCCTAAATCATACATTGGTTAAAACACAAATCATTCCTCAAACCAACTTCAACCATACTTTAATTTCTAGGTCCACTTTAGCTTGCATTGGTTTCCGTAACTTACCATTTACTCATCCCTAGGAACCTTTGTTTGGGTCCAATCATCTTTGATTGGTTATAGGGTCTCCCCCTAGGTCTTGATTGATCTAGATCTAAAAGTGAAGAGTGCCTCGGTTGATGTGACTCCCACCTTGCATTGGGAACTGTGGCATCTCTTGGGTCACCTCTTTAGTTTTCCATCTCGTCTACCGTCCCGGATGGGATACCACTAGGGGCAACTACAAGTTGTGTGATAACATTTTTGGCACTGTTGCCGAGGAGGTAGAGGCCTACCTTGGTTCAACATACCTTTGTGTCTCATTCTCTCCCTGCATTTTAAAACAACATACATCTTGGTAGAAGAGTTCAAAAGTCTACCTGGCGACTCCTATTCGCGACTCCGCTGAGAATCAAACCCACAAACAGATGTCTGCGCAAGATAACATCTCTCCCGAAATGACCATGGAATTTATGTCAAACATGTGTGAAATGGTCACCAACATTGCTATGTATCTTAAGAATCAAGATGCGGATTTTAAAAGACGTGATCAACAAACCAAAGAAATGTTAAAATCCATCTGTAGCAATTCAACCCCTCCAAAGGCTAGTCCTCCCAAGACTCAGCAACTCAAACCGACTGATCCTCAGCCTAGCAAGGCATTGCATCAACATGTGTGAAGAATCTTTCCGAAGGCTCCAAAGCCTTCATCTGAGGTCATCTCAAAGGGTAAAGCTGTAACCAACACTAGTCAAACCTCTCCTACAAACAAAAAAGCAGATCAAGAGGTAAAAATTGATCCTCCTCCTAAAACTAATGTTCCCAAAGCAACCCTTTGGAGAAAGCAACCAAAGCCTCCCATGATTTTAAAACCTAATCAGGAGCTTCCAAGAACAAACATTCCTAGTAAGCTAACCAATTCATCTGCTTTGGTTTCCTTAAAAGACCTAATCAAAATCCCATATGTCAAGTATGACATCATTAAGTTCTTAGGTTAAGGTGCAGATGAAAAGGATAAGGAAAACCCCTACAACCTGAACATTGATGTTACAAGCTTCCTAGCAAAGGTAAATATGCCTATTCCCTTCTGTGAAATTTTCAAGATCCCTTCATTTCGCAAAAGATCTACTACTCATATTGGGATTCAAACAAGGAAGCAAATTCCTAAGAAAGCTTCTGCAGAGAGTAAGGATTCCCCTGTCATGATCCAAAGTGTCTCGGGTGACAACTCTGGAAGTTTCCCGCCCTTCTATATTGCGCTGGAAGTAAATGGTTTGATATTGCATAACTGCATGCTTGACTCTGGAGCTGAAGTAAGTGTCATGCCCTTAAGAGTCATGGAACAACTTGAGTTAGTACCCACAAGACCTTATAGAAATGTTTGTGGAATGGATTCAAAAACTGTGGAATCTATTGGGATAATTGAAAATTTGCCTATTAGGTTGCCTGCCTGTTCTGACATTGAGCTCTCAATGAGCGTCCTAGTCCTAGACATGCCTGATGCATGGGGAATGTTTCTATTCAGGGAATGGTTAGCAAGATTAGGAGGAAGTATCCAAATGGATCTCATGTATGCCACAATCCCAACTAAGGAGGGGTCATCCATAACTTTGTTTAATGAACCACCTATGTAGGAGCATGTTGAGACACCTGAACATTTATTTGTTGAAGCAATGCATTCAAGTGATGAGATTGGAAACTTCATGGTTTTGGCAAATTATTGGGAGGAAGTTAAGAAGCAGCCTTTTTCACATGATCAAGTCTAGAAAATGCACTTTGACGGGGCCTGCTCCTGACATGGTGTAGGAGCCGGTATAGTTTTAATTTAACCATTAGGAAAAAAGAACTTGTTCTCTTATCAGTTGGAGTTTGAATGCACCAACAACGTGGCTGAGTATGAAGCATTGCTTTTAGGCTTGGAAATTGCTAGAGAAAGAAACATCAAATCTTTATCTGTCACAGGAGATTCTGACCTCATTGTGTCCCAAGTCAAAAACGAATTCGCTGCTAAGAATAATAGACTTAGAGACTATAGGAATGCAATTTGGGATACCATTGAGTGCTTTGATGCCTTTGGGATTAAGACTGTTCCCCGTGAACAAAACACTTTGGATGATGAGCTGTCTGTTATGGCTAGTACTCTTCAAACCTCTGAGTCTTTAAAGCAACAAAACTTCAAACTTGAAGTTTTATTCAGACCCTCTGTCCCTGATAACAAAGACCATTGGTAGGTTTTTGATAATGATGCCTAAGTCATCCGATTTTTTACTGCTTCTTGAACCCCAATGGTAAACTTTGAAGATGAAATGAATGGTAGTGCAATTGAAGGAATGGATGTCACAGAAATCACCTTCCCCCTTGAGGAAAATTTCAATAGGCATGATGAATACAAAGGTAGGAGATCTGAGCCAGTGGATGGGGTTATTGAAATAAATGTAGGCTCTTCTTGTTCCCCAAAAACGATCAGAATTGGGATAAATGCCTCGAAAGAAGAAATAAGAAGAATTATAGAACTAATTACAGAATATAAAGATGTATTTGCATGGGCCTATGATGATTTGAAAACTTATGATCAGTCTATTATAGAACACACTATTCCTCTCAAAGAGGGAGCCAAACCATATCGACAAAAGTTGCGAAACATGAACCCTAAGTTAGCTCCCTTAATTAAAAAGGAATTGGAAAAGATGTTGGCAGTGGGTATTATTAGGCCAGTTAGGCATACAACCTGGGTATCCAATCCTGTAATCGTAAGGAAGAAAAATGGGGAGATTAGAATTTGTATTGACTTTAGGAACCTAAATCAAGCATCTCTAAAAGATAACTATCCATTGCCTAACATGGAAAATCTGTTGCAAAGTGTAACAGGGGTTGGCATGCTATCTTTACTTGATGGTTTTTCTGGTTATAACCAGGTCCAAATCAAGAAAGAAGATCGTGGGAAGACAACCTTCACCACCCCGTGGGGAACATTTGAGTATATAAGGATGCCATTTGGACTTCTAAATGCAGGGTCAACCTTTCAAAGGGAAATGGATCATGCATTTGAAGGCTTAATTGGCAAAATCATTGCAATTTATCAAGATGATCTAACTGTTTTCTCTAAAGATAGGGGAGACCACATAAAGCACTTAAGGAGAATTTTTGAAAGGTGTCGAAAATTTGGAATATCTTTGAATCCTAAAAAGTCTACTTTCGGTGTGGATGAAGGGAAGTTGTTAGGTCACATTGTTTCCAAAGAAGGCATTAGAATTGATCCTGAAAGAGTACACGGAATTCAAGCCATACCTCCCCCAAAAGATGTCATCTCATTACGGTCATTTTTTGGGAAAATAAACTTCGTAAGAAGATTCATCCCTAACTTAGCTGAGTTGGCCAAACCCTTAAATAATTTTCTTAAGAAGGATGCGAAGTTTGTTTGGGATAAGAAATGTGATGCCTCATTCGAGTCTCTAAAGAAAGCCATTGCTTCTGCACCTGTCCTAGTAAGCCCGAATTACAATAAGGAGTTTTTGATTTATTCCTATGCATCCGAGGACACCATAGCAGGTGTGTTGTTACAAAAGAATGAAGAAAACCATGAGCAACTTGTTTCCTTTATGAGTAAAAACCTTAGAGACGCAGAACTCAATTACACAACCACTAAAAAACAAGCCTATGCTTTGGTCAAGTCTTTAAAACATTTTAGGACATATATCGGATACTCCAAGATTATTGCCTATGTCCCTTATCAAGCGATAAAGGTTGTCTTGTCTCATCTTGATGGCATAGGGGTTAGGGGAAACTGGATCTCTAGGATTCAAGAGTATGATATTGAAATCAAGTTAATCAAGATAGTGAAGGGCCAAGGGTTGGCACAACTCTTGACTGATTCCAAAGTACAACAAAATAACATGATCCTTTATATTGATGAAGATCACAAATGGTACAAAGACATCATTTTCTACCTCAGACATATGACCTATCCTGATCACCTTGTAGACCACTAGACAAGAGCTTTAAGGTTAAAAGCATCTAAGTATGTTTTGACAGAGGATGGTTTGGGATGGAAGAATCCGGATGGAATCATACTCAAATGTGTAAACCATGATGACTCCCAAAGAATCATCAAAGAAATGCATTCTGGATTGTGTGGAGGACATTATGCACCTAGAACCACAGCTGCTAAGATCATGAGAGCTGGGTATTATTGGCCATCCTTGTTCAAAGATGTGCACACCTTTATTAGAGCATGTCAGGAGTGTCAATTCTATTCAAGAAAACCTAGACTACCTGCCCTTCCTTTGACCCCAGTCATTATAGAAGCACCTTTTCAGCAATGGGGAATGGATTTTGTAGGACCTATAAACCCTAGCTCTTCAAGTGGACACAAATACATATTGACTTGCGCAGACTATTTCACTCACTAGGTGGAAGCTATCCCTACTAAGAAGTGCACTGCAGAGGTTGTGGTCAAGTTCTTAGAAGAGAATATAGTCTCCAGATACGGTTGCCCCTACAAGATTACAACTGATAACGCGCCATCTTTTAGTAAAATTGAGATGTCTACCTTTTGTTCAGATCATGGGATCACTTTGTCTCATTCTTCCAACTACTATCCGCAAGGAAATGGTTTAGCAGAATCAAGTAATAAGAATTTGATAAGACTCTTAAAAGAATGATTGGCGAGAACAAGAGGACTTGGGATGTAAAGTTGAAATAAGCTCTTTGGGCAGACCGAACGACAGTCAAAAGAATAACTAGAAAAGCTCCATTTGAAGTAGTGTATCGGCAAAATTGTAGGCTCCCAATCAACCTTCAAATTCCTGTTTATGAGTTGTTACAACAGTGCTCCTCTAATCAAGAGGCCCTGCAAGCAAGAATTGACAAGTTAGTAGAACTAGTTGAAACTAGAAGGGAAGCTTGGAATAAAATGGTCTTAGAACAAGAAAGAATAAAAGGAACCTTTGACCAAAAGAGTAGATATGTAATATTTGGAATTGGGGATATAGTTTTGCTATGGGATAAACATAAAGAGAAACCAGGAAATCATGAAAAGTTTGAGAAGATATGGATGGGCCCTTATCGGGTGAGTAAGATGGCTGGAAAAGCAACAATGTATTTAAAGACTTTAGATGGAGATGAGTTGGAATTACCTGTAAATGGGAGGTTACTAAAACACTACTTCCCACCTATAAGCCTGGAATGATATTCCTTACTCTATCTTGTCGTGCCTGTTTAGAGTAGGTAGTTTCTAAGTAAGCTCACTTAAGTAGTAGGATTTCAGTTTTATTTTATATATTTTTCCCATACATGCTCCATGAGGTATTCTAGTGTTTGTGAGCACAGGTACAAGTGCAAAATAAAAGCTGAAATAATGATGGTGCAGTGCTGGATTGAAGATTGATGCCGAGCAGTTCGAGACCAGAGATTCTGAGGTTCTCAAACGCTCTCTCCCTTAGAGAACTTGTCCCAGCTGGAGCCAGATGTTATCACATATATAGTAGTCGGGCTACCATACATTATTTTTCAGATTCCATAGCACTTTTCAGCCATTTCCTTTACATTGAGATGATGAGATGAGCATCTATCTATGGATCACAATCAGATTTTGGACGGCATATATATTTCCCATGCCATGACTGAGTCTCAGGATACTCAGAGAGATGACCGATGTAGCCATTATACCATTTATGCAGAGCAGTCAATAGTGCCCAGAGTATAGTAGCAGTTTCAGAGGACAGATGATGGTTCAGAGGATGAGCATTAAGGTATATGACTCAACAGGTATATCATGATGTTATGGTTATATTGTTTTTATATTCATTCTTATGGCATGTCTTAGCACTTAGTGTCATGATCTTGTGATCATATAGATATGTGGACCTGGTTGATCTTATTATATATATTCTATTGTCCTTACCCAGACATAGAAGTTCACTACTCATACTCATTGGTTTTACCCTCCCTAGGGAGAATAGAGGTGATCATTCCACCATACCTTGGCTTGCTAGTGTTGGCTCCATTATTTATTGTCTTCATCCATCCATTACCTACCTTTTAGTTTATCACCCTGACTTACTACTTGACTAGTGGCATGGATGATCTTTTCCCCACTATAACCTCTGTATTGGATGAGATTCCCTGTTTATTGTGTCTCGACTCTGAGTTGGTGACAAAACTTACCTTTGGTGAGTTGGATTGTAGGCCTAAATCATTCTGGTCGGTTGTCTCGATGTTTGGCATTGGCTCGAACTCCCCCCAGTCACTTGAGATGTTGTTGGATAAAACTAAAAGCTCATGTACTACTTATGGAAACTTATAAATTCGCCCATGGAAACTAAAAAGGGCAAGAGCGATGAACTGCTAAAAAATACTCCTCGAAGAGTATAAAAGAAAGGTCCAAAAAGCAATGATTCTTAAAAGTTATATCTAAACAATTGCTGACCTTATGTATGTATAAAAAAACATGCCCTGGATGCAAGCTGCAACTAGTTGTGCTTATCAGCACACCTGAGATCCGAAGGGTTATGTAGGCCAAAAAGGCCATGAAATGAAATTGAATGATCCTAATGAACCTGGATCAACTTGATGTAGACATGATACCTAAGTTGAATAAGCATGCTCTAAACAACTTATCCATTTGTGAGACACCGCCATTCCCTGTGTTGTTGCTCATTCAGTATATACTATGGTGTGTATTCCCTTTCCCATATCCAAAGTGTCACAATGTTAAGTCAATCAGTCATCCTTTAGCCTCGCCATTTTATTTTAGCCTTCACCCTTCACTAGCAAATTGATCACAACTATGAAGTGAGTATGGTCTTGAAAGTCTAGTCTGAGTCATATAAATAATTAATGACAATATATATTTGGATTTAGATCTCCTGTAATGATTACTTTGTGTTATAATTGCTATTTGAATGATTTGTAGAGCATGCATTAACCTTTGACACTTTGCAGCAGCTTCTGATGGTAGTCTGAGTTATATTTGGTCAATATTGACCTAGTCAAACCTAGTTTGACCAAGGTCAATCACAGGACATGAGATTATTGGACCTTATGATGACACAGGTAGATGATATATGGTCTATGTACATGTACATTATGGTTCTATGCATCAGATATAGGTTTATGATGATGATCTATGGTTTTCAGCATTATTTGATCATTTACAGATTATTATTATTCCACCTGTTTTGGTATATTGGATATAATATATGATCATGCGGAGATATATATGGTGTATGAGTACATATCTTGGATAGTTTTGGACCTTCTGAGTCCAATGAGACAGTTTATTTTCAGTTTCGAGCAGTTACAGTGATGATTTAGCCTCAGTAGGCTGTCCTAGTGTAGTTTTGGTCTGTCGAAGACCCTGTCAGAGCAGAGATGATTTTTATTTGGTTCACCTAGGGCGCTGATGATGGAGGGGGTGGTCCAGCCACTTGTTTTTACCATATTAACCCCCTTCTGGACACACTGGCGCCCTCACCTTAACAGCGCAGGCACTCCAGGAGGCAGTTTGGGGTAGGTACACGCTTCCTGAGGCAGTTTTGGATTGGTAGAAATGGCTACAAAGAAATTTGATTTGGGCTACTAAGGCAAAGTTTTGGCATGGGATGATCAGTGATGATGAGTGAGATGTCTTCCCCACCTTTCCTAGCAGTTTCAGCTTCATCGGGGCCCACATCCATCACTTATGGCACTTTCTGATGATTTCTGAGGTCTTTTGAGGCCTACGATTTGTCCATAGAGGCACGATTTCATATATTGATGACTATTTTAATGTGCTATGGGGATTGACCGAGGGTGGCTAAAATTACCCCTTGGACCCTCCATAAGCTTATTGTTATATTTTGTCATCATGATTTGGTGGGATCCCCTCTCCTAGGGTGATTTTGTCCACTTATGGTTATATTTTATGGTTGATCCATGTATTTTTATTGTTGAGCTCATCTCAACCATCGATTAGATCTTTTGATCTTTTAATTTTAGCCACTCATGTAAAAAGTGGTTAGGATTATGCTCTCTCCCCATCCTATTTAAGGAGGGAGCCTGTCATTGTAAATTCATCTAGAGATTTTTGGCTCTTGGCTCTTGGAATAAAATTTCTATCAATTGGAGTACATGCTTGGGTTGGAGTGGATGTTGGTTGTTTTGATTGTAAATTCTTTTGTCCATTGCACTGGAAGATCTATTGTAGCTATCTTGCATATTTTCCATATCTTTTTACAGGTGGAGAAGACTTCTTCAACAAGTGCGAATTGGTGGGGAGGCTTGCCCTTCAAGCTTGGAGGAGGACGTTTTGGGTTAAACAGGGAGTGGTTTTGTCTTTGCACCAACTATTCTTTGCTTATCTCTTTCTTGCTTGTATCTACCTTCAACATGTTAAACTGATTGATGCTTTGCTCCCTGGTTTTGACAAGTTAGAGGGACACATATGTGGCTTGGAAAAATCGATTTTGCAAGAGGGCTTAAAAAATTCTCCATTTGATCTTTGGAAAAAGTAATCCTCATCTAACCTAGCATTCATCTTTTCATCCAGGTATGCTCCAAAGGTATGATCTTCTTCTTCTTTGAATCATCCATAATTTCTAGATCATAAAAACCCTAATTAATCAAAACCCTCATTTTGGTTTTTCTTAGATCTACTTAGATCTAGCCTTTCTCTTGAAGGGATTTTAAAAAATCACCTCTATAGCATCCACCCCTAGTTGGATCTATAGTTTGGTGGTGATTGGGTTAAAATTGACACATTTTTCAAGGAAATAAAGCCCTCTTGAACCAAATCGCACTTCCTTGGAGAGGCTTGTTTGGTTAGATCTAGCACATGGGTAGGTGAGATCCCACTTGATTTGCAATCTACACACTTGATAACCTACCCCTATACTTTTACTTGGGTGATTTCTACCTTGTGGGCATCATTCCACATTTTAAGGGATTAAAACCCCCTTTTTGAACTACTTGGCACCTTAAAACTCAGATCTAGTAAGATCTAACCCTTGGATTGACTTGATTTTCTAGATCCACATAGGTCATTGCCTAAGCTACTTGGATCTACAATTTGGTGGCCATTGGACTTGATTTGACACACCTTATCCACCTTTTAGCCCTCCTTGAGTAAGGTCGCACTTTCTTGGGTGACTGAGTTTTCCCACTTCTAGGACCTGGGTAGGTGAGATTTCAGTGGATTTGGAATGGGCATACCTTGAAACCTATATCTAGAGTATCATTTTGTGATGATCTTCCTTGGGGGTAGCATTCCTTGTTTTAAGGGATTGTGGTCCACTTGGGTCATTTCATGAAATCCTAGATCTAGCAAGATCCAACCACTTTATCTCAATTAACCCATTTGACTTGACCTCTAGGGTTCCCGATCTACACTTTGACATGTGTTTTGACTCCATTAACCCATCCAACAAGGCACTAGTCCTCCTTAAGCAAGTCGCACTCCTTGGGAATTGTGTCAAACCTTAGATCCAGTACACGGGTACTCCTGATTTCAACTTAGATCCATAGATCTACTCTTTACATATCCTCTAGTGCCAATTGCATCCCTTAATTTCACCTTGTGAGTCCACATTAAGCCATTTCACATATCCCAAGAAAGTAGGACCCACTTATGTAACACATGGTACTATATCTTATCATTATAACTAATCATGTGGCCTAAATCATACATTGGTTGAAACACTAATCATTCCTCAAACCACCTTCAACCATAGTTTAATTTCTAGGTCCACTTTACCTTGCATTGGTTTCTGTAACTTACCATTTACTCATCCCTACGAACCTTTGTTTGGATCCAATCATATTTGATTGGTTATAGGGTCTCCCCCTAGGTATTGATTCATTTAGATCTAAAAGTGAAGAGTGCCTCGGTTGACGTGATTCCCACCTTGCATTGGGAACCATGGCATCTCTTGGGTCACCTCTTTAGTTGTCCATCTCCTCTATCATCCCGGATGGGATACCACTAGGGGCAACTACAAGTTGTGTGATAACAGGTACCCAATACTGAAGACATCTGCGCTAACTTTTGCTTCATCTGATGAGAAGTTTCCAACAAGACTTTGACCTGTTCTGTAGTCTTCACCTGAGGAGTATCCTCAATAGGAGTTTTACCTTTATCCCCATCTGGATAAGTGAGCATTAGAGGAGCATTAGCTTGTTGGGTCTTTTTATGTTCTTTGTCCCTTCTCACCTGCTCAATAAAATTCATTTACATTGTTCTATAGCTCAAAACTTGAGTTTTAAGTTCTCTCTAATATTGCATAATCTGATGTTGCTCATCTGTGCTCTTGGCCCTAGCAAGGACCTCAAAAAAAGGTATTCACTCCTTGGTAGATGGATTCATCAGGAATTTCTTCATGCACATAGTCCACCTTCACATGATTTTGTTTAAAATGAGCATCAAGGAACTTCTTAGGGTCATGCTTTCTTTTGGGAGCAAAGCCTAACTTTAGAGAAGCCATCCTGTCCCCCAACACTGTAGCCCAATTTGAGGTTGGAATGACCAATGGTCCAAGGTTTAAGGAGAATTTAGGCCAACCCTTTCTTTTGGGACCAGTGAGTTTTTTGTAAACACCATCAGTAATAGTCTGATAAGAGACTTCTTCAATGACCAATCTGTCGGGGACTATTCTAGGTAGAGCTGAATAGTGTGACTTCCCCAAATTATGATATATGAAAAGGATTCATAGAATTACCAATCACCAATTGTATTGATGAAGGTCCTAGCATCAACTGAGAAGGCAGGAGCCTCTTGTTTGAATATCTTGAAATAAATAGTACCCATGAAATGGTCACAAATGTCATAAAGTAAAGGAAAACATTTAGTCTCCCATAGTGCTGCATGATAGATATGAACTGGTGGAGCCTCAGGGGTCCAATTCCATCCCATGTTGGGATATTGGAACTCTAAGCAAAAGACATCAATAATGAAGGTTGAAAAAAAAAAGTGTGGCTTCTTCAAAGCAGGGGCTTTTTGATACTCTTGGATGGCTATTTTAAGTTCCAATGATAAGATGAACGCCCAAGGGAAGGATTCACCCATTGTTAGGACATGATGAGCTATTGGAGCCCATTCAGCCTTGAAGACTAAACAATTTGGAAGGCCGTAGAGCCTGCAAAGCATGGGTTCCAGTAAAGAATAAGGCTCTCTGAACCAGGAAATCAGATAGAGGTTATCAGCCTTTGGCACAAAGGGTCTAGGTTTAATCATCCATGATTTCATCATTTCGTCGAAATTGTACCTGGTTTTAGAAGATTGGATGAATTCAGGGCTAAGGATCTGCATGGCTGGCTCAAGAGAAAAAGCTCTGGTAAAGAATTCAGGGTGGAAAGTAGTCAATTGTGACCCCGTACTGTCATTGAATGACCGGTCTTTAGAGTTAGCATTGTTTACTATCCACTTAACTACATCTATGTATGGAAGGATAGTGGGACGAGCAACGATAACATGGATTTGAGAAGCCCTAATCTTCTCATATGTAGGTCGGTCTTCCTTAATGTCTGAAAGGTCGTCATTATAAAAAAATGAATAGATTTTGGACCAGTCCATTTGATAAGTTTCAGTAACCCTCTCACTATTATCTGAGAAGATACCGAAATTGGGGTCTTTGGTCAGCAAATCCCTGTGAATTGTCTTAGACCGAGTGTTTGGTGACATTTTTGCAAAGCTTGGAAATTCTGGTAAATAAATAAAAATGAAATTAAAACTAAATCATAAACAGTAAAACCATAAATGACGAATGCGAAAATGACAACAAACCAACTTGAAAATAACTGAAAAATTTATGAGAATGACCCCTGGTAAGAAATTCACATTAAAATCCACATAGCAGAGTAAATTTCCGACAATGAAAATAATAAAGAAAAATAGAAAAATATCATATTTATCGATTTTCCGTCGGGTCGAATATGGACCGTAGGATTAGAAAAAAAAAGAATGCCTGGGGTTAACTCCTGCAGGATGTGGGATCAGGTCACAAGTCTTCTTTTTCAAGTTTATTGATTATTTCTCCAATCTGCAATCCACAATTGCGGGTTCTGGTTTGCGGAATTGAAATTTCCCAAAAATATTAACAAAGTCTTCCCGCAATCTGCAATTGCGGGATGACACAATTTTGAAAGGAAAGAACAATCAACTCCCGCAATCTGCAATGGCGGGTTTGCGGGTTTGTGCGTTGAAAAATAACATTTTGAAAGAATTGAAGGTTTTCCGCAAGTGATGAAAACAACCAAAAACCTTAGAAATTTTCAAAGGAAAAAAAGGTAATTACACAAACCAAAAGCAAAGGCATGAGATCATAACAAACAAGGTTTAAGAACCTCGTTATAATAATAAACTTACCCAAATATCTTTATATTTAAAATTTTGGGGCTCCCATGTTCAAATGAAGCATGGGATCGGTTGTACCTACAACAAATGGCGACTGGCTGGGAAGAACCAGTTATCTCTGCAAACAAAACTTCAGTTAAATAAAGTATGTCAGCCAACTGATTTTCAACCTGGATTTTTAGAAAATGTTTATAAAAGGACAATCGATAAGCAGAATTAAACATGAGATTGATATACTCCCATCCATGATCAATTTAAAGATAATGCAAACCTGATAAGGAGATTTAAGAAACAACGAGAACCTTTTTCCATTCTGCAATCATAGGAAGATAACTTTAGATGAACCTGGGGGGAAACTTAGAACTACTCTGGATATCCAAATCATAAATCACCTTGACTTATTAATAGCTTTATTTACGCAGAGATGCATTATTGACAATATATACATTTTCTCATTCTCCCTTTTTCTTCTCTTTTTTTTTTTTAAACATAAAATCTGTACATAAGACCTTGTTGACATAAGACCACTGCCCTGACTTGGTGATCAGGTTATGGTAATGCCACTCACAAACCTGATCTGGAAACTGAACAAGCTAGTTCAGTAATGAGACTCCTTGTCTTCTAGCTGTGACACTGAAAGCAATTATCATGGCTTGGTGACCACATAATGATACTTTCAATCCAAAATCAAACCCATGATCATGACAGGGATGGCTTGTGATAAGACCCCCATGTCCTTATATGCAACATTGTCTTATAAAGAAAAAGTAAAACAAAAATTTTATTAGGGTATGAATTACAAGACACCACCATGGCTTGGTGACCATATGATAGTGGCATTACTCACCGATGCTTTTCAGATCATGATTGGACCGACTTGTGATGGGATCTTCCACCTTTCAGTAAACTGAAATCCATCTTCCGAGTTTGGTGGCTTGGTGTGAAGATGTCATTCCACTCACATCTATGAACCTAATGGGATGGCTTGTAATAAGACCCCCCATCATGTAATACACAATTATTAAGTAATATCATTTTCCAAGGTGACTGTGATAGGATCCAGAGCAGATAAAGGTTGACCAGGCTATTAATATATGTTGTGCTACACTAATGAAGCATAGGGAAAGAAAGCCAGTCACTTTCCACAATTTCAATTAAACAAATAAAGCATGTATAAAATAATGACCAAGGTGGAAAGGTATCAATCAAAGTTCTGCAATTAATGGTTGTCTATCCTTTGTAAAAAAAAATCTGACATAGGTTGAGAAAAGCCAAGATTGACAGAGCATTCTAAAACTTCAGTTCAGATTATTCTTGAGACAAAATGACCATCAACCATTACCAAATGTATGGAATTTATTAAAATAAAAACCAATCAAAACAAAGAAAATGCAAAAAACACACTAAATTTATTTACAAAGTGCATCAAATTGTTAAGACGAAATACTTCTTGAGCAAGGAAACATTCACTAGATAAGTGTCAATGACCCCTTCCAATGTCTGTAATCGAACAGTACTAGGACCAATATTTTCTGTAACAATGAGAGGTCCTAGCCAAAGACGTTGAAATTTGGTATAATCATTTGTATCCTTATGTTTCTTATCCCATCTCAATACCAAATCTCCTACTGAAAATTCTTTGTCAGAATAGGATTTCTCATCGAACCATCTTTTAACCATCTGCTAATGTTAATATAATTTATTTTTAGCCAATTCCCAGTCTTCCTCCAACTTAAGCAAGGTATCAATTCTTTGCTGAAGATGAGAGGAATCATCTTCTTGAATGGATTGGGATAGCTATAATGAGGGAATGGTAAGGTTAGATGGTAGGATGGATTCCTTTCCATAAACCAGACAATAGGGAGAGTTTCCAATAGCTGCCTTTGGGGTGATTTGATCTTCCCAAAGAGCATTATAAAGCTGTGTGTGCCAATCTTTGTGATGAGAGGCTACTGTCTTCTTCAAAATGTTTATCAAGTTCTTGTTCGAAGATTCAGCAAGCCCATTACCCTATGGATAATAATTGGCAGAAAATTTTAGTTTGATCCCTTTTTCAAGGGCATACTGTCTCAAATCAATTGATGAAAAGTAGGATGCATGATCAAAGACAAGATACTCAGGAGCACCAAACCTTGTAACTAGCTGGCTATCGAGGAATGAAATTACTCGATTTTTGTTACATTGCCTTAGAGGGACTGCCTCTACCCATCTGGTAAAGTAGTCAGTTGCTGTAAGGATATACCTATGTTGCAGGGAGGAAACATGATTAATTGGTCCAACAAAATCCAATCCCCATTGCTGAAATGGGAACTGAATTTTTACTGGCTGCAGAGGAAAAGCAGGTTTTTTGAATTTCCTTGCACACTTTTGACATGGTTCGCACCTTCTAACATGAGCATAGGCATCCTTGAACAAGGTAGGCCAATAATATCCAGCTCTGAGAATCTTGTGTGTTGTGGTTTCACATGAAAAATGGCCTCCAGTAGGTCCTGCATGAAATTGTAAAAGAATGTCATCAGTCTCATTTTTCTCCAAACATCTAATGAAAACTCCATCGTAATTTTTTCTAAACAAAACTCCATTAATAAATTGATATGGAGCAGACTTTAATCTTAAAGCTCTGTGTTTTTTGAAGTCTATGGTTTTAGGAGCAAACCCATGGTTTAGAAAAAACTTAATATGATCATACCATTCAGATGTTGGAGTATCTATGGCATTAACAAAACCTGTAGGAACATTTTCCTCCTACTCCCATTTAGTCTGCTGCTGATCAGGATCGTTTGATTGAGCAGTGAGAAGGCACAAACCTTGCCCTTTTACAATCTTCACTCGCCTGATTTCCAGGTCATATTCCTGCAAAGCTGTCATCCAATGGGCTCTTTTTTCGCCTAGTTATTTCTGGACTAGCACGTTTCTGATGGCTGTGTATGGTACAATCACCTTCATCCGAGATTTCAATGAGTACGGCCTGTAATGTTTCACAAACTTGTAAACTGCATAGGCCTACTTGTCAATTTGGGAGTAGTTCAATTCTGCTCTCTTAAACGTTGAGCTCATGAACGAAATTGGAATCTTAGCATCATTATCATGATTCTGCATCAAGACAGTTGCATAAGAAAAATCAGTAGCGAAAGTATATAGAATAAAATACTTGTTGAAATATGGGGACATCAGAGCAAGGGCTTCTGCAATGGCCTTGCGAATTTCAACAAATGCATCCTTCTATTCCTGATACCAGCTAAAATGTACATCTTTTTTAACTAACTGTTGTAATGTCTTAACAATTTGTGCAAAATTTGGAACAAACCTACGTACAAAATTGATCTTTTCGAGGAATGATTGCATGGCTTTGCGCGAACCAGGAAAACCGATCTTTGAAATAGCTTCAGTGTGTTCAAGATAAATAATCATACCTTCCTTAGAAACAATGAAACCTAGGAGCTTACCTTCTGTTACTGCAAATATGGACTTCTTGGGGTTCAGCAAAATTCCGCACTTCCTGCAGCGTTCGAAAACCTGTTTGAGAGCAAACAAATGTTCATGTCGTTTTTTTGAATAGATAGTAATGTCATGTAAGTATACTACGACAGAATTATGCATCAAACCTCTAAAAGCTATATCCATAGCTCTCTGGAATGTGGCTCCTGCATTTATCAGTCCAATGGGCATTCGCCTGTAGGGGAAGGTACCCCAGAGGGTTTTGAAAGCTGTTTTGAGTTGGTCATCAGGGGATGTTGATGTATATGTAACTTCGGAATGTATTTCATATATGTATATTGTATCCCTACAGAGATGTTATTATTCCTTTGTACGGAAGTGTTGTCATTTGTATTTACAAGTGTCACAAGTTGCATTGTATGTACCACAACTTGTATGTGACTGGTTATTAGACCACCAAGTGTGGGGTCGACCTTGAGTTGAGTTACCATGGATTATTAGACTCTCCTAGAGAAGTCGGCCCCGTTAGGTTATTAGGAAAGTTAAGTTGTGTATAAATAGAGTGAGGGTGTCACTCTATTTCACCATTCACTCACTCATCTATTCTCTCACTTGAGTGATGTATACTAGTGGAGAAGGAGAAGTTGCTAGGAGACTATCTCTTGTATTTGGGTTTTGTATCATTGCTCTTTCTATCTCTGAGGAAGTTTTAAGGTTTTTCGCCTTCTTGGTTTTCCCCGAAGAAACTCCGTGTCTATTTTTCTTGTGATTGTCTCTTATGATTGATATGTTGTACATGTTATTCTCTCAAATAATATCCTAGATCATTTTGAATTAATGCTCAAAATCTAACATGGTATCAGAGCTAACCTGAGAAGAAGACACTGTGTAGTTGTGGAAGCTAAGGCTTCTTAATTTTTGGTTTCTCTCCATAGATCTTCAAAGGAAGGAGGCTAGATTGACTCTCCTTGCAAGGGCACATCTTTCTGTCGAAACAGAATCTCATTCTGAGCACTTTCAGTTTTTGGCCTGTCACTGCTGTGGGAAATTAGGGTTTCAAAAAAAAGTCGAAATTTTTGGAATCTGAGTCCATGGCTGAATGTTCCTCAGAAAAATCGAACTTCTAAGCCTTGGATCAAACTTTTTGGTTGGGCAGAAGAGTGGACTTCATCAAACCCTACTCGAGATCCTGTCTAGTAAATCCAGAAGTTTCAAAGACAATTTTGAGGGGTCAAATTTTACAGATTTCAAAATCAGAGTATACTAGCTTGAACAGCTTAGCGAGGTGCATATTTCTATCCTTTCAAAAGTTTGAAATTCAAAGTTTTAATTTTTAGGGTTTCTTTGACAAACCCTAATCCAGCTCCAGATCTAGTTTTCAGCAAATCAAGTGGTAAGACCTAATAACTTTTCTATTTCCATTTGAAGTACTCTTTAAGATATCTCACCACACCAAGCTTGAGGATAAGCTTGAAGGGGCTGATAACTTCCGAGCATGGAAGTATAGGATTGGGTTAATCCTGGAAGAAAATGAATTGGACACCTACATAAGTGAAGAGGTTCCAGTTCCAGAGGGAGATGAGGCGAAAGCCTTACACAAGAGGAACTTGGTCAAGGATAAGAGGATCATTGTTGATTCTATCGAAGACCATCTCATACCACATGTGTCATCTCTAAAGACACCTAAGGAGATGTTTGATTCCTTGACCAAGATATTTGAAGGGAATAACATAAATCTAAAGATGACCTTGAGGAATCAACTAAAGAATGTCAAGATCCAGAATGCGGAGACCATGCAGTCTTACTTTTCAAGGGTCTCCCAGGTAAAAGAACAACTTGAAGCTATAGGAGAAGATATAGAGAATGAGAAGTGGTGATGACCACTCTAAATGGCCTTCCTAGGTCATGGGATTCCTTCATCCAAGGAATATGTGCAAGGAAGAAACTTATCACATTCAGTAGACTATGGGAAGAATGCTCATAGGAAGAAGCTCGAATTATAGCTTGAGAAGAGAAGATGGGGAATGAAGACCAAGCCCTCACAGCACACTCCAATAAGTATGATGTCAAGAGGGAACACCACTATAGCAAGACAGAAAGGCACCACCATCAAAATCAAAGGGGTGACTTCAAACCTCAAAGGAATATGTCCACAATTCGATGTTATACATGTGATGAAAGGGGACACTATTCCAGGGATTGTCCCAGAAAGAATAAATATAGGTCTCATAAGAAGAAGAACACCAAAAGAAAACATCATGCTCACACTGCAAAGGATGATGAACCTCCCAGGAATAGGACTAGAGAAGAAAGTGAAGATTCTTCAAGTGATCAAGAGTATGTCTTAATTTCTGCTTTCACTGGTACCATTACCCATGGAAGCAATGATTGTCTTATAGATAGTGGGGATTCCAAACATATGATAGGATTCAAGGAATCCTTTGTAGACCTATCTGAACATGAATCACCCCACAAGGTGAAACTTGGGGATGACTACTAGTATCCCATAAAAGGAAGTGGTGAAGCCTCCTATAAGCTAGGCTCTGGAAAATCTATGAAGATGAAAGATGTACTATATGTTCCAGGTCTCAAGAAGAATCTTCTCTCCATATCTTCTTTGGATGCAAAAGGCATAAGGGTTGCATTTATAGATGGCCAAGTTCTTATGTGGCCAAAAGGTAAGACTATTGATGATGCAGTAGTAATTGGAGAGCAAGAGGGAGGATTATACAAATTGAAGGGCCAACCAGAACAAGCCTTGGTTGATGACTCGGTAGAACCAAGTGAACTTTGGTATAGAAGGCTTGCACATGTGCACTATAGGGCAGTACCTATTGCAAGCAAAGCAGTTGAAGGTCTTCCTGAAATCCAGACAAAGCATGAAGGCATTTGCAAAGGTTGTGCAAAGGGAAAGAACACAAAGAAGACATTTCCAAGTAGTGAAAGCAAGGCAAAAGGAATCTTGGAGATTATCCACTCTGATGTATGCAGTCCGATGTCATCCAGTTCTCTGAGTGGGTATGTATATTATGTTTCCTTCATTGATGATTTCTCTAGGAAGACTTGGGTTTATTTCTTGAAGAATAAAGATGAAGTGTTTGATAAGTTCATGGAATTCAAAACCTTGATAGAAAATCAAATTGATAAGAAGATCAAGATCTTTAGATCCGACAATGGCGGAGAATTCACTTCAGGAGACTTCAAGAAACTATGTAGTGATTCAGGGATTAAGAGGGAGTTGACTACTCCTTACAATCCACAACAAAATGAGGTTTCAGAAAGGAAGAATAGAACTATCATGGAAGCAGCTAGGGCAATGCTTCATGACCAAGATCTACCTATGCACCTATGGGCAGAAGCAGTAAGGACAACTTTATATGTGCAAAACAGAACACCTCACAAGATACTTGACAATAAGACACCAGAAGGAGTGTTCACTGGAAAGAATTCAGAAGTTAGCCATCTCAGAATATTTGGCTGTCCAGTATACACACACATTCCAAAGGAAAAGAGAATAAAGCTAGATCCTTCAGGAAAGAGGGCATCTTTGTGGGTTACAGTGAAAGCTCGAAGGCTTGCAGAATCTACTTTCCAGGGTTCAAGAAGATTGACATCAGCAGGGATGTAACTTTTGATGAAGACTCAGCATACATCAAATCCAGAAAGACATCTGTTGAAGACAATGAAGAACCAAGGGTAACCAAGTTTTCAAGACACCACTATGAATGAAGCAATACTAAAAGAAGATCGTGAAATAGAAGATCCACAAGAACCTATAGATCCACCCCGTGAGAAGAAATATCACAAGAGGAAACTAGCATGAGCTAGATAGATCATCCAAGATGTAGAAAGGTATGGTATTCCAAAAGAAAGAGGACAAGGTCACACACCAGCTATGTTGCCTTGATCTATGATATTATGAACAAAGAACCTTCCAGTTATGAAGAAGCAGCAGAAAAGAAAGAATGGAAGGATGCCATGGTCGAGGAATACCAATCGATCATGAAGAATGATGTTTGGGATGTGGTCCCAAGACTTGAAGGGAAGTTTGTTGTGACTTCCAAGTGGATCTATAAGATCAAGCATGCTACAAATGGTAGCATAGAGAAATAGAAGGCGAGGTTTGTAGATTGTGGCTTCTCCCAGAAGGAGGGGATAGATTATGGAGAGACTTTTGATCCTGTAACCAGATACACTTCCATCAGAACAGTACTTGCTCTGGTTGTAGTGATGAAATGAAAGATACACTAGATGGATGTCAAGATAGCTTTCTTGAATGGTGTAGTCGAAGAGGAAGTGTATGTGGAGAAACCACTTGGTTTTGAGACACATGACAGGGAGTCATATGTGTGCAGGTTGAAGAAATCCTTGTATGGCTTGAAGCAAGCTCCTAGGACTTGGTATGGTAGGAAAGACAGCTTTCTATCCAGCTTGGGATTTACCAAGAGTAAAGTGGATTCCAACCTTTACTACAAGGTTGAGGAAGGAAATCCAGTAATACTCCTATTGTATGTGGATGACCTGTTTGTGACAGGTGAGGATAGATTGATTGCCGACACAAAGAGGAAGCTTGCTGCCGAGTTCGAGATGAAGAACTTGGTGATGATGAACTACTTTCTAGGCATGGAGGTGTGGCAGAGTGCAGATGGAATCTTCCTTAAACAAGGGAAGTATGCAGTAGAGATCCTGAAGCATTTCGGGATGATGGGCTGCAAGGCCATGGCCACACCTATGGCATCAAACCTGAAGCTTCTGTGTGATGCGTCATTTGAGCCGGTTGAGTCATGGTGTATCGTCAGATGATTGGGTCCTTGATGTACCTAACAAACACAAGACCAGATATTTGCTTTGTGGTGAACACATTGAGCCAGTTCCTGACGGATTCGAGGAGTGTTCACCTGGTTGCTGCAAAGCATATTCTGAGGTACCTGAAGGGTATGGTTGATTATGGAATCAAGTATGATGTGAATCGAAATTTTAACCTAGAGGGTTATGTTGATTCAGATTGGGTAAGAAGTTCCATTGATCGGAAGAGCACTTTGGGGTGTTGTTTCAGTATGGGATCCAGTATGATCTCTTGGTTTAGCAGGAAGCAGTCCTATGTGGCACTAAGTACAACCGAAGCAAAGTATGTTGCAACTTGTTTGGCTAGTTGTGAGGCAGTATGGCTTAGGAAGCTACTGTCTGAGTTATTTGATCTCCCGTTGGATGCTACCTGTATCTTCTATGACAACCAGAGTTGTGTGAAATTGTCTGAGAACCCAGTGTTCCATGACAATTCGAAGCATATTGAGATCAAATATCACTATATCAGGGATATGGTACAGAGAGGAGCAATGAAGCTCTTGTATGTTGTGACAGATGAGCAAATAGCCGATGTATTGACCAAGCAGCTGGCCAGAGTGAAGTTTGAGTACTTCAGAGAGAGACTTGGTGTACTTGAGATCGATATTCCCTCCGAGGGGAAGTGATGAGTTCGGAGACACAGATGCACACGATCCATTCTCACATGGTGGTGAGATGTAAGGGGTGAGTGAAGCCTTTCCCGGATGGTCAGAGGAAATTCCTTCCATGACGGTGATTGTAAGTGTTGTGTTATGTGCATCTGGGATGTGTTGTGCGCATTATGAAGTGATCTGAAGACGATGAGGTAATAGTATAGTACACAGGTTGTGTAGAAGCATGTAATAAGTCATGAGATGCTCTTGACAGGTTTTGCAGTGACATGTAATCAGTCCTAGGAGATCTTGACAGGTTTTGCATAGGCATGTAATAAGTCCTGGGATGCTCTTGATAGGTTTTGCAATGACATGTAATCAGTCTTGGGAGATATTGATAGGTTTTGCAGAGGCATGTAATAAATCCTGGGATGCTCTTGACAGGTTTTGCACTGGCATATAATTAGTCCTGGGAGATCTTGATAGGTTTTGCAGAGGCATGTAATAAGTCTTGGGATGCTCTTGATATGTTTTGCACTGACATATAATCAGTCCTGAGAGATCTTGTAGGTTTTGCAAAGGCATTGTAATAAGTCCTAAGGTGTACTTACTTGATGGATTTCTCACAGAGATGATGAAGACCTACATGGAGACTAGGCCTACATCCAGCATGAAAAAGGGTTGGCTCTGTAGAACTTCCTATGACGAGTAGACTGGAGATTGATTGAGATAGCAGCAGCAGTGACGATGACGATGATCCAGTGACGATGATCCGGAGAAGAAGACTTGTGCTAGAAGACCTGTGTCGAGAAATACCTTCCTAGTTAAGAGGGAGTGTTGATGTATATTTAACTTCGGAATGTATTTCATATATGTATATTGTATCCCTACAAAGATGTCATTATTCCTTTGTACGGAAGTGTCGTCATTTGTATTTACAAGTGTCGCAAGTTGCATTGTATGTACCACAACTTTTATGTGACGGGTTATTAGACCACCAAGTGTGGGGTTAGCCCTGAGTTGAGTTACCATGGGTTATTAGAATCTCCTAGAGAAGTCGGCCCTGTTAGGTCATTAGGCAAGTTAATTTGTGTATAAATAGAGTGAGGGTGTCACTCTATTTCACCATTCACTCACTCATCTATTCTCTCACTTGAGTGATGCGTACTAGTGGAGGAGGAGAAGCTGCTAGGAGACTATATCTTGTATTTGGGTTTTGTATCATTTCTCTTTCTATCTCTGAGGAAGTTACGGGGTTTTTCACCTTCTTGGTTTTCCCCAAGGAAACTCTATGTCTATTGTTCTTGTGATTGTATCTTATGATTGATATGTTGTACATGTTATTCTCTTAGATAAGATCCTAATAATTTTGAATTAATGCTCAAAATATAACAGGGGCAACCATGACTTGGTTGTATCCTGAAAAACCATCCAGGAGAGAGAACGTCTCTAATCCAGCTACCTTTTGCAGAATCTGTTCCATAGGAGGAACAAGGTAGTTATCCTTTTTAGAGGCTCTGTTCAAATTTTTGAAATCGAGACAAAGTCTAATTTCTCCATTCTTTTGTAGTGTCCCCTCCTACCATACAGCAGGATAGAGAGGACGTGGTACACAATCCGGGCAATTAGCCCCAAAACGTTGGAATTAAAATCATTGATGCAAAGACCTGTATCTATGCATACTATGGAAAAACGACTGTAATCAAATCAATGTTGTTGATCTCTAACACACATTCAAGATTCTGTGACAGCCATGAAGTAAAGATCTGTGCAGAACTATACAAGATCATATGGAAATGCATAAACTTTTAAAAACACAGCAGAAGCAATTTCGTTTAATACATTCACATACATTCATAACATTCATCAAATGATAATTGCCAATTTACACAAGAGAATACTTATCTCAATAAGGCAGTCCCAAGCAACTGGCTATGCAACTGCAACGTTCCACCCAACCATAGGCCAGTGTGCTCCTTAATCTCTCAGCACCACTGCCACCCCCCGAGCTGGGCATGATCTCTACAAGGAACCAGGGAACAGCAGACTCACACATAGCCAAGCATACACCAAAATGAGCCAAGCCAATCTACAATTGGGTTTATCAGGCTGCTAGGAGATGGAAAGGAAGAATTGCTAAGCTAGTGAGCTCAACTACAGAGCTATGGGTACCTCTCTCAGATCTATCTAGCTTGGCACTCACAATGCCTACACACCCAACACCAGGAAGTATTCTCTTCACTGCCATACAGTCCCTCAAGCCATACCTTCCTCTCTAGTGCTCTCAGGGTGTGCATAGAAAAGTAGCCAGCCCTCTTAATCTTCTTGAGAGGATACTCCCTACACTAGGTTTATCAAGCCAATTCTGTCCACTACCATTCCAGTTTCTTGCTCATGGGTTCCAAACAAAACAGGGATGCACCTAACAGCAACCTACACTTGTTGAGCATGAGAAAACGTTTCCAACAGCGGGATGCATGAGATGGGGTTTCCTGGACTTCAGAAAAACGTGGGTAGACTCAAAACGTATTGGCACTTTGGAAATTCGACTGGGGAAACAAAACCCATTCCAGAAAAACGCCCTAGGGCCAAAAACGCCCTCACCCTCGATCCCAATTCGCGTCCCTCCTTCCCCAGCTGTTGCACAATCCAAAAACGAGTTCCTGGGCATGGAAAAACACAGGGTTATGGTGAAAAACGTGAGGATAACTTCCTGTGAGCTCAAGCTGCGTGAGAGGAAGAACGTAATGCATGAGGAATGGCCTTGGGTAGCATTTCGTGGGGGTTTTCTTGCCCAGCAAGCCAAAAATACGATTTTCAGGTTGGTAGCTTGCCCATGCACGAAAATCTGACTGCCATACCTCTCCCATCCCAAGACATTAACTGCCTTAACCAATTTCTTGGAAAAATTAAATGATTGGGTACATGAGACAAAATGGGTAGTTGATGGTTTATGGGTTTCCCCATTGACACATGGATTAACACCATTGGCTCAAGGTTTTGAATAATTTCCCTCCCTTTTCCTTGTAAAGTCATGCCCCATCTCTTTTGTTGCATTGCATAGCCGGTTGTGGGTTTTTCCATTAAAATTCGTATTTACATGGTGTCTTATTTACATTGTGCCCATCTCGCACAAGAACCATGGGCATCTATTTTTAATTGCCGATTCATGAAACGCTAAATCGATGGTGGGGCCTTGGCCTTGAGCTCCTCACCATGATTAAATTACAATATTTACATCATTTACGGTTTAATGCAAAGGGGGTCAAAATGGGGACATTACATTCCCCTCCCCTTACATTAGCACTGTCCTCAGTGCTCATCAAAATTGAACAAAAATGGATATGCCACCCTCATGGCATCCTCCAGCTCCCATGTAGCCTCATCGGGACCGTAGTGCTTCCATTGCACCTTTACCTGTCCGATGGCTCGGTTCCGGAGCAATGTTACCTTCTTGTCTAGGATGCACAATGGATCGGTTTGGAATTCTCCCTCGGGTTCCACCTGGATCACATCCCAATTAATCACATGGTTAGGATCATGTACATATTTCTTAAGCAAAGAGACGTGAAAAACATTATGAGCTTTAGTGCTAGCAGGTAATGCAAGTCTATATGCAACTGGTCCTATTCTTTCAAGCACTTCAAATGGCCCACAATATCTAGGTGATAGCTTGGCACAACTCCCAAGCTTCAAAGAACTCTTCCTTGATTTCACTCTAAGATATACATGATCCCCAACCTTGAATTCCCTATGCACTCTATGTTTATCTGCATAGCTTTTCTGTCTATCCTGGGCTGCTTTTAAATTTTGCCGGATCTTTGCAACCTCTTGTTCCATTTCCTTAAGCAATTCTGGCCCAAGTACAATTCTGTTCACTGGATTGTCCCAAGTCACTGGTGTCCTACACCTTCTGCCGTACAAAGCCTCATAAGGACTCATTCCCAATGATGCTTGTTGCCCATTGTTATATGCAAATTCTACCAAGTGTAGATAATCCTCCCACTTGGATGGTTTGTCCATTACATACATACGGAGCATGTCTTCAAGCACCCGATTTACTCTTTCTGTTTGCCCATCTGTTTGAGGATGGTATGCGGTACTAAAGCTTAGCTGTGTACCCAAATCTGCAAAGAGCCCTTTCCAAAAATTGGAAGTGAACTTGGTATCTCTGTCAGAAATTATTACCTTAGGCAACCCATGTAATCTGAAAATTTCCTTCATGAAAATATTTGCAATGGCATCGGCTTTGTGTGTGGACTTAACCGGTATAAAATGTGCTGCCTTTGTTAACTTGTCCACCACAACCATGATGGAATCATGTTGTCTCTTAGTCATTGGCAATCCCGTAATAAAATCCATGGATATTACTTCCCATTTCCATTCTGGAATTGGCACTGGAAGCAATAAACCTGCTGGGTGTTGGTGTTCACTCTTCACCTGTTGGCATTCCATGCACTTAGAAATGTATTCAGGAACATCCTTCTTCATGCCTGGCCAGAAATAATATCTCCTTGCTGTAGCAATTGTTTTCTGATATCCTGGGTGACCAGAGTATGGAGCTTTATGGATCTCATCCATAACCATTCTCCTTAAATCTGCCGCATTTGGAATATAGACTCTATTCTTATAAGTAAGAAGTCCGCCTTCTTCCAAATGATAACCCTCATACTTCTTTTCAATGTTTTGCTGCTGCAATTTGCCCTTTGTCTGCTCATACACTTCATCCTCAACCATATGGTTAACAATCTGCTGCCTCAAATCTGGTTGGCATGTACTAAGCGCTGCCACATACATTTCATGTACCTTCCTGCTGAGTGCATCAGCCACCTTGTTCTCTTTCCCTTTTATGTGCTTGATTTCGAAATCAAATTCACACAAAAGTTCCAACCATCTAGCTTGCCTAGCATTTAAAGTTGGCTGATCAAACAAGTATTTCAGACCACAATGGTCTGTCCTTAGCTCAAATTTTCTTCCCATTAGATAATGCCTCCACATCTTCAAAGCATGTACTATGGCTGCAAGTTCTATATCATGAGTAGCATAGTTCTTCTCATGCTCCTTCAACTTTCTTGACTCATAGCATATCACGTGGTTGTCTTGCATAAGAACTCCTCCAAGTCCTTGATTGCATGCGTCTGTACACACCACAAAGTCTTTTTCCGGATCTGCAATTTTCAGAATAGGTGCACTTGTAAGAAGATTCTTCAACCGTTGAAAACTTTCCTCACATCTTGGCGACCATTCAAACTTTATCCCCTTCTTTTGCAAAGAAGTGATCGGGTTAGCAACCTTGGAGAATCCTTCGATAAACCTCCTGTAGTAACCAGCAAGGCCCATAAAAGATCTCACATCAGTCACATTCCTTGGAGTTGGCCAATTCATAATGGCTTCAATCTTCTCAGGGTCTACAGATATTCCTTCGTCGGAGATGATGTGACCCAAATAATGAATTCTATCTTTATAAAAGTCACATTTGCTCAACTTGGCATACAGCTTATGCTCCCTTAATAACTGCATTGTCATTCTCAAATGTTCTTCATGCTCATCTTCATTCTTGGAATAGATGAGAATATCATCTAGAAATACAAGAACAAACTTGTCCAAATATTTGCTAAAAACATTATTCATGAGACACATGAATGTAGCTGGTGCATTCGTGAGGCCAAATGGTACCACTACAAACTCATAGTGTCCATACCTTGTTCTAAAGGCTGTCTTATGAATATCTTCTTCTTTGATTCTTACCTGATGGTAACCAGACCTCAAGTCAATCTTTGAAAATACCTTTGCTCCTCTCATTTGATCAAAAAGGTCATCAATTCGGGGCAATGGGTATTTATTCTTCACTGTGACTTTGTTCAACTGCCTGTAGTCGATACATAACCTGAGTGTTCCATCTTTCTTTTTCACAAATAGAACAGGTGCTCCCCACGGGGACACACTTGGCCTAATATATTTCTTTTCTAGCAACTCTTGTAATTGCATCTTCAATTCTAGCAATTCCGGTGTACTCATCCTGTAGGGTGTCTTAGACACTGGTGCCGCTCCTGGCACAAGTTCAATTGTAAAGTCAATGTCTCTCTTTGGAGGGAGTCCCGGAATCTCATCAGGAAAAACATCCCTGAATTCTTGCAATACACGATAGTCCTCCAATTTAAGAGTTTCATTCTCTGCTGCCTCTAAAACGTGAGCTGCATACAGTTGACATCCCTTCCTACAGAACTTCTTCAGTTGCATGGCTGAAACCTGTCTAACAGAAGTCACCTTTGGAATGCCTTTTACAACCCTCGGGTTTCCTTCTTCGTCCATGCATTCAAATGTCTTATTGTAGCAGTCAAGTTTAACTCTATGTGCTTCTAACCAATCCATTCCAATGAGAATATCATAGGAACCAAGTGGCAAAATATTCAGATCGGCATAAGTGAATAGCCCATCCATCTCTAATGGACATTTCTCTACTATTTCGCTAACCTTTCTCTTGGTTCCAGTGGCTAGTTGAACTAACCAAGATTTACTATGCCTTAATTTCTTGAAAGCACACATCTCAACAATTCTAGGAGTGACATAACTGTGAGTAGATCCAGGGTCAATCAAAATAGAAACAGATTGCTTAGCAATCTTACCTTCAACCTCAACCACAGTTGACTGATGATCTGCTTGGCGGTCGTCCACTGCTGCATAGATTCTAGGGATTGTCCTTGCCACTTGACCCACAGTTCCAGCTCCTTGGACGTTGTGAACTTGACTTGCATTCCCATTCCTATGTGGACAGTTCCTAAGCATGTGCTCTCCTCCACAACCCCAACATTGAAGTGGTTCTCTTGGCTCCTTTGGATCTCTTGGCTTGTCTCCCATCATCCTAGTTGGCTTAGTCACAACCTGTGATGGTTGCCTTTGCTGATTCCGGAATTGAGGAGGCTTGAACCCCTTCTTCCTTTGATCAAACTTTTCATTTTTCTTATCCTTCCACGCCTTATGGAATTCTGGTTTGCCTCTATTTTGATCAAAGCAATACTTGGCCTTTATTATGGTCTCCTCTAGAGTTCGAGGTTCATCGAACTCAATTCTGTCTTTATATGACTGTGGTAGTCCACTTAGGAAACGCTGAATTTTGACCTTATCATCTCGAATATACTTGACATACCTCAACAGCTCCAAGAACTTGTTTGCATATTCTTCCATGGTCAATTGTCCCAATCTCAGCTCATGGAACTCTTTGATCTTATCATCATAGTACCTATCCGAGAGGTACTTCTGCTTGAAGTATTTCGTGAACTGCTTCCACACGATCTTCCTTTCGTTGATCTTCTTCACTTGCCTGGTGTGTTCCCACCATATAGATGCTCTTCCGTTCAAGTTGAAGATGGCTACCCTTGCCTTCATATTTCCTGAGTAGTCTTGGACTTGGAAGTATTTTCTCATCCCAAGAAGCCAAGCTTCAGCTTCTTGACCAGATTTTACCTCTCCGTCAAATGTAGGAGGTTTTGCCTTCTTAAATTCCCCATGTGAATTGTTCCTGTAGTGCTTCTTTCTCTTGCTCTTGTGAGATGAAGAGCTTGAACCCTCAATGGATTCTTCAGAGTCAGATGATTCATTAGAAGAGATTTCTGGACTATATGTGTTGTCTGTAGAAATTCTTCTTGGGCTACTAGCCCTCTTACGGGAATTTCTTCTAGAGCTACTTCCACCCTTTTCTGGATTCGATATCTGATGCCCAGAGTTTATTTGCCTTTGGATGTCTGTCAAACTCTGCAGCATGGCTGCATTCAGCTGGTTTTGTTCTTCTTGAGCTTTAATCATCCTTTCATTATCTTCCCTACAGCTTTGCAACTCCACCCTTAGGCTTCTCATGGTGGCTGCAACATCTGGAGGGGTCTCTTGATTTCTTCTCCCATTAGATTCTGTTTCAGCATTCTCAACCTGTATGTTCTCCCCCATGGCATCTGTCTCAGGTTCATAGGGATCCTGTGCATCATTCATGATGTGCATTTTCTTGGCCCAACCAAGATCCAAAATTTTTCCACTGTATTATTTAGAGTGTTATCCTGCTGTAACTGTGACTCTCTGAAACGTGTTCATCAACACAATTGTTAGCTGCATCACATTCTTAGAATTCACAATTACTTCATGCATGTGGGAAAAATGCCATACTAACAATTCATCAAATCGAAAACAACGAACTATGAGGAAAAAAAAAAAAAAAAAAAGGGGGTCAAGGGGGCTTGCCCCCTTGTGGCTGCAGGGCGGGTCGAGGGCAGCGCCCTCGTTTTTTTTTTTTTTTTTTTTTTTTTTTTTGGAATCACGCCGCATCGGGCGGTTCGCGAATTCCTGCCGCAACGGGCAGTTCGATGAATCCTGCCGCGATGGGCGGTTCACACACTGCTCCCGCAACTGCGGGGAGGTTCATTATATGCTCCCGCAATGGGCGGGGTGATATGCTGAAGGCTTCCGCAATGCGGGCCGGTTCACTGTGTGTTCCCGCGACTGCGGAGAGGTTGGCTGAATGCTGCCGCAATTGCGGGGCGGTTCGGCGACGGCTTCCGCAATTGCGGAGCAGTTCGCCGAACGCTTCCGCAACGGCGGGGCGATCTGCCGAGCGGAGCCATTCGGCGAAGGCTTCCGCAGTTGCGGAGCCATTCGCGGAATGCTTCCGCCGCAAAGCTTCCTCGATTTCGGGTGATTTTTCGGAATGATTCGGCGAAGTCTTCCGCAGTTGCGGAACGATTCGCCGAAGTCTTCCGCAGTTGCGGAACGATTCGGCGAACTCTTCCGCGTTTCGGAACGATTCGCCGAAGTCTTCCGCAGTTGCGGAACGATTCGGCGAAGTCTTCCGCAGTTGCGGAACGATTCGCGGAATCCTTCCGAAATTTCGGAAGAGAATCCCTTCCGCAATTTCGGAAGAGAATTCTTTCCGAAAAATTCCGACACTTAGAAAAATTTTTCACTTAAAGAATTTTCTTCCGCTGTTTCGGAGCGGTTCGCGGAATCCTTCCGCAATTTCGGAAGAGAATCCCTTCCGCAATTTCGGAAGAGAATTCTTTCCGAAAAATTCCGACACTTAGAAAAATTTTTCACTTAAAGAATTTTCTTCCGCTGTTTCGGAGCGGTTCGCGGAATCCTTCCGCAATTTCGGAAGAGAATTCCTTCCGCAATTTCGGAAGAGATTTCCTTCCGAAAATTCATTTTCACGCCGACACTTAGAAAATTTTTTCATTTTAAACAAAAATTTTCTCCGCTGTTTCGGAGCCATTGGCTGAATTCTTCCGCTGTTTCGGAGCGGTTCGCGGAATCCTTCCGAAATTTCGGAAGAGAATTCCTTCCGCAATTTCGGAAGAGAATTCCTTCCGAAAAACTTCCCTTCGCAAATTTTCGGAAAAATTCTCGGAACGCTTCCGAAATTTCGGAACGATTCGCCGAATGCTTCCGCTGTTTCGGAAGGCATTCGGGAATTCCTTCCGAAACAGTCTTAAACCAAAAATTTCAAAAACAGTCTTAAAACGGAAATTTTCAAAAACAGACTTGGGAAATTTAAAATCTTCCCTTGTAATTTCTATCAGTTTTGGCCCATAGAGGCCCAATGCTGCAACGCAGCTCTGATACCATAATGTAGTGTCCCCTCCTACCATACAGCAGGATAGAGAGGACGTGGTACACAATCCGGGCAATTAGCCCCAAAACGTTGGAATTAAAATCATTGATGCAAAGACCTGTATCTATGCATACTATGGAAAAACGACTGTAATCAAATCAATGTTGTTGATCTCTAACACACATTCAAGATTCTGTGACAGCCATGAAGTAAAGATCTGTGCAGAACTATACAAGATCATATGGAAATGCATAAACTTTTAAAAACACAGCAGAAGCAATTTCGTTTAATACATTCACATACATTCATAACATTCATCAAATGATAATTGCCAATTTACACAAGAGAATACTTATCTCAATAAGGCAGTCCCAAGCAACTGGCTATGCAACTGCAACGTTCCACCCAACCATAGGCCAGTGTGCTCCTTAATCTCTCAGCACCACTGCCACCCCCGAGCTGGGCATGATCTCTACAAGGAACCAGGGAACAGCAGACTCACACATAGCCAAGCATACACCAAAATGAGCCAAGCCAATCTACAATTGGGTTTATCAGGCTGCTAGGAGATGGAAAGGAAGAATTGCTAAGCTAGTGAGCTCAACTACAGAGCTATGGGTACCTCTCTCAGATCTATCTAGCTTGGCACTCACAATGCCTACACACCCAACACCAGGAAGTATTCTCTTCACTGCCATACAGTCCCTCAAGCCATACCTTCCTCTCTAGTGCTCTCAGGGTGTGCATAGAAAAGTAGCCAGCCCTCTTAATCTTCTTGAGAGGATACTCCCTACACTAGGTTTATCAAGCCAATTCTGTCCACTACCATTCCAGTTTCTTGCTCATGGGTTCCAAACAAAACAGGGATGCACCTAACAGCAACCTACACTTGTTGAGCATGAGAAAACGTTTCCAACAGCGGGATGCATGAGATGGGGTTTCCTGGACTTCAGAAAAACGTGGGTAGACTCAAAACGTATTGGCACTTTGGAAATTCGACTGGGGAAACAAAACCCATTCCAGAAAAACGCCCTAGGGCCAAAAACGCCCTCACCCTCGATCCCAATTCGCGTCCCTCCTTCCCCAGCTGTTGCACAATCCAAAAACGAGTTCCTGGGCATGGAAAAACACAGGGTTATGGTGAAAAACGTGAGGATAACTTCCTGTGAGCTCAAGCTGCGTGAGAGGAAGAACGTAATGCATGAGGAATGGCCTTGGGTAGCATTTCGTGGGGGTTTTCTTGCCCAGCAAGCCAAAAATACGATTTTCAGGTTGGTAGCTTGCCCATGCACGAAAATCTGACTGCCATACCTCTCCCATCCCAAGACATTAACTGCCTTAACCAATTTCTTGGAAAAATTAAATGATTGGGTACATGAGACAAAATGGGTAGTTGATGGTTTATGGGTTTCCCCATTGACACATGGATTAACACCATTGGCTCAAGGTTTTGAATAATTTCCCTCCCTTTTCCTTGTAAAGTCATGCCCCATCTCTTTTGTTGCATTGCATAGCCGGTTGTGGGTTTTTCCATTAAAATTCGTATTTACATGGTGTCTTATTTACATTGTGCCCATCTCGCACAAGAACCATGGGCATCTATTTTTAATTGCCGATTCATGAAACGCTAAATCGATGGTGGGGCCTTGGCCTTGAGCTCCTCACCATGATTAAATTACAATATTTACATCATTTACGGTTTAATACAAAGGGGGTCAAAATGGGGACATTACATCTTTTTTCGGACAAGTACTAAATTAGCTATCCATTGTGTGTGTATGACAGGGAATATGATTCTAGCTGTCAACAACTTCTCAAGTTCTTTCTTTATAGAGAGTTCCAAACTAAGATGCATCTTCCTTAGTTTCTGTTGGTAAGGTTTCACTTCTGGCTTCATCGGTATGTTATGATGCATAATGCTAGTATCAAAGGTATTTAGTTCATCATAGGTCCATGCAAAAACATCCTTGTATTCTTTACACAATCTGATGAAAGCTCTTCTTTCATCAGCAAAGCAGTCAACCCCAAGGTTGATGAATCGGCGATCCTGTTCAGTACCAAGGTTGGCTGGCTCATAGTTCAAAGAGGAACTCTGGGTTTTGCAGTTGGTCTTTTGTTTAAACTTATCTTGCAAGTCATAAAATTTCTCTAGTTTGATCATTGATTTTGGGATAATGTTGGAAGGATTAGATAGAGATTTTTCATGTTCATCCTCATCTATTTCCATGTCTTGAAAGGTATCTTGAGCTGAAAGAAAATCTAGGATTTGTTGGTCATCATCAAACACTTTCCAACTTGTTAAATTATCAGGGATGGAAGGCCTGTACATAAGTTCTATTGAAAAGGTTTTAGGTGACAAGCCTTCTGGTGGAATCAACCTAGATGCAGTATTTGCTAAGAGATCAGCATCAAAGTTCTGTGATCTAGGGACAGACTTGATGTTGAATGCAGTGAAAGAATTAGTGAGGTCTCTAACCATTTTTTGATAATTAGTTAAATGTGGATACAAACAATGTATCTTATTTCTTACCTGTTTAACTATGATTTCTGAATCTCCAAAACATTCTATCACTTGTGCATCCATATCAATAGCCTTCTTGAGTCCCTGAACCAGGGCCTCATATTCAGCTACATTATTGGTACATTCAAATTCAAGTCTACAAGCAATCATGGTTTTAGTCCCTTTTGGATCAATTAGGACACAATCTGCACTAGCTCCATCTTTAGATCTGGAACCATCAAAGAATAAATTCCACGCAATAGGATCAATCCTAAAATTTGTATTAACATTATACACATTATGTACAATAGTTCTAGAGAATGGTACAATAGTAACATTTGCAATATGAGATTCATTTTTTACATTCTCATCTGGTGAAGAATCAACTGGAAAATCTCCAAAGAAGGTATCAAATGCGAAATGCTCAATATGTGAACTGAAATAACAAGCAGGCTCACTTGAATCATTAAGGTCAGTGACTGTTTGCTTCATAAATGGTTCCCTACTGATCTTAATCTTATTTGGTTGTCCATTGTAGGGTAGCCACAGGTGAGACCAATCAGTGGCAAAGTAGCCCTTGAGTTTCTCTGACCAATCTCTACTAAGCACATTCCATAGGCTTCAGGGATGTCAGCTACAACAATATCAATGGTCAGGTGGATCCGAGGATCAACAGATAATGTCAACAACACATTTCTTAATCTCCCCACTACTCTCACTTTATATCTGTCAAGATGAACAATTTGAGTAAGACATGGTTCCCAAGTAGTATTTAATTTCTTGTAGACAGATAGGGGCATCACATTGGAAGAAGCACTAGAGTCTATCATGCAATTGTGTACATTTCTTTTGAAGATTTCAAAGGTGAGCAACAAAGGAGGTGTCCTCTTGCTTCCATATTTCTGATCTTCTGGTTTGTTAAAATATTCTAAGTTATTGTTTTGTGATTCCCTTGGTTGTTTGATTATCATGCTTTTAGTTAGAGAATCCCTCATAGAAGGGATTTTCAGAAGTTCAAACAAAGAGATATTTCCTTTAACTCTTTTCAAATCTTCAGCTAAACTGTACTCCATTTCAGGAATGATTGTGTCTTTTTGTGGAATAGTTTTATTTTTATTGGCAGGTGTTGTTGAAGATGAAGGTTCCTGAGAGGGTTTTCCTCTTGATCTAGTATTGTAGGGATGTTGAACATTGAACACTGTCTCAGGTTCTTCTTCTTCTTCATTCATTGGGAGTTTAGAAAAATAGCTTACTGTATTAATCTGTGGATCCTCTTCTTCATCACCTTCTCCTAGTAACTGTGGATCTTGGTTTGTTTGATCATCAAAAGCTTTAGGGACATTTTGTAAATTTCTTCAGATGTAAGTCCTTCATTAGGATTAAGAGGTGGTGTATTTTGGGGAGGCTGATAAGGTCTTCTGAAAGGTGGACTTGCAAAACCTCTGTTATTATTTTGATTCTCATTATTATTCTTTTTTAAATCAACCATCACATTTGACATTTTCTGGAGTAACTTTTTAATATCAATCATTTCAAAGGCATCTTTATTTTGAGTAATGGGTTTGGGAGCATTATCAGTTTTCTTTCTAGATGTGGAAGGTTGTTCTTCTAAAGCTTCAGGATTATCTTTAAGACAATAGATATCCTTTTCAACTTGAATGGCTTCAGTATAAGCCTCAAAAAAGTTGTCCTTATGTGCTCTCTTGACCCACATTGCAATAGGAATAGATAGACCTTTTTCATAATAGGAAACAAACAGTTATTCTGCAGGAAGAAGAGTGGAAGGGATCCTATTTTTTAGATAAGAAAATCTCTGATTGTAATCCTTGACCCTTTCTTTGCCTCTCATCTTCATAGAAGACAATTCTAAGACTAGATCTTGCGGAGTTTTATCATCCCCAAACTTCTGGATAAACAGTTTTTCAAACTCATCCCAAGAAGTTATGGATCTGGCTTCTAAGGAAAAGTACCATGTGGAAGCTTTTCCTTCAAATGTGTAGGGGAATAGTCTGCAAACCATATCTTCATGGAAAACACTCCTAAGTCTAATGGCCTGCATAAAAGTTTTGATGTGATCTAATGCAGGTGATTTATTGTCTGGATCAAACTTAGGAAGCCACTTCTCAAGGTTTTTAGGAAATCTATGTTGATCTCCAAGTATCCACACAGCATCTTGGTCAAGCCAATGTTTGTTCTGGCCTTCCCCAGCCATTGGTTGTTCTTCCTCTTCTTCAGATGAAGAACTAGAAGAATGTTCACTTTTAGATGAGGAGGATGATGATGAAGGAGGAGACGGTGTTGGCCCACCAAATCCAATGTTAGGTTGATCTTGTGGAACTTACTCAAAGAGAGGATCAAGGTTATACTCAGGGGATCTTGGATGAACAAGTGTATGTTGATTTTCAGTGTTATGATCCTCAGTGTTTTGGTCAGCTATTTGTTGACCTTCTTAGTTATCAATATGAAAAGTAGTGTTTGGTTGAATTGTTGGTAGTCCTCTACCTCGTAGGTCAGTAATTCTTTATTGTACTCTAGCAACATTATCATTAGAGCTCTTCAGTATTTTTTCAAGTGAAAGGGGTCCTCTAGTAGGTGATATGATGATGATTTCCCTTTATTTTCCTGCTGAGCTGCAAGTGTACTAGGAATTACAATCGGTTGTGAGACTGTTTGTTGTTCAGATGTATAAGCATGTGATTGGCTACGAGTGAAAACCGATGATGTTCTTGTTGGAAGAGGTTTCTGAGTATTTGTTTTAGGCATAGTTTACTACCCGGCCCTCCTTCTAGTGCCATTTGTTGAGGCCTTGGATGTGCAGGGTAGGTGAAAGATGCTGGAATGGGTTCCAAGGCTCCCAACAGAGGGTGAAAACCCAGACTGAAAGGCTTCAAAATTCCCTACGCAAGGACACTTCTATCCCCAGCCTATTTGGTATAGTAATCTCCCACGGATATTCGGCCTCTGCTGGCACTCTGTGAGTTGGTGAAAATTTGATCAATAGATCAGTCTTCCAATAAAGGAAGAAAGGGGTGTTAAACAGTTTCTCCAACAATTTATGATGTTCTTCATTGACCTGAAGGGCTAGATACTTAAATTCCTGGGGTGAAAACTTAGAGAAACGAGAAGAAGCTGGACTTGTAGTTTCATCCTCGCATTGCTTTTCCATTAAGACTATCTTCTGTGTATTGGCAGAATTATCCACTTGTACATTACGAAGTTCAGCTTGAAGGGAGGTGTTGCTTCATTCCAAATCCTCTAATCTATCTCCCCATAACCTCCTGACATCAACAACATAAATCTCATGTTCTTCCTTGGTCTTTACTGACTCTTCTTCAAGCCTTTCCAATTCTTCCTTCTTCTGATCAATCTCCCTATTTAGTATCTGGACTGAATCAAGGTTTGCACCAGCAAATGAACCTAAGGCTATAGCTGTCTCAATTGGACTTGTCTGGGGATCACTTTTTTTCTGAGCCCATATTATTTGATTTGGAACAGATACTTCTAATCCACCTTGATCCCTACTTCTCTTCTTACCCCTCTTTATCACTGCTTTATTTTCTTTACTGTAGAAATAATTTCCAAGAGGGACTACACCATCATCTTCAAATTCAATTACCATTTCTGAAGTAATTGAAATGACAGTCTCTGTTTAAATTAATGAAGGTGGTTGAGTGATATGGGAGTAGGTATCGACATGGTAACTTGAGGAGTAGTCAGGGGGGTAGGTTCAACCTGAGGGACTAATAAGACATGGGTTGGATAAGGAATTGAAGTGAAGGCTTCAGAAAGTGGAACATGATCATCATTAGCAGGTGATGATCAAGAGGGGATTGAGGGTGGCTCTTCCACAGTGGGTAATGATAGAGTAGATATGGGTGATTGCTGAGGGACATTTGAATACTGGACCTCTACAATAATAGATGAGGGAATGGAAAATGGAACTGAGCTATCTGAAAATGGAGTGGCTCTGGAAGTCAAAGTATGAAAAAGTTGTGATATGGAAAATGGTGGCATTGTCCTTGGAGTCAAAACAGAAAGATCTTGAATAGATGATAATAAAAGTGTTGAAGTTGTGATGTCAGGAGCAGTAGTAACTTCCAATACCTGCTGATAAGGATCAGAGTGATCCATTTCAATAGTATCTAACAAATCTGTAACTGCTTGTGAATCTTCAATCACTTCTTCAGTCATAGACAAATGGAGTATGTGGCTCCTCTTCAATATCACAGTCAATAATATTAAGAGTGGGAACCTGAGATGTAGGAATCATGATTTTTTGTCTCTTAGTTGGATTTGCATCAGCTATTATTAGATCATCAGATACCTGTATAGATGCAGATGTCACTTGAATATCCACAGTAAGATTAGGAGGTTCAATTGTTTGGGTACCCAATACTGAAGACATCTGCGCTAACTTCTGCTTCATCTGATGAGAAGTTTCCAACAAGACTTTGACCTTTTCTGTAGTCTTCACCTGAGGAGTATCCTCAATAGTAGTTTTACCTTTATCCCCATCTGGATAAGTGAGCATTAGGAGCATTAGCTTGCTGGGTCTTTTTCTGTTCTTTGTCCCTTCTCACCTGCTTAATCAAATTCATTTGAATTGTTCTATAGCTCAAAACTTGAGTTTTAAGTTGTCTCCGATATTGGATAATTTGATGCTGCTCATCTGTGCTCTTAGCCCTAGCTAGGACCTCAGAAAAGGTATTCACTCCTTGGTAGATGGAGTCATCAGGAATTTCTTCATGCACATAGTCCACCTTCACATGATTTTTTTTAAAATGAGCATAAGGGAACTTCTTAGGGTCATGCTTTCTTTTGGGAGCAAAGCCTAGCTTTAGAGAAGCCATCCTATCCCCCAACACTATATCCCAATTTGAGGTTGGAATGACCAATGGTCCAAGGTTTAAGGAGAATTTAGGCTAACCCTTTCTTTTGGGGCCAATGAGTTTTTTGTAAATACCATCAGTAAAAGTCTGATAAGAGACTTCTTCAATGACCAATCTGTTGGGGACTATTCTAGGTAGTAGATGAACAATGTGACTTCCCCAATTTCTGATATATGAAAATGATTCGTAGACATACCAATCACCAATTGTATTGATGAAGGTCCTGGCATCAATTGAGAAGGCAGGAGACTCTTGTTTGAATATCTTGAAATAAATAGTACCCATGAAATGGTTACAAATGTCATAAAGTAAAGGCATAAAATTACTCTCCCATAGTGCTGCATGATAGATATGAATTGGTGGAGCCTTAGGGGTCCAATTCCATCCCATGTTGGGATATTGGAACTCTGAGCAAAAGACATCAATAATGAAGGATGAAAAGAAAAAGTGTGGCTTCTTTAAAGCAGGTGCTTTTTGATACTCCTGGATGGCTGTTTTAAGTTCCAATGACAAGATGAATGCCCAAGGGAAAGATTCACCCGTTGTTAGGACATGATTAGCTATTGGAGCCCATTCAGCCTTGAAGACTGAACAATTTGGAAGGCCATAGAGCCTATAGAGCATGGATTCTAGTAAAGAATAAGGCTCTCTGAACCAGGAAATCGGATAGAGGTTATTAGCCTTTGGCACAAAGCTGCTAGGTTTAATAATCCATGATTTCATCATTTCGTCGAAATTGTACCTGGTTTTAGAAGATTGAATGAATTCAGGGTTAAGGATCTGCATAGCTAGCTTAAGAGCAAAAGCTCTGGTAAAGAATTCAGGGCAGAAAGTAGTCAATTGTGACCCCGTACTATCATTGAATGACCGATCTTTAGGGTTAGCATTGTCTATTATCCACTTAATTGCATCTGTGTATGGAAGGATAGTGGGACGAGCAACGATAACATGGATTTGAGAAGCCCTAATATTCTCATATGTAGGTCAGTCTTCCTTAATGTTTGAAAGGTCGTCATTATAAAAAATTGAATAGATTTTGGAGTAGTATTTTTGATAAGTTTCAGTAACCCTTTCACTGGTATATGAGAAGATACCAAAATTGGGGTCTTTGGTCAGCAAATCCATGTGAATTGTCTTAGACCGAGTGTTTCGTGACATTTTTGCAAAGCTTGGAAATTTTGGTAAATAAATTAAAATGAAATTAAAACTAAATCATAAACAATAAAACCATAAATGACGAATGCGAAAATGACAACAAACCAATCTGAAAATAACTGAAAATTCATGAGAATGACCCCTGGTAAGAAATTCACAGTAAAATCCACATAGCAGAGTAAATTGCCGACAATGAAAATGATAAAGAAAAATAGAAAAATCTCATATTTAACATTTTTCCATTGGATCGAATTTGGACCGTAGGATTAGAAAAAAAAGAATGGTTGGGATTAACTCCTACAGGATGCGGGATCAGGTCACAAGTCTTATTTTTCAACTTTATTGATTATTTCCGCAATCCGCAATCCACAATTGCGGGTTGCAGGTTGCGGGATTACAACTTTACAAAACTAACGGACGAAAGCATTTCCGCAATCCGTAATCTGCAATTGCGGGTTGCAAGTTGCGGAAATGAATACAACCTTCAAAATTAAAATAAGTTCCCGCATCCCGCAATCCGCAATTACGGGTTGCGGGTTGCGGGAACACACAATGCAATTTATTAAAATAACAACTTTCCGCAATCCACAATTGCGGGTTGCGGAATCGAAATTTCCCAAAAATATTAACAAAGTCTTCCCGCAATCCACAATTGCGGGTTGCTGGATGACGCAATTCCGAAAAGAAAGAACAATCAAATCCCGCAATCCGCAATTGAGAGTGTGCAGGTTGAAAAATAACATTTTGAAAGAATTGAAGGCTTTCCACAAGTGATGAAAACAACCAAAAACCTTAGAAATTTTCAAAGGAAACAAAAGTAATTACACAAACCAAAAGGAAAGGCATGAGATCATAACAAACAAGGTTTAAGAACCTCATTATAATAAGAAACTTACCCAAATACCTTTGTATTTAAAATTTTGGGGCTCCCATATTCAAATGAAGCATGGGATCTGTTGTACCTACAGCACCCCTCTGAAATGAATTATCGAAACAGTTAAAAGCACAACACAAACATTTTGGGCTCATTGATAAAATAGATTAGGGTTTCTAACGATTAAAAAAAAAAAAACCTAAACCCTTTAGCTATTTCAACACCGTTCGATCGCACGCCACTTGGAAGAGGATTTTCGCTCAGTACGCCTATAGAGTGACCCAATGCACTTGTCATTTTTCAAGGTAGGTAATTTTGTCCTCATTATGGATACTATTTCCACTTATCATTGGAAGATGTTAACTGTATAAGATAAACGTGTGATTGTGTTTGGTGATTCTAAGGAAAACCGTTTCTTGGGAACCCTTTTTCATTGGCTAGCTCATTTTTTTCTTGGGTCCAAGGTTTTTGAAGCACTCTATTTAATTCTACGATTTAACGCCCTAATATTTAAACGCATCCCCGTTGTCACAAGAACCTTCTTTTGAAAGCTTTCTCTAGACCCAGTAAACTCTAAATCTGACCATACACAGCTTAGCTCTAACTCTCTTCATGCATTTCTTACCATCGAGTTTTGCATTACTAAGCTATGGATTCACAGATTTTGTTTCTTGTGAAAAGAATTGGGTGTTCTTTGCACTAATGAAAAACTATATATTTATGCCCTTAGAAGCATGTGTTCATTGAAGAATTTTTTAAGCTATTTCTTATTTGCTCCAATTTGCATCGTGTTCACAACTTTAGTGGATTTTATGCAACATGATGATACATCTTTTGTTTTACAGGATACATAAATGTCAAAGAGAGGTTCAAAATGTTCTTCCAAAGTTGTATTGGATGTAGCCGTTGATGATGAAGTTGTTCAAGAAATGTATTTAGAGATTTAGTTTGACAAGACTCAACCTATCATAAGAGTCACCCTTGAACTCAAATGGGGTGAAATCTACCACCTAATCAGAGATCAGAATGTACCGGAGGCCACGATTGAGGAAGTCTTAATCTACCAAAACATCAAGAATTCAGGAATCCACAAAGTTGTTTCCCGAACAGAGTTGTTCATGTTAGTCCCAGAGACGTTCTAAGGCTGTTTTAGAACTGTGCCTGTGCATAAATGAAATTTACTGTATTCTTTGCTTACTCAAAATCACATTCACTTGAGTATAATGCAGATAACCAAAATTGGAGTAATGTGGGAAGTACTTCAATATTCCAATGGAGAAACTTGAATGAGGGAGGTGCTGATGAAATGGCACAAGAAAAAGGTACCTCAATGGAAGTAAATATTTGTCTTATGTATATGAGAAACGTACTGAGCCGAAGAAGGAATTCAGTATTTTAAACATAATGATTACAGAGCTAAATCCGAATAGTGTGAGGATATTATAACCAGATAACATAACATGAATATTTCACGCCATAACCATCTTAGAAAAAATAATTTAAGCTGATAGCACTCATATTTGAATGAGAATTAACTTTGCAAATCATGAACATATATGAAAGAGATGAATTTACAAGAGAAGAAATTACTAGTTGGACATATCAAAGGTTTGAATCCACAAGACACCAATATGGGGCAATGAAGTTCTTCTTTATATCTTGATTAGACCACAAATATTAGAAGTTACACTTCTTACAAAAAGAGTTGACCCTGTGGAATTTTCCTTTTCTTCTATATATAGCCTTCACTGGCCTTACAAAAATGTTTGTTACAAAATAGTTTGTTACGGCCCAACGGATTATATTTTGTTGTTTACATTTTATAACAAAATCGGTTACAAAAATAGTCCCTTCGACTAATGTTGGCTTGTTTGTTGTTGCGACTGGGATCCACCTTGCTGAGGTGGAGGGACGTCTTGCTACATGGAATAAGTCCCTACTATTGGCTGTGACTGTGAAGCTGTGACTGTCGCTTGCGCTTTTGTTGACTGTTCTAATTGTTGGAGATGGATAAACTTAATGATGATTTTCCAATCCTTGCCCATAGGTTACTGGAAAAGTTTGATTTCTCTGAGAGATGAGTCCAACTTTGTGTACAGCTCAAAAGTAGCCTTCGGTAGATTTATGAAAATAGTTTGAAGGCGATTGAGCATTTCGAAATTGGTGTGCAACGTGTCCATGATCACTCTCCCATTTAGCTCCTGCAAAGTATCTGTCACGTGGATTGTGTAGTTCATCGCATCCACCATCAAGGCATTGTAATGTTCTTTTGGATAGAGGTCTCTGTGTCCATCTAAGAAGGAAGGAAGGCCAAGGGGAAAAACTGATTTGAATAGCTCTTTGAACGAGTGCACATCCTGTTTCAACTGAGCAACCATGTCAGCAACATTTTGTGCCAACACTCCCTTGTTTATCACCTTATTAGCTTCCATGATGATTTTAGTTTGATCACGGACATAATATGTTTGAGTCTCATCAAAGGTATTCTCGTTTAAGAAGTTGATCGCCGCTTTGGATAACTCTGTCTTATTACTTACATTGTTCCCCATTGTTCGTGCATCCTGCGTGGCAGTTTCACCAATCTCAGATTCCTCTTGGGATATGCTAAAATGACACCACTGAGAGGTGGTCAAGGCTTCCACCTACTCCCGTATCGCAGACTTGGCACTTTTTATCAGAGGCTTACCGTTCAGCTTCCTGGATAGTTCTTGGACTTCACCCCGGAGTTGCTCATTTGATTGTTTTAGTTCTGAGATGACCTGGTCTCTTTGAACCAACTTTTCATTTGTGCTGAAAATCTCATCACATTTGGCTTTCAGCTGGTCATGTGCTTGATTTAGCTACACGTCCTTGATGCTCATCTCATCAACTTCCTGAGACAACTTGTCAGTAGGATCTGCAGACGACAAGGATTAGAGTGAGGTGACCTTTTGGTGGAGAATGTCTTGATTTAGCTTTCTTTCCTCTTCCAACTCGCTTTCCAAGGAGTCAATGCTTTCTTTGAGGGCTTGACTATCGGTCGTTGATTTCTCCAATTTTGATTGTATTATAGCTACTTTTGCAGTCTGTGAATGCTCAGCCATGGGAATGATGAGCTTTTTCTTTAAGGATTCAACTTCCTTATTCTTCTCTTTTAGCATGACTTGTAACGGAGCCATGTCATTTGTATTTTGCACCATCTTCACGATTTGCTGTTCTAAGTCAGTTATCTTCAATTGCTTAGTTTTATTAGAGGATTTTTCATTCTTCAACTGCTTCTCCAACTTTTGGACCATGGCCTGTAGTTTTTTTGTTCTGATAGTGTACTTTCTCACATATCGCTACACTCCTTCACCTGTCTGCAGGTGAAGTTCCATGATGTATTTGGACAGGAACGCATCCAGATTTATTGTCACCTAAGTAGTTTTGAAGTTCAAGGGTATTTTCTTCCCCCCCGGGCACCAATAGTTCTAGGATCACCATTTTCAAGGGTCCTTGTCTCAAATCTAGTGCTGAAAACATCCTATATTGATTCCATGTGTCAATATCCTTGTTTGGGAATAAGGACTTCTCCAGGTCAATGTTATCGTCTTTAATATGCGTGTATCGCCCAAACAAACCCACTTTAATAGGCGATGTGGTAACCAAAGCACCATTTGTGGACTGAGATTCCTGCTCTTGGAGCCATGTTTCATATGGAAATCTTTCCAGGATGACAAGCATCAAGGAGGTGGGTGCCGGTGTAATGTCCCCAATTTGGAATTTTTCCCTATTTAGTCATTTTTTGAAACTTGGACTAGTAAAGCCCCAAATTGTCCCAAATGATCCCAAATATTTTTGAATGGCGTATGGAGTTGATTGATATGTATTTGGACACATTAAAGTAGCTATTATATGCTTGTACACTTTCCAAATACTTCAGCAACTTGCATTTACAATTAGAGAATGAAAGGCATAATTACTAGGAAAAATCGATGTTGAAACGCCTAGGGGAGATGGCTCCAAAAGACTCCTAATGATTTTGAATTGGGACTGAGAGTGTTGGAAAGGTATTGAGACATAAAAATGAATTTTATTGATCCTTGGATACTCTCAAAATACTTCTACAGCATTCATTTAAATTCAGGAGAAAATAGGGAAATTTACTAGTAAATTCGAGGTTCAAACCCCCAAGGGTAGAGGTCACTAATGGCTTCCCAAATGCAGTAGGACCATCCCAAATTTCAGAACATAGAAATGTATAGGTTAAAGTACTTCAATGGGCACTCAAATTCATCATTAATCAATTTCTAAAGGCTTCCGCAACTCCCATAAATCAGAGGTTTGTGGACAGGTCTTCACATATGGGGAAATGATAGGAAACTTCACCACTTGCTATGAAATTCGAGATTTGTGTTCCAAAGGATTATGTAATGTATATGAAACTTGTTTAGGACACTAATGAATCTCCATACATCATAAAAATCACAGATATGAACTGATACAAATTGAAATATAACAACTTCAATCTCTCATAACAAGATATAGGGAAAATGACACCATTTATGCATTGTTTGGTATTTTTACATAGTTTCACTCGGTATTTTGACCTAAGAGTCTTATGAGCAGTAAATACAGATTATATATATTAGAATACAAATAAATGGTGTATCTTGGACTCTCACAAAGATATCATCATCTCACCAAAGGCGCCCTTCCTCCAAGGGCCAAAATATGCAGAGAAATGTGAGATAGAGATAGGAACAAGTCGAATAAGAAGGAATCACGAGATGACCTGTAACTTCAACCTGCAACAAAAAAATCCATTGTAGCTCCAAATGAAATTTCTGAATTTCCTCTCCAATTTCCAATTAGGATGGGAATCTCTCACACTCGAAATTGGTACTAAGGCAAGTAGAGTAAACACTCCACTAGCATGGACAAGCTAGAAGCTCTCCAAATTGTAAAGATGCAAATAAAAAATGATCAAAAGCCCCTTTAATTATATTTTCTTCTCTTTTATAAACTTCTCAAGTCCTCCATGGGTCAAATTCCTTCCAAAATCCTCATGCCAACTCAATTTGGGAAGAGATTCCAATGTGTGCCACTTGTCCAACAATTCCTAGTCTCCATCTTCGCTCAATTCGATTGGGGAAGATTCTTGTCTTCCATAACTCCTTTGTGCGCCCTCTTGGAGGATATATTTAGCCCTGACATGTCATATATGTCATATGTTAGTAATCAGGTATGAACTTTGTCATAGGTGTCATAGAATCTTCATCATTGTTGTCATAGGAGTTAGGGAATCTAGCTCCAAGTGTCACAATTCTTCTAAGATACCTCTTCCTCTTCCATGGTAGTTATTATTCCACTCCAATTTGACCTTACATGAATCATGCCCTGAATAATACCTCTTAAACTCCCCAATTATGTTACCCTTCATCTTGAACTCAAATTGGTGAGAGTATCATGCCAAGTGTAGTGAGGAGTCTTGCCACATGTGGGTCCCACAACCTCTTATGTTCCCTAATGATCCAATGCCACCTTATTTTCTTTGTATTATTATTTAATTGAACCATTTAATGTGAATTTGTAAGTCTAAGTTCATTTTGGTTATTGTAGCTCCTTTACTCCAACTTTTAATGCTTCTACCCCCAACCTAGGGAACTAGTAATTTCCCTCCATGATAGTTCATTTGGATGGGAAATATTACAAACCAATGCTTCGGAATTTTCTCTTGATGTGACCCACCTTGTCCATTTGGATCTAATTTTTCATTATTACCAACTTGGACATCATGCTTGGAAATTATTTGACCCTTAGCATCAATTTGAAAAACTATCATGACTATGTACAAGGGGCTTAGGCCATTGTGACCTAATGCAAATTTTCGGGACATGACAAATCCTCCCTTCCCAATATTTCTTGTCCTCAAGCAATTTCAAACATAGATGCTGAATAACCTGCTTTCTTTCCAAAGCTTTGCTTCTAAAATTCTGAGTAGTGGCACTCATGCACTACAATTGTGTGTTTCCAAAAGCAAGGAGATGTGGATTTTCTTTTTCATATTGATATCCCCTGTGAAATCACCACTAAACACCAAAATATTAATTAAATCCATCAAAACAAAGTTTGCACAATTACTCTTTTACCTCTTTCATATTTTGGAAACCCCTTTCTATATAATTCTTTGAATTTGCCATTGAGTTGCCCAACTTTGAGTCTTCAAGATTCTATGAAAATTTTAGAGATGAACCACCATGCTTTCTGTTGCACTACTCTGATTAAAATCACTTTATTTAGTGGGGTTCAATCTCCCATACTACTTGTGTCCCCCAAAAATTGAAACCATGAGACTAAAATTTATCCTAGGGTTCCATTTCTTCTATTGCACTCCAACAATTAGGAGTGCTCTCCAACCCATACCATCAGGCAAGAGAGTTCCTGGATACCATTTTCTTGTATGCATTATTCCAAACATCATGAGTACCAAAGATATATCATCAAATTACATAACAACATAATAAAAATGTACATCAAGGAGGTGCCTTATCAAAGAATCATGAAAGTGCTTATACCTCCAAGTAAGTAGACCACCATTTTCCAAGTGCATACAAGCTTCAAGTGACCAATAAAATCTTCTCCAATGACATAGGCGAGGATCCAATGTCCTATAATGCTGCTCCAAAAGGATGTAAGATGCATCAAAATAGTCATTCATGTGTTCTTTCATCCAAGAAGTGAACGAATAATCTCCATTAAAATCTGAACCAAGTAGGGAACAAAGAAAACAATGAGCCTTCAAGGGGCTCACAAAAGTACCATTTGTGCATCCCTAAATATGTGTATCATCAAGAAATAACAAAGGATGTTGCTTCCAATAAGAATGTGCTCTGATCATATATATATTCACCCAAGTATTGGATGAAGTTCCTCCAACATCAATTGAACTAAGCAAGGAGCAAGGAAAATCAGGAGTCTTCAAGTGAACATCATAGGTGCATCCATGAAGATATGTATCATCATAAGGTAAAAAAGGATGCTGCTGCAAATGTAAATAATAAGGTGATCTGATCATGCCATCATCTAAAGGAGCAATAGCATTTTCATACTCCTCATGTGGTACCATCAAAAAGAAACTTTTCACCCACACTTCATTAGGATGAATGTTGCAAAATATGGAAGTGTAAGATGTAGGAGAATGAACCAACTCACCCAAATGATCAGAATATGCAAAAGTGTCATCATTTTTAGGCTCCATAAGGGTAGGATCATGCACATGTGATGTCTCTTCATATTTTTCAGAGTCACTTGGGAGTGAATTTCGATCCTCTTCATCTACTGCTTGTTCTACTTCACGTATTTCAGAACTACGTGGCTCATGGGTCTCCTTCTTTCTCTCCTTCAAGCAAACTGATGCATTTTTCCCCTTGGTTTCCTTAGGATCAATATATTTATAACCTCTTTTTGAATAAAACCCAAAAACTCTCTTTAAGTAGGAAACACATGCATTCCCTAAAGCTTCAAATATTTCACTACTCTTTTCACTCACACACATATGATTTTCTCTCCAAGGTATTTTGCAAGAAGGGCATAGACCTTTCTTCACTAACTCAACATCTTCTATATTGGGCCTATTTTCAAACACCCAATCATCAAAGTATTCAAAAGGAATGGCCTTTTGTGTACCTCCCTTATACAGATCAAGATATGCTTGATATTGTTATGGAAATGTTTTACATGTTGCTCTCAATCTTTGTAGTTCATTCATGGAATTGTACTCATAGGATTCCTAATAATAGTAAGACATGGCTGAAATTTATTCTTAAATGGAGGACCTAATGCACAGGTGAAAGGACCATGCACTGACATTGGGGACAAGATCTGAAAAAAGTATGCACATCAGTAAACAAAGTGGGCCAATAGTAACTTGATCTAAGAATCTTGTGGGCTGTTGTATCTGCTGCATAGTGACCACCACAAAATCCTGTATGAAACTCAACCAAAAGCTTTTTGGAATCTGGTTCATTACCACATCTAAGTACTAAGACATCAGGATTTATCCAACCTAATCCATTCTGAGTTATACAATACTTAGTGGATTTAAGTATTAGAGACCTTCTTTTGTGACCAACAAGATGTTCAGGACAAGAAAAATTGTTAAGAAGGTAGATAATGTCGTAATACCATTGTGTTTGACTTAATCTTTGAATCTCTTTAGATATGATAGGTGTTGACTCATTATTTTGACAAATCATTCCTACATCTTTCTCATTGCTTTCTGTCATATTGCGTTCAAGACCTTGAACTTTGATTAACTTGGTGGGTTTAATTTCCAAGTCATACTCTTGGATTTTGGATACCCATTTACCCCTTATACCAAGGCAATCCTATTGAGATAATATGTATTTGACATCTATGCGAGGAACATACCCAACAACCTTGGAATACCCAATATACATTCTAAAATGTTTCAAAGATTTAACAAGGGCATAAGCTTGCTTCTCCATTATAGTATACTTAAGTTCTGAATTCTATAAAGCTCTATTGAAGAAAGCTATGGGTTGTTCTTGGCCTTGGTAATTTTTCTGAAGTGAAACTCCAGCTATAGTATGTTCAGAAGCAAAGGAAAATATTTGGAAATCTTTTGAATAATCAGGGCTTATCAACATAGGAGATCTAGATATAGCATCCTTAATACCTGAGAAAGCTTCTTTCCCTTGTTTGGTCCATTCAAATTTGGCATCTTTCTTAAGTAGAAGTTGTAAAGGATTCATTATTTCCGCTAGATTTGGAATGAATCTTCTGATGAAGTTAATTTGGCCATTAAAGGATTGGAGAGCTTTGACATTGGTAGGAATAGGAACTTTTTTAATAGCCTCAACCCTTTCAGGATCAACTTTCACACCATCCTTAGTGATAATATGCCCCAATAATTTTCCCTCATCAACACCTAACACAGACTTAGTTGGATTTAATGATATTCCATGTATCTGCATCTCTCAAAGATCTTTCTAAGATGACCAACATGATTTGATATTTCTTCAGAATACACCGTAAGATCATCATGATATATTTCAATAATTTTACCAATCAACCTATTAAATGCAACATCCATAGCACGTTGAAAGGTAGCACCAGCATTTTTAAGACCAAAAAACATTCTAAGGTACATGAACGCACCCCAAGGTGTAGTAAAAGTAGTTTTATGTTGATCCTCTTTGCTTACTAACACCTGGTTATATCCAGAGAAACCATCAAGCAAGGAAATTATTCCTGATACAGTTACCTTTTAAAGTAAAGTGTCCATGTTGGGCAAGGGATAGTTATCTTTCATGTATGCCAAGTTCAAGTTTCTAAAATCAATACACAATCTGATATCGCCATTCTTTTTTTTGACAACTACCAAGTTTGAACACCATGTGGAATGTCTTGTTGGAGCAATGATACCGGCTTCCAACATTTTTTGAAGTTCTTTGTAAACCATAGGGGGCAACCTGGGATTTATTCGCCTCAATTTTTGGAGAAAAGGATTAACATCTAGTTTGAAAGGGATTGTATGTTGAAAAACGTCCTTTCGATATGCTTTAAGTTCATCATAGTTGAAAGCAAATACATCACTATATTCATGAACCAAATCGATCAAGTCTTTTCTTTCTTTTTCAGAAGTTCCTGTTATCACCTAACTTGTAGTTGCCCCTAGAGATGGATCCAAGGTGGATGCCAGAGGGGATGGGAAACCAAAGAGGTGAAACCAAGATAGCCTCGACTCCCAATGGATGGTTTTCACGCCAATCGAGGCAATCTTCACTTTATATTATCTAGATCAAGACAACAAAGGGGGAGACCCAGATCTACTCCCGATAGGAGAGATTAGACCAGGACACCAGATCAAATCAAGTATGGATGAAGTACGTAAGGTGTATAGTAAACCCTAGATCTATGGATGAAGTCACAAGATGAGTAATGGGTTGGATCAAGAGGTTTAAGCAATGTATATTTGGTCCAACTTGGTTATGTGAGTGACTTATGAGATTTAAAACAAGATCTAGGATCATGGTACTAGTCAAAGATGAGAAAATCCACTGCCTTGGGAACCTTGTCCAATGCAGGGTAGTTAAGGACCAAATTGGGGCTAACCAGTACCAAAGATAGGCTTGATGAGTGGATATGACAATGTCTAGGTGTTAAAGTAGTAAGACAAAGACCAAACCACAAGAAAACTCAACAACTAAGAAAAGTCGTGAGGGCTTGGAGAAGTATCAGTGCCTTGGGAAGTGGTCCAAATGGAGTCAGATGTCCACCAAACTGTAGATCAGGGATGTTGAGGTGTAAATCTAGGCGGGTCTTAAAAATTAGGATCATCCAATGGCTAGATCTCAGTAGATCTGAGATTGAAATGCATCACCAAGTGACCCAAGAGGGTCTCAACTCTCAAAATGAGGAATGGGGCCCATAAGGCAGTATTCAACAAGGTGAAGCACTAGGGGTAGGTTATCAACTGTGGGGATTAAGTATCAAGTGGGATCTCACCTACCCAGGTGCTAGATCTAGCAAAACTCACCCATCCAAAAAGTGCGACCTCACTTGGAGAGGCTAATTTTCCTTGGGAAATGGGTCGGATGAAGGCCAATCCACACCAAACTATAGATCCAAATTGCCGTGGATGCTATAGAGGTGGTTTTTAAATGTTTTACCCAAAATCCAAGTAGATCTTAGTAGATCTGAGAAAAAGTAAAATGAGGGTTTTCAGTTACTTAGACAAATGGATAGATCATGGAATGAGAAATTTACCTTGAGATCATACCTGAGTGATGGATGAGGTTGCCTTGTTGTTGAGGAAGATTCCCATAGAGATCAAATGGGAGATCTTTGGTTTTCCTTGCTTGAATTGATGCCCTACCTCCACACGTGCACCCTCCTCTACCTGTCAAACCAAGGAAAGTCAATTCAATCAGAATGACCAAGCACGGAGGAAATACAAGTATAAGCGAATGATAACATCGAATAGAAAGTACAAGACAGTAATACTCCCTGATACCGATGAAGCAATCCAAAGAAGAAGCAGGGAGGGTCTTCCCCTACCAATGCATCCTCCTTGAACCAATTCGGCCTCCACTTGTAGATGACAAAATCATGGAACAAAAACGATAGCAAGATAAATCTCCAATAACCCAGTGCAAAGGAAAAACCAAGGAACGAACTCTAAAAGCATTCACCACAACACAACAAATAGATGCAATAGTATTTTTCTATTGCAATAATCCAGAGCCAAAAGTCCCTTTTACAATGAGAAGCTCTCTCCTTTAAATAGGATGGAGAGAGGCCATAATCCTAACCACTTTTTGAATGAGTGCCTAAGATTAAAAGATCAAGTGATCTAATCAATGGTTGAGATGAGCTCAACAATACAATACATGGATCACTAATACAATAATACATCAATGGAACGAATCACCCTAGGAGAGGGGTTCCCACCAAAAGTGAATGATAAAACATAAGATCTAGCTCTTGGTGGGTCCAAGGGGTGATTTCTAACACCCTTAGTCAATCCCCATGGCATAATATCCAAAAATAAATAAACTAGACACCAAATCGTGCCTCTCTGGGAAAGTCGTGAGCCTTTGGAGGCTCCAGAAAATCATATAAAATGCCAAATGTGATGGGTGTGGGTTCCACTGAAAGATGAAACTACTCGAGAAGGTGTGGAAGACATCCCACTCATCATCACAATTCATACCATGCCATAACGTTGCCTCAGTATCCCAAATAGAATTCTTCAGTAGCCATTTTCACCATTTATGGACTGCCTCGAGAAATGTGAACATGCCCAAACTACCACCTGGAGTGCTTGCGCTATCAAGGTGAGGCCACCAAGCTCTCTGGAAGGGGGGTAATATGGTCATATCAAGTGGTTGGACCACCCCCTCCAAGCACATCTCCTTAGGTGAACTCATCAACTCTCTGGTCTGCTCTGACAGGGCCTCTAATAGGCCAAACCTGCACTAGGATACCCAACTGAGGCTAAACATCACTGTAACTGCCTGGAACTGAAAACAAAATGTCCCATTGGACTCAGAAGGTCCAAATCCATCTAATATGTGTACTCATACACCACATAGACCTCTGCATGGTCAAACAAAATACTCATTATATCTAGCAGACCAAATAATAATAATCTGTAAAAGTGTTGAAAAGCACAAATCATCATCATAAGCCTGAAACCACTGCATAGAACCACCATGGTGACCTGTACTAGATCATATATCATATCTCTGTATCATCTGAGGTCTACCACCTCATGTCCTGTGGTTGACGTTTGGTCAAACTGGGTTTGACCAAGTCAACATGACCAAAATATAACTCAAACTGTCATCAAACTGTTGCAAGGTGTCAAAGGTTAAAACATGCTTTGTAATCCATTCAAATAGCAATTATAACAAAAAGTAATCATTAATGGTGATCTAAATCCAAATATATAAGGTCATTAATTATTATTTATAACTCAGACTAGACTTTCAAGACCATACTCACTTCATAGTTGTGATTAATTTGCTAGTGAAGGGTGAAGGCTAAAAATAAAATGGATAGGCCAAGGGATGACTTATTGACTTAAAATTGTGACACTTCGGATATGGAAAAGGGAATACACACCATAGCATATACCGGACAAGCAATAACACAGGGAATGGCGGTGTCTCACAAATGGGTAAGTTGTTCAAAGAGTGTTTATTCACCTTGGCAGATGCTCACAATCCATAATACAAATGAGGCCAACAATCTTTCTGATATAAATTTTAAGTTCCATTGCTTTTTGGGCCTTTAGTTTCCATAGCCTTTGATCTATGTGTGTTTAGAAACACATTGCATAGATTTGAATTTCATTAGGCTTCTTGCTGCAGGTGTGTTTTTAAGGCACTTGTTTACCTGAGCTATCTTCTTCCACGTGTGTGTTTTGGACATCTTGTTTACCTAGGTATTACATTTCAAAATAGATATAACATTTGATATTTCATTGCCAGTTTCATTTGGATTTTCACAATAGATATAACATTTCCTTTTCATATTATGTAGTTATGGCAGCACTATCTGTTTCAGGTTTAGCCAACATCTTTAGTGACTAGGGGGACTGCGTTCCCAAGCCAAACATTGGGACAACCAACCAAAATTATTTAGGCCTACAATCCAACTCACCAAAGGTAAGTTTTGTCACCAACTCAGATCCAAGACAATATAAACAAGGAAACTCATCCAATACAGGGGATACAATGGGGAAAGTTCCACCATGCCACTAGTCAAGTAATAAGTCAAGGTAAATAACAAACTAGGTAGGTAATGGATGGACGAAGACAATGAATAATGAGACCAACACTAGCAAGCCAAAGTATGGTGGGAATGATCACCTCTAGTCTCCCTAAGGAGGGTAAAACCGATGAGTATAGGTCAAGAACTTCTAAGTTTGAGTAGGGATAATATAATCTATATAAAAGTACAACCAGGTCCATATATCTATATGATCGCAAGATCATGATACTAAATGCTAAGACATGCTACAAGAATGAATATAAAAGCAATATAACCATAGCACCAAAATATACCTGTTGAGTCATATACTTGAATTCTCATCATCTGAACCATCATCTGTCCTCTGAAACTGCTGCTGTAACTCTGGGAAATACTGAATTCTCTATATCAATGGCTAAATGGCTACATCGGTCATCTCTCTAAGTGTCCTGAGACTCAGTCATGGCATGGGGAATGAAACTGTTGTCCATGTAATAATCATGATCCATAATAGATGCTCACCTCGACATCTCAATACAAGGGACTGGCTGAACAGTGTACTGGAATAAAAAAAACAATGTATGGTTTCCCGACTACTATATATGTGATAACATCTGGATCCAGTTGGGACAGGTGCCTGAAAAGAGTGCTTAAGAACCTCAAACTCTCTGGTCCTCGAACTCTGCAACTCATATCCGCGATCAAGCACTCTATCATTGCAACTACTACCAGCATATCACCTACTATCTGCAAAATAGCCAAAGCTATACCCAACTCATAGACTGGATGTTAGAATGACACATGCATATATATATATATATATATCAAAATAAATAACAATACTAAAACTGAAATGCATGAAATATAAATGTAGAAAAGTAGATCTAATCTACTAACATAACTTCAAAAAGTTTGGTTTTATTGTGCAGGAAAAGAAAATGACAGGTACTTGGCTAAACTAAGAGCTTCAAAGGTGAGCTTAGGAAAAGACATAAAGGTTCCAGACTCAATGGCTAAAAAGACTAACTATTTCCCAAGTGAGATTATTCAGTTCCTACCTACCCTACTCTAACTAGTCAACACAAATGCTAAGTAAAATCATAAATCCAATGCAACCATGGCTTCAAATAGGTTAATGATTCTTATTTGAATTTTGATAATAGAACAAATCAAGACTGGGCTAAAGATTAACAAATTTAAGGGCACAACCCTCCTGACTTGTTCAAAAATTGATAAATGGCTTGAATGATGCAATATGAAATTTTTCCAAGGAGAAGACTGACTAACGCAAACATCATCCATCAAAGAATTGATAGGATCATAAAATTTATGCAAGTTAAACTCAGAGATGGATGAAAGAAAGGCATAAGACATGTGATTCAATTCATTTTCACACATATTAACTTCTTCATTTACTTCTCTCACATACTCAATTTGATTCTCCTTGGGACTGATCAAAAAACCAAGTGGGGATAATTTAAAACTTAGAAGATGAAAAATCAAAATCAAACCCACTTGATGCTCAAAAATGGAGAAAAGATGAAATTGATCTTTAAACACCTTTTCTAGCCACCAAGAATGATTGATAACTTGACAACAAGCCTTTTGGTTCCAAAGTGACTGAAAAGGGAAATGAAGTGTTTTTTATCCAAACATGTAATGATGCTTATACTTCCTATTGAAAATTTCCAAGGCAAAAGATCGATTAGAGCACCAACCCAAAGATGATTGAAAGAGTTGGGAAGGGAGGGTGGATTGCAAATATGAAAATTCTCCCAAATGGATAAACACGTTTGACCTTGGATTTTGACGATAGAAAACACTCTTTATTCTAGGAATAATTTCAAGCTTTTGATCAAGTTTAATACTACAATCTGAGTACAAGATTGACCATAACTATCTAACTCTAAGTTATCTTGATTAAAGATGAAAAAATGAAAAATTAAAGATTCATTACAAGAAGTGGGACAAATATGAGAACACCTAGTGTGACTTATTAACTCTTCCTCATCTTGATATTAATCTTTTATTAATTCATCATTAAAATTACAAGAGGAAAAAGTGACCATTTTAGTTTAATTGATCAGGGGAAGAATTAACAATTTTATTTAAAATATCCTGATTATTTGTACAATGATGACATGAAATCACCACTAAAGGATCTTGATCTATGTCCCTACTTTCTTCTTCTTCAATAAGGTGATAAGGAAAATAATTATCACTAAAAAAACAATGACTAATGAGTTTTTTTGAAGGAGGAAATTCAATAGACTGACTGACTAAAAGATCATCCTCAGAAATTTCCTCAGGACCAGGACTAGGGCTACCTAAAAGGAAATTTGAAAACTTATGATTTATACAATGATTAGGGATTTGACTTTTTGTTGACTCAAAAGTGGAAAACTTATACTCAAAAGGGATTGGGCAATAGGAGTCATCTCCAGATGTTGACAATTCACTTGATACTTGATTATTAACAGATTCAAAAATAGGATCGGAAAGGGAAAGGTTTTGATCTTGGATTTGATTTGGAGAATACATATCATTGTATTCACTCCCCCATTCTTCTAAGAATTTATTTTCGAACATGTCATATCTGGAAATGCTATTGGCCTTCAAATTCAAAAACCACAACTTAGCTCTTTATTTGAAAGACGAAGCCAATAGTTTCATCCACACATCCTCATCGGTTATGGATAACTCTTTAATAATTTCCCTAAAAAATTCAAGGTGTCTTTCAACAGATACTTCATGACTTCCATAAAATTTAGACAACCTTTCACAGGCTTGAAAAGGGATTTGATCGGGATACCCAACAATTTTCGAGAAATCAAAAACTTTCAGATGACCAAAAGTCCTAAGCCGCTCAGAAGCAGCCATGGATGGAAAAAAATTTATTTTTTTATATATATATTTTTTATCTATTTAAATCAAGAACCTAAATACAAAATGATGCACCCCATGGGTTCTAGATAATGACAGAATCGATCACTAGTGGAGTCGCTTATGTGGTGTTGCCAGGTATATTTTAAATCTCTTCTACCAAAATATATGTCGTTAAAATAGCGGGGAGAGGTGAGCAACAAATAGATGGCTATGTTTAGATTAAGGATTGAAATGATAACCATCTATATTAAACCGGATGTGATAAGATGAATTATGCATGGATATTCGCAGACACCTAAGGTAAGCCTCTACCTTTCCCGGCAACGATGCCAAAATGTTGGCAAAGAGAACAGGACTACAGCTTGAAAATATATGTCGAACCAGGGTATGCCTCTACCTTCCCCGGCAACGGCACCAAAATGTTATCACCAAACTTGTAGTTGCCCTTGGAGATGCATCCAAGGTGGATGGCAGAGGGGACGGGAAACCAAAGAGGTGCAACCAAGATAGCCTCGACTCCCAATGGATGGTTTCCATGCCAATCGAGGCAATCTTCACTTTATGTTATCTATCCCAAGACAACAAAGGGGGAGACCCAGATCTACTCTCGATAGGAGAGACTAGACCAGGACACCAGATCAAATCAAGTATGGATGAAGTACATAAGGTGTATGGTAAACCCTAGATCTATGGATGAAGTCACAAGATGAGTAATGGGTTGGATCAAGAGGTTTAAGCAATGTAGATTTGGTCCAACTTGGTTATGTGAGTGGCTTATGAGATTTAAAACAAGATCTAAGATCAAGGTACTAGTCAAAGATGAGAAAATGCACTGCCTTGGGAACCATGTCCAATGCAGGGTAGTTAAGAACCAAATTGGGGCTAACTAGTACCAAAGATAGACTTGATGAGTGGATATGACAATGTCTAGGTGTTCAAGCAATAAGACAAAGACCAAACCACAAGCAAACTCAACAACCCAGAAAATTTGTGAGGGCTTGGAGAAGGATCAGTGCCTTGGGAAGTGGGCCAAATAGAGTCGGATGTCCACCAAATTGTAACTCAGGGATGTTGAGGTGTAAAGCTAGGTGGCTCTTAAAAATTAGGATCATCCAATGGCTAGATCTGAGTAGATATGAGATTGAAATGCATCACCAAGTGACCCAAGTGGGGCTCAACCCTCAAAATGAGGAATGGGGCCCACAAGGCAGAAATAAAAAAGGTGAAGCACTAGGGGTAGGTTATCAACTTTGGAGATTAAGGATCAAGTGGGATCTCACCTACCCAGGTGCTAAATCTAGCAAAACTCACCCATCCAAGAAGTGCGACCTCACTTGGAGAGGCTAATTTTCCTTGGGAAATCGGTAAGATGAAGGCCAATCCACACCAAACTATAGAACCGAATTGCCATGGATGCTATAGAGGTGGGTTTTAAATGTTTTACCCAAAATCCAAGTAGATCTTAGTAGATCTGAGAAAAAGTAAAATGAGGGTTTTGACTTATGAGGGTTTTTAGTTACTTAGACAAATGGATAGATCATGGAATGAGAAATTTACCTTGAGATCATACTTGAGTGATGGATGAAGTTGCCTTGTTGTTGAGGAAGATTCCCGCAGAGATCAAATGGAAGATCTTTGATTTTCCTTGCTTGAATTGATGCCCTAGCTCCACACGTGCACCTTCCTCTACCTGTCAAACCAAGGAAATTCGATTCAATCAAAATGATCAAGCATGGAGGAAATACAAGTATAAGCAAATGATAACATGGAATAGAAGGTACAAGTGATTAATACTCCCTGTTACCGACAAAGCGATCCAAAGAAGAAGCAGGGAGGGTCTTCCCCTACCAATGCGTTCTCCTTGAACCAATTCGGACTCTACCTGTAGATGACAAAATCATGGAACAAAATCGATAGCAAGATAAATCTCCAATAACCCAGTGCAAATAAAAAACCAACGAACGAACTCCAAAAGCATTCACCACAACACAACAGATAGATGCAATAGTATTTTTCTATTCCAATAATCCAGAGCCAAAAGTCCCTTTAGCAATGAGAAGCTCTCTCCTTTAAATAGGATGGAGAGAGGCCATAATCCTAACCGCTTTTTGAATGAGTTCCTAAGATTAAAATATCAAATGATCTAATCAATGGTTGAGATGAGATCAACAATACAATACATGGATCACTAATAAAATAATACATCTGTGGACCAAATCATCCTAGGAGAGGGGGTCCCACCAAAAGTGAATGATAAAACATAATATCTAGCTCATGGTGGGTCCAAGGGGTAATTTATAACACCCTTGGTCAATCCCCATGGCACAATATCAAAAATAAATAAACTAGACACCAAATCATGCCTCTCTGGGAAAGTCGTGAGCCTTTGGAGGCTCCATAAAATCATATAAAATGCCAAATCTGATGGGTGTGGGTCCCACTGAAAGCTAAAAGTGCTGGGGAAGGTGTGGAAGACATCCCACTCATCATCACTAGTCATCCCATGCCATAACATTTCCTTAGTAGCTCAAATCAAATCCTTCATTAGCCATTTTCACCATTTCTGGACTGCCTCGGGAAATGTGAACATGCCCAAAATGCCACCTGGAGTGCTTGAGCTATCAAGGTGAGGCCACCAGGCTCTTTGGCAGGGGGTTAATATGGTAATATCAAGTGGTTGGACAACCCCGTCCATGCACAACGCCCTAGGTGAAGTCATCAACTCTCTTCTCTGCTCTTACAAGGCCTCTGATAGGCCAAAATTGCACTAGGATAGCCAGCTGAGGCTAAAAATCACTGAAACTGCCCGGAACTGAAAACAGATTGTCCCATTGGACTCAGAAGGTCCAAATTCATCTAATATGTGTACTCATACACAATATAGACCTCTGCATGGTCAAAAATAAATAATCATCATATCCGGCAGACTAAATAATAATAATCTGTAAAAGTGTTGAAAAGCAGAAATCATTATCATAAGCCTGAAACCACTGCATAGAACCACCATGGTGACCTGTACCAGACCATATATCATATCTCTGTATCATCTAATGTCTTCCAGCTCATGTCCTATGGATTACTTTTGGTCAAACTGGGTTTGACCAAGTCAACATGACCAAAATATAACTCAAACTGTCATCAAACTGCTGCAAGGTGTCAAAGGTCAAAACATGCTTTGAAATCCATTCAAATAGCAATTATAACAAAAAGTAATCATTACTGGCAATCTAAATCCAAATATATAAGGTCATTAATTATTATTTATAACTCAGACTAGACTTTCAAGACCATACTCACTTCATAGTTGTGATCAATTTGCTAGTGACGGGTGAAGGCTAAAAATAAAATGGCTAGGCCAAGGGATGAATTACTGACTTAACAATGTAACACTTTGGATATGGAAAAGGGAATACACACCATAGCATATACAGGACAAGCAATAACACAGGGAATGGCGGTGTCTCACAAATGGGTAAGTTGTTCAAAGAGTGTTTATTCACCTTGGCAGATGCTCACAATCCATAATACAAATGAGGCCAGCAATATTTTTGATATAGAGCTTAAGTTCCATTGCTTTTTGGGCCTTTAGTTTCCATATCCTTTGGTCTATGTGTGTTTAGAAACACATTGCATAGATTTGAATTTCATTAGGCTTCTTGCTGCAGGTGTGTTTTTAAGGCACTTGTTTACTTGAGCTATCTTTTTCCAGGTGTGTTTTTTAGACATCTTGTTTACCTGGGTATTACATTTCAAAATAAATATAACATTTGATATTTCATTGCTAGTTTCATTTGGCTTTTCACAATAGATATAAAATTTCCTTTTCATATTATGTAGTTATGGCAGCACTATCTGTTTCAAGTTTAGCCAACAACATCTTTAGTGGCTAAAGGGGCTTCATGCCAGTGCCAAACATCGGGACAACTGAGCAAAATGATTTAGGCCTACAATCCAACTCACCAAAGGTAAGTTTTGTCACCAGCTCAGAGCCGAGACACAATAAACAAGGAAGCTCATCCAATACAGGGGCTAAAACGGGGAAAGGTCCTCCATGCCACTAGTCAAGCAATAAGTCAAGGTAAATAACAAATTGGGTAGGTAATGGATGGACGAAGTGTTACCGGACAATCCACTCGACCAGAGGCGAGCTGGATCTCCCTAGCTCAATGCGAGTCTAGAACAAATAGAACAGACTACAAACACGTTTCCTAGATCTAATGAAGGATAAAGTGCTAGATGTCTTACCTCTTTGATTCGCTATCCTTTCTCCTGAATGTTGATCCACGTCCCACGGTCGTCAGATCCAAGCTGCAAGACCTGTCAAGACATAGAAAAGAGAAATGAGTAAAGAGCATATATACAATAAGAGATATATGTAAACAGTTAAGCAGGTAAACAACACAACATCATTACACATAAGAGCAATATTGGTGGAAAGCATTTGTATTACTGCAAATAGAGGAGTACATGATAGAGATATATAACTACAACCAATGACTTAATGCAGCAACCCTTTTCCACACAAGCCAATTGCCAAGCCCTTCCAAGGAAGCATGAATTCTCCAAGAGGTGAGTGAAGGTGTCCTAAGAGAGATTTCACCAGCATGTAGTTACCATAGTCTTCCTCCCTTTGGTATGGGAGTGAGCCTCGTTTATATAGGACTAAGTGGATGAGGTTATGGATAGGATAGGTTGAGAGATGGTAGGAAAGAGATAGGGAATCTTCCCAATGAGTTAGGGGTCGAGTACCCGCTCTCCAAGAGATCAGGGATAAGCCCCCAAATGGGCAAGTGTAACGTCCCTGCCCATCATACCAGTGCGATGGAGAGAACGTTAGACTAAAGATAGGCATCTAGCCCCATACTTATTAAATAAAACATTCCCATAATATAAAGAGACGTATGCAAATGTATAAATATAATAAACATAGCGGAAATAGATTCAATTACACATCCATCATACATTCAAGATATTCATGAGATTCATAAACTAAATAACTTGAAAATTTAACACAGGAGAGTACTTAGCTTATAACAAAGTAGTCCCGAGCAACTAGCTATGCAACTGCAACGTTCCACCCAACCATAGGCCAGTTGTGATCATCAATATCTCAACACACTGCCACCCCGAGCTAGGCATGAACTCTACAAGGAACCAGGGAACGACAGACTCACACATAGCCCAAAGATACACCAGAATCAGCCAAACCAATCTACAGTTGGGTTTATTAGGTTGATAAGGCAATGGAAAGGAAGAATTTCTAAGCTAGTGAGCTCAAAACCAGAGATATGGACACCCTCTACAAGATTTATCTAGCTTCGTCCCCACAATACCTACACACCTAGCACAAGGAAGTATTCCCTTCACTACTACATAGTCCCTCAGGCCATACCTTCCATTCTAGTGTTCTTCAAGGTGTACACAGAAGAGCAACCAGCCTTTTTGAGCTTCTTGAGAGGCTACCTCCTCACTAGGTTTATCAAGACAATTCTGGTCCACTTCCACTCCCTAGCACAAGGAAGTATTCCCTTCACTACTACATAGTCCCTCAGGCCATACCTTCCATTCTAGTGTTATTCAAGGTGTGCATAGAAGAGCAACCAGCCTTTTTGAGCTTCTTGAGAGGCTACCTCCTCACTAGGTTTATCAAGCCAATTTTGGTCCACTTCCACTCCTAACTCTTGCTCACAATTTCAAACCAACCCAGGGATGCACCCAACAACAAAAACACAAGTGCTGAAAAACGTGGGCAACCAAAACAAACTGGTAGATGGGGAATACACCCTAGGAGATCATTTCGTTTTTAGAAAACATTTATATCCATTCCAGGGGCAGAAACGATCTCTATAAACCCCCAAAACGTGACTCCCTTTCCCCCAGCCACTATGCAACACAAAAACGAGTTCTGGGGCATGGAAAATACAGGAAAATGGTAGAAAACGTGAAGGAGACAGACTTAGCTAGCTCAGACTCCATGAGAGAGGAAAGACAATGGGTGAAAAATGGCTTTGGGCACAATTTCGTGGGTGTTTTCTTGCCCTAGAAGCAAAAGTATGTTTTTCCAGGTTGATGGCTTGCCCATGCACGAAATTGGCTGCCATACCTCTTCATTCCCAAGGCATTAACTGCCTCAGCCAACTCCTGGAAGAATTAAGTGATCGGGTGCATAATTCAGAATGGGTAGTTGGGGTTCATTCATTGACATTTGGCTTATCACCATTGGCCCAAGGGTTTGAATAATTTCCTTCCCTATTCCTTGTAGAATCATGCCCCCATCTCTTTGTTGCATTGCATAGCTAGTTGTGGGTATTTCATTAAAATTCGTATTTACATGATGTCTTAATTTACATTGTGCATGTCCAGCACAAGAACCATAGGCATCTATTTTTAATTGTCGATACATAAAATGCTAAATCAATGGTGGGGCCTTGGCCTTGAGCTCCTAACCATGATTAAATAACAATATTTACATCATTTATGATTTAATGAAAAAGGGGGTCAAAATGGAGACATTACAACAAGCTTCGAGAAATATCTCGAAATGGCTATTTTTTCCCATTAACAGACCTCGTCGCACCTTGCTATGGAGCAACCTGCGACATTGGATGTTGCTAATGTGCAACCTGCAACGACCTCTCAAAAGGTTGTACAAACTGAGTACAAATCCTCCCAAATGAGTATTTGGTCCAGGTGACTTCAGGGATGTATACACTAAATCATGATGATGGGTAGATTTTAGGTGTAACAGAATGCACCCCAAAGCATGAAGCTGTTAAGGATGTACAGGTGAAGTGCTTTGATAGAAAAATGGCAAAAGACTTGTCGGATGAAGGACGCTACTGCAGTACAACTGACTCTGAACTGACAATCTCATATGAAGTACAACATGGTTGCCGACCAATACATTGCAGATCCATGGTAGTAATGACCGATTGAACACAATCATGGCTACTAGACACAAGCGTAGATCCATGATGAGATGATAACACAGCCATGACCAATACAAGAGTGGATCCGTGTAATATGACTCAATACAAACTCCATCGCAACCTAGGTAAAACATGACTCCCCAGGGTCTTCAAGCTGAACCCGCAATGATACGAATCTATCCATGTGATTACAAATGTCTTGATGTCGAACATAGTAGAAACCACTTGATTACCGGTCATTGATGTAAACCATTAACAAGTGTGAGGGAGATCACCATTAATGTCAATGATTCCCAAGGTATCATAGTACATATCATCGAGCATGAATAAATGAGTTGATGTCGAACGCAAGATGAAATATTTCAATCAAGCTTCAATGATGTAAACTCATGATGAAAGCAAGGTAACCTACCATTGAGGCATGCAGGGCCAAGGTACTTGGTTTGTTTCTAGATTCAATCCTCAGATGATGTACTGAAGTCGACAAGGATGAATCCGTCGAAGGAGGGCCATAATGAACCCCCCATCAATCGACACGAAACACGACAAAAAATGTGTAGAGTGGATCGGATGGTACAGTAACATGTGAGACAGATCCAAAGTAACAATGGCATGACGACGCATGTACTGATTGAAAATGATGAGTGATGAATGTGTTCTTGACCATGGGCATGGCATGACTTGGCAGTATTGACATGAGAATGACGCAAACTTCTAATGCAACTGATAGTGGAAGCTTTCTCCGAATGACTCAGAGGAGTAACAGGACTCAGAAAGTAAGCGGGGACTCATAGACAAACAGATGACCCAAGTACTGTATGCAAATGAAAATGAGTGCCATGTTCAAGAACAACTGTATACTGCCACTAAGATATGTAACACAAACACTTTCCTTTTTCCCCATCGTGAATGATGAGTGCCTCATGTGTTTTTTACGAGCTTGATGAGGGTAACCAGATGCTCGGTATAGCTCATCTCATAGATGAGTCCAATCCCAAATATTTTTCGAACCTAGGATAGGAGGGGCTCGTCCCATGACGAGCCCTTCAATGTGAAAATTTAACGAGTCCATAGAAGGCAAACTCGGTTGTCATTTCATATTTAGAGAGTCTGAAAAGAACTAAAGGAGACTCCAATGGTCCTTTTTCGTAAAGTTAGCCTCATCGCCCGAAAAAGGGTAAAACAATGCGGGAGAGGACTCTTCCAGTCATGATTGGCTAGAGTATTCCTTTTTCGTAATTAGTGCCCCCTGGTCCGAAAAAGGGGTAAACTATCACTAGGAAGACAACCATTCAAATACGTTAACAAGCGTGAGTGCGACAAGTTCGCTTGGCAATCTTTTCAATTTTAGGAAGTCTGAAAAGAGCTTAACTATGGACTTCGGGAGGTGTCCTCTTTCGCGGAAGTTTAACGAGCCCAAAAAAGTGATAAATCATAACTCGGTACTTGTTCTCATGATTGGGTGAGTACGAGAACAAACGAAGAGTAAACTCATCCTCATGCAATAATTACGACTTAACCAAAAAAATAATGACAAAACGTTCAAAGGAGTGTCCATACCTGCAGTTACCGTTGGTAATGCGAGAAATGACACAAAAAAGACCACTTTACGACTCCTGTACACTAGAGAAAGTGTCAAATAGCCCCAAATATAATGGCAAATGGTTGAAACTATAGTAAATGGCCCAAAAGAATCAAAACATTTGAAAAAGAATATTCCATTCTATTCTATAAATAGAAATATGGGCCAAAAATAGAAACATTGTTCAAATTGCCAATTTGGGTGGAGAAGTACCAACTTCGAGCCAAAACTTCCTTTGCCGATTTCGAGAGCTATGATCCGCCATTTCACCAGCCGTCCGGACCAGGTAGGCATAAATATCATCCAGCAACTTTGTAGTGGTTTAGTTTTCCATTTTTTTATGATTTGGGGAGGGGCCAATGCGCCCTCGGCTTGTCGCAAGTGGCCCTTTCAGGACTTGGGACGAGCCTGATTCATCGCAAGCCTCGAAAACGAGACCTGCGATGATGTCTCCCTGTACCTAAAGCTGAGGTGCGGCGGTAGAAACCCACAAGTCAAACATCAAAAATATTCCAAAAAATGAGTTTGTGTAAGTTGGGAAAGGACCTAACATGTTTTAAATTCCCCTTTTGGCAGGTTACCAGCAAGAAAAGATGGTATTAGAGTGGTGAGAGAGAGAACATGAAGTGGAAGATGAGCAAGCCGCAAACGATCCACAATGTGTGGAAGCTTTGAGAAACTGCGGTTTGCTCAAGTTCTTCGAGATACAGGGGATGAGAGCCCAGATCCCGTTCTTGACACACATGCTCCAGAGTTGGTATGCGGCCCAACAATACTTTGTTATAGGTGAGCATATCCTCACGATTGACATTGAGGATATCTACTTTCTAACCGGTTTGTCCTGAAGAGGGGACGTTGTACAACTCACTGGTACACGAGCCAGTGATCATACAGTTGAGGACATGGTGGCATAGCATTGCATAACTTCTTCTTGTCCTTCCAGCGGGAAAATACTCATCAGAGATGTGGTGAGTCGTCCATTGAGGACCATACTGCTTACTATTACCAGGGTGGTGGGTAGCCAAGCTCCACATACGACTACTCAGACTCAGATGTTGTATGCGGAAGGCTATATGTCTCCCATGGTTTTCGACTGGTGCGAGGGTCTCCTCGCCAACATCCAAGATCAGTTGACCAAGTGTCGGTGCGGGGAGCTCAAGCAGTTTGGATACAGATCGATCATAGTATCGTTCCTCTTGGAGCGGGTTCCTCCCTTGCGCTCGCAGGTGGTACTAGATGACAGGGATCTGAGAGATCCTCACATGCTCAGGTGGGCAGAGGTGATGACTCACCATGGTGGGGGTCCCATCATCAGATTCTGTCCCGAGTTCTTTAGCTGGCTAGAAGGCCAATTACTTATGGTCGAGGACTTTCCATACAGTGGCACGGACTTTCGAGAGGACCCTGACTTGGTGTTGCCAGAGGGTGTAGCATGGGGTGATATAGGTGAGAACAAAACCCTTGTATTTTTTAGTTTTGTATATTATATCATTTTTTTGATGTAGTGCTGACAAGTATGTAATATGTGTGTGCAGATGTGGGTCCCATGATACTAGTAGGTCTCTCCCTTCTGGTGAGGAGAGACAGAGGCAGGTGTACTGGAACCTATCTGGGTTGACTGTGGAGGTACCAGAGCCAACCATCGATGACCTACCGAGGCCCATGCAGAGATTTGGGGTGGGAGCATCCGTGCGCTTCAACCCCTTACTCCGTAAGGTGGTTCGTACTGTAGACTGCTTTCTCATCCAGCATCAAAGCGCTGTTAGAGCTAGGGGTGTGCGGGTCAGGCGTCCAGCCTGATTGCACTTTTAGACTTGTACTGATAGCTTAGAGGCATCATATTTTTGTACTTACTGAAAGCTATGATGCTTCAGATTTTTGTAGAGACTCACTGAAAGCCATCGTGCTTCAGATTTTGTACTAGCACTACTTTTGAGCAATTTATATATATATACATTATCGACGATTTATACATTATGTGTTCTTCAAATGATTAGTGATGTGATCTTGTTTATATGTTTGCTTCTATACATTATATTTACATGTTGTGAATGCTTTTACATATTATGGGTGTTATGTGTGTGCAATGTACCAATCCAAAATGAAATTGGCCATCAAGTTAGCAACTGTGTTTAACTCTCGTGGAATGTGTAGGTATTGAACAGATTCAAATGACCTTTCCAGGAGACGTACTCGTCTGAAGAGACAGAGTAAGATGGGATCATGGATGGCGTAGACCTGTTTAAGATGGGAAACCACTAATTGAGAATCCATGTGGATGAAAATGTGGTTCATACCCAAGGAAATGGCATCTACTAGGGCTCTGATTACTGCCTAATATTCTGCGGCATTGTTAGTCGCAAACCCTAGGCAACTTCCTCCTGAGCTAATGAGCTCACCTGTTGGGGAGTATAGTACCTAGGCTGCTGAAGAAAGGTGACGGGTATGCCGGCTGGCGCCGTCCGCGAATCCATAGCACATTGATATCTGCACACGCAGACAGAACATGGTATGAGAAGCGGAAACAAGATCAAAAGACACTCGAAATGAAATGCGTCACACCACACAAAAACAGGCCATGTACAATATATACAAGCAATTCTATGCATGAGAGATCAAGCGTAGTATCTCTTCAGGTAAAGCCCATTGCGGGGTTCACCTAAAGAGATTCCATCATAATCTTCAAGCTCGTAGGCACCTTTTTCCAACACACATTTTATAACGTAGGGTCCATGCCACATGGACTCGAACTTCCCTGCTCCTAGTTTACCGTGTTTCTGGTCATAAGTGAGGACCAGATCGCCCTTGTTAAAGATACGAGGTTCAACTAACTTATCATATTGGGCCTTGATGTGTTTCTTATGTGCTTCATTAGCAAGAGCATCATCTCGGTGAGACTCGTCAAGTTTTGCTAGGTGCAAGAGACGTTCTTCCTCAGCAGTAGTGTTAGGAAGAAGTTCGACCGCGAGTTGTAAAGACGGGATTTCGCACTCTATCGGCAGAACAACCTCCAATCCATATACCAATTGGAAGGGAGTGAAGCCTGTGGTTGTTTTAACAGTAGTTCGGTAGGCTCATAATGCTGAAAATAGCATATTATGCCAGTTGGACTTTTGTGTCCCTACCATCCTCTGGACCATAGTTTTCAAGACCTTGTTAATTGCCTAGACCTATCCATTGGATTGCGAGTAGTAGGGTGTCAAGTTTTCATGGTGAAAACCCAACCTGTCACTCAATTCATCAACCATATGGTTCTGAAAGTGAGAACCATGATTGGTAACTATGGCCTACGGAACTCCAAACCACGCTATCACATGATTAAACATGAAGAGTGCGGCTGTTTTTCCATTGTTTTGGTATGTAGGCATAGCCTCAGCCCACTTTGTGAAGTAATCTAGAGCTACGATGATGTAACTATGCCCCTCGGCTGAGGTAGGCTTACAGTGCATAAAATCGATGCCCCATTTTGCAAATGGGCCAACGGCAATAACCAGATGTAGTGGGGCAGGATGAGTGCGCTTCTTCATGTGGAAGTGTTGGCAAGGAGGACATTTTTAACGGCTTCAATACAATCTTTGAAGATAGTAGGCCAGTAATGTCCTGCGCGCAAAATCTTTTGGGCTGTAGCCATCCCAGAGAGATGACCGCCACATGCCCCAACGTGACAGTCATTCCGAACGCGTTCAACCTCATAATGAGTGAGACAACGTCGAAGAATTGAATTGACGCCACGACGATACAAAGTATCATTGATGATTAAGTAATACTTTGCATGGTGACGAATCTTACGACGATCATCGCGAGAAAGTTGAGTATCGAAGCATTGGGTTTGAATATACAACAAGATATCTCCATACCAGGGGTCAGTCATAATGATGAGAAACAATGTTTCATCCGGAAATGAATCATTGTGCTCAACTTCTGCATCAGGACAGGGAAGGTCGCAAATAAGCTTGGCAAACACCAAAGAATTTTTAGACTTAGATTTCTCGAAAAGAAGATCGAATTCTTGCAGTATCAAATTCCAGCGTGAATACTTTCCCCCAAGCACCTGACATGTCAGTACATGGTACATGAGGTTCGAGTTGGAGATGATGGTGGTGGTGCAGAGCAAGATGTAGTGACGGAACTTCTGGATGGCAATGACTGCCGTGAAAGAAAGTTTTTCGACATGTGAATATCTAGTTTTAGCATCAGCTAGACCCTTACTTGCATACTATATCACATGTTCCTGAGCGTTTTGATCCTCCTGTACCAAAACCATGGCGATAGTGGTAGTAGAAGCAGCGAGATATAGGATGTAATCTCGATAATAATTAGGCGGTTGGAGCATAGAGGCATGCGTGATGGCATGTTTGATACTGTCGAAGGATTTTTGAGCTTAATCATCCCAAATGAACGGGATGTCCTTCTTAAGCAGTCTCATATAGCCTTGAGTCTTCTCCGCGAAATTGCACACAAAACGTCTTAAGTAAGTCGCCTTCCCTTGGAGACTTTGAAGTTCTATCACATCAGTCGGGGGTGGTAGGTTGATGATGGCCTCCACCTTTAAGGGATCAATGCGGATCCCATCCTTCGAAACGATAAATCCTAGGAGGTGTCTGGACTCAACGCAAAAGATACACTTGTGAGGATTTAGACGGATATTGTACTATTTGCATCTGAGGAAAATGGCCGTCAGATGATCAATGTGGAACTCGCGCTGCTTTGAATGAGCAGGGAGATCGTCCAAGTAGGGTTCCACAAATTCCTTAATATCATGGAAGGCATACGACATAGCCTACTGAAACATGGCGCCAGCATTTTTAAGGCCAAATGGGAGCTTGCAATAAGTGAATGTACTCCATGGGCAGATGAAATCCATCTTATGTTGGTCGGCTGGGTTGATCTCAATTTGGTTGTGACCAGAAAATCCATCCATGAATGAGAAGATGACGCTTCCGGCACAGTTGTCAATGATCTGGTCGATGAAAGGGGTCGGGTAGTTGTCTTTTGGACAAGCCCGATTAAGGTCCCAATAATCAAAACAGACGCGAATGGTGCCCTTCTTTTTGTTCAATGGAATGATGTTTGAGACCCAATCTGTCAATGGGACAGGATAAATAAAGCCAGCCTTTAAGAGCTTTTCAATTTCTGCCTTTATTGCCGCAATCTTCCGGGTGTACCGGTCGCAATTTTTGATGTACAGGTTTGATGTCGGGATAGGTTTTTATTTCACGAGAAACAATTGTTGGGTCTATCCCAAGCATCTCCTCATATGACCAAGCAAACACGTCTCGAAATTGCTTGAACAAGGCCGTGCTAATAGCGATTTCTTCAGGGGAACACTTCTAGCCTATGTGAATGTGTTCCACTATACCAGGTTTCACCGAGATGTCTACCGGGGTGGTTGGCTCAATGTTGGCCAAGTTGCCCTCCGTGTCTGTAAGACATGTAAGAATGGGGGACTGAGGGGATGGGTAGATATCTGGTGAAAAGAGGGTATGGATGTTGTTCTCTATGTATTCCAAAGGAGGAAGAAAAGATGAGCTATGATGGAGATCATCCCATGGACTGTCGTCAACACTCATTACTTCCATGATGGACTCGTCTGAATGAAAAGTGTGAAGTAAGAGATTAGGCAGAGAGGACATCCATCGTAGAGAACAAGATGGGGAGGCCATGGTTAAATGGTCCTCCGAAGCTGATTGGATAGCCTCATAAATGCGTCCAGCTGGTGAAAGAGACACCATATCTCCAAACAAGTGTGTTGTGGCTTCATCTGGTACAAGCCAAGCATCGTTTGAGTGAGATAAAATCTTAGTGGAGATCATGTTCACCGTAGCAACATGATTGGGGGGGTCCGCAGCTAGAAAAACGCCCATGAGAGATGAATCTTTCAAAAGGCCAACCCCTACACTCTCATACTATTTTGACATCTGTCCAATGGAAGGAACATGGTCACCAGGATGAGTAGTGGTGTTCGGTGTACAAATATCTAACTAGTCGATAGTAACAATTCGTCCTTGCTGGGGGAACTATACTATGCAGAAGACTAAAAAGGATACCACCTGCATGGTATAAAACCAATTGCTACCAAGCAAGAGATTATAATCTAACGGGGCCGAGACCACTTCCACGTTAATGGTTACAGTCTTTCCGCCCAACTCAACTGCAAGAGCTTGTAAGAGCCCATGAGGTTGAAATCCACGCCCGTCGAATGTTTTCAACGTGGTAGGAGAACGATTCAATTCAGGGGAGCCAATGGCTCTCCAACAAGCAATGGACATGACAAAAGGGGAGGCTCCTTCGTCCAAAAGGGTACGATGGACAATCTTCCCAGCAATGTTTGCGGTAACTTGGAATGCGAGCTGGTGTGAGAGCCTTGGCTTAAGGTTGTCAAGTCGGAACATGATGGTGTTTGAGGAATCCAGGTCAACTACACCAATAGTTGCAACGATATTTTTGCGTTGATTGGGACAATTCTGCAAAACTTCCAGGGTGGACATGGCGCAAAGAGCTTGGGCCAAGTCCTTTACGATATTGTAATTTTGTGTCGCACGAGTATTAGGATTGACAACAACTTTTTGAATCGTACTCTTGGGCAGATGCAATATCGAGTCTAACGAGGGTCTCTCTATGGTGAGAGAGGTTGATGGTATAGTGACATCAGGGAAAGAGTTGGAAGCTTTTTCAGTATTACTTCCGGTGGGTTCCTTCGAAGGTACATGTTCGTAAGATCGCGAGCGAGTAGTTAAATTGATCGCCTCATTACGCAACATGAGAACATGCGCAGTATTGGATGGTTCTCCCTGGGATGGGGGGGTTTTAGCAATCATCTGCCGGTTTTGAGCAGGAAACGGATCATTGAGGACTGCGGGAGTCGGTTTACCCCTAAGAAACTTTTGCACTTCATCTCTATGGGGACACTCTTTGGAGAAATGATCTTCTCCACACAGTAAGCAAGGATACTTCAGTTTCCTTTTCTGCTTAGTATCTTCAGGAGTGCTATTCGTTTCTTGCTGGGAAGAAGACTTCTTAGGTTTCCCCTTGTTCTTCTTTTTGCCATTAAACTTATGAGATGAAGCTGATTGAACAGAATTCACCTCTTCAGTTATAGCAGGAGTAGTGGACTTGGCGGTGTTGTGGCCATCCGGAGTTGGATTGGATGATCCAATGGCGCTAACAACAGGCTGGATGGTAAGGGAACCTATGATCCCATCAGCTTGGGGTCCCTTATGTGGTTTCGTGGGATCGTTAACGTCTCAGGATGCGTCAGGAAAAATATTGAACAAAGTTCCAGATTGAGTGTAGACCAGGTCTAACAGATGAGCACTCGCGATGGCTTGTTCTTTGGTGACAGCACCTCGCATGGCAACATCTTTTGCTATGGTGGGAATGAGTGATTTAGTAAACCAGTTTGCTAGGAGCTGATATGGAATGGGAGCTTTAATGAGACGTCATCTCCTTCTCCACTCGTAGATATGATTCGAAATGTGGGTGGCGGTATTCTGAAGGAGTGAGGTTAAAAGCTCAGTACCAATCCCATACCGTATAGGCAGCTGGAAATGTGTCAAAAAATTCATAGCATGAGAGCCAAAATCAGGAAAAGAGTGCGGTGGCAACTCAATGTACCACTTAGCATCCAAACTGGTAAGAGTCCTTTGGAACAATCTAAGATGAATTGAATCATCCATTAAGGAATTAGATGAACACCATAAGTGGTATGTCATCACGTGGTTCTTGGGGTCATCACCCGGTTTGTTGTCAAACTTGGGGATATCAGATGGAAGTTTCATCGGAATCGGTGGCCAGTTAGATCCATGGTAAATAGGATCATTGGTTAAACGAGAGAGGTCAGGTAGGTCCAAAGTAGCCAAAAAGGGAAGCTGTGGATTAGGCTACGCGTATTGATAATACGGATATGGCGTGTAAGGACTAAACTGACCATAAGGTGTATCGGGATAAAACTGACCGAAGGGGGGCGTACCGCCTAGACCGTAAGGAGGTCCCCCACCATAAGGTGGTCCGTTCCAATAAGGTGGGGTTCCACCTCCACCTCCGGGAGGGGGTGTAGGTCTTCCACCACCACCGGGAGGAGGTGGGGTTCCATAACCGTAATAAGGTGGCCACCATCGCCTCCTCCTGGAGGGGGTGGTGGTCCACTTCTGCTGCCAGATGGGTGGGGGCCCCCACCACCTCCACTACCGGAAGGATGAGGGTTCCCACCACCACCGCCACCACCATAGTAATTAGGTCCTCCACCGCCTCCACCTGGAGGGGGTGGTGGACCACCGCCGCCACCCGAAGGGAAATGTCCTCCACCACCATAATAAGGTGGTCCACCGCCGCCTCTAATTGGAGGAGGTGGTGGACCATTCCTGCCACTGCCGTAGGGGTGAGGGGCGTTGTAGGTAAAATGAGGTGGGCCTCCACCAACGTTAGGTGGGGGCCCGCCGCCTCCAACAGGAGGTGGGGGAGGACCGATAGTGGGTGGTGGTACTTGAGGGATAGTCGGTTGAGGTCCGTGTTGCAACACAGGTTGTTGCCCCCACAGAGTGTATGGATTCCTGGGATAAGGTATCCTGTATGGTGCATTTCCGAGATTAGGTTGACCCGGCACAGGGTTAAAAGAACCTGGATATGCTTGACTCCATGAGGGTTGGGTTACATTTGACAGCCCTCCAACATGAGATAATCCCGTGGTGGACGATCTAGCGGGTTAGGTAGGTCCAACGGAAGGTCCATTGGGGACTCCACCGCCTACGTTCTGGTTAGGAAACAGAGGTTTCCCCCAAGCCACAACATTTTGACCACTTTTCAAAGGTTGAACCAACGTAGGTTGCTGACTAGCTACTGTGGTAATAACATTACCAATAAGATAATCCGTAGGAATGGAATACCCTCCCCTCGAATTTTGAGGTGGGGGAGGAACCAGTAAACTAACCGTGGTAGTGATAGGTGTGTTGGATCGTTGTCCTTCCACTGGTTGGTTCACTTGAGGTGTAGGACTGGACTCCTGCGAGGGTTGACCAGTCTCATTAGTGGTCATGTGGTGGGGTTCTTCAGGTGATCCAAAAGATATCGAATGAACTAGGATGTTTCCGTCGTTAAGTCTTATTTGGAAATGACGATTGTGGAACTCTTCAGAGTGTCGCTCGAGACTTTGTCTTCGAAGCTCATCTCCTTTAACACAAAATTGTTCCAAACGTTCATGGATGGGGCCGAAAGTCTTGGCAAGGTCAGGCCTATAGTAATGCCTAGTGAACTCTAGAGTGGTCCAGTTAGGTGGCGATGAGATGGAAAAATGAGCCACTGGATGGTCTGTAGAAGATGTCCAGTAAGCTACTGAAGGACCAGCAACTGCAGCAGGGTCGTCCTGGGGTTGGTTTATCCATTCCAACGATCCAAGTTCTCCCGGGATGACAGGAGGAAAGTTTTGAGAAGTGGGGGTGTGTGCTTCTTCATCCTACTTGGGATGAGAGGCAGGTGAATCTGGTTGAAACAAAAGTCCACCAATATTCAAGGTGGGGTTCCCTACTTCAGTAACTACGACCACGTTACGTTGATTCATTCTTACCCTCGAAATAACCTCCGGATTAAGGGGAAATTCGAGTGGCAAGTTCAATATCCTACAGGACCTTCTCCAGGGAAAATCCGCCAGAGTATTAGGAAAATCAGCCAGAAAAGGCCGAAACAACGTTTTTCCTAAAGGTATACTAAGAGAAAAGCAGTGCAAGAAATCTACTCAAACTAAGGCAACAAGCAAACTTATGTGACAGAGTGGATTCAAAAGTCTCAAACCTCACGGGATTATCAAGGCATTGCAAACCACAATATACTACAGGGTCCAACAATATGACGTGACAAGGAGGATTGGGACCGTACCCTTGCCTGCACACCTGATTACCTAGACAGTATGTGCGTGCTAATCTCCTTGAGTGCTGTTCTCGGTGTATTTCTTTGCCAAGACGGCCAAATGGTTAACTCGGTTGGTTTGAGGAATCCTAATGGTGTCTCCCAATATACGCAAGGTACGTGGGAGTTCAAATCCGTAGTGGTGATGTCTAATGCACAGTTGTTGGCATGAGACCTTCCAATATACGTGTCAAGTACGTGATACACCCTTCGATATATGCCAAGTACGGATTATGGTACTTGGTGGGTACGTGAAGGAGCTCGATATACCGATGTATGTGGAAGACTACAATACCCCCGGACTACAGTGTTGGCAAGTAATGACAGCTGCCACGCTTAACGACGTCGGAACACGTCTCTAACTTACACACAATTTACTAAAAATTTTACCTAGTTCTACCATTAATTTTATCTTGGACGGTTAGGTGAATGCATGAGGTGAGTACATAATCGGAAACAGAATGCAAGCCCTAGCTACATGCACGAAATATTCTTTTATTTCGATGAATTCTACCTATGGTAAGGAGAAAGCTTTTTACAATGGTATTGCCAAAACAAACTCAATGCAACACAATTCCCAATGCAAACAAATTTGACAATGAAAGTACTCTTTTCTTTTTCAATGAAACACACAAACGTACACAACACTACTATCAAAATCAAAGTATTTCTTCTTTTCTTTTCTTTTCTTTTTCAAATCAAAACAACACTAAGTAATGAAATGAGAGGATTTTGAAGTGGGAAATGCAAGCTTTTCACTTTCTCTTTTCAATGATCTAAAGGCAACAAAAATAAAAAATGCACCTATCTTTCCCTAGCATGGAAACAACTTTTGAAAAAAAACGAAATGTACTAGAGTTTTTCAAGAAGATGAATAATTCATATTTCAAGAAAAACACAATCAATCATATTTCCATTCATCTTTTCCAAAACATTCCAATGCACAATGATCTATCTTCAATAACTTTGTGAGAAATAACAGGAGAGAAGCACTTTTAATCTTTCAATGGATGTATCAAAGCAATAAACTTGAAGACAACTTTGCTTTCAGATCTAAATGACTGAAGCGAAAATGCTACTCGCAGCACTCATACACTCAGAAAACTCGAGAAAAGACGAGCACCTGACCAAGCGAAAAAGACACACTTAACTCAAAATCAAGTAGCAGCAAGCAAACTAAGCAATCAAAGCTCAAAACAAATGTAAATGAGGTCTGGAAGGTGATCCAATGCACTGATCAGATCATGGATGGAAGGAAGGGAATGCAAGAGTGAACGAATGAAGGTGGAGGAAACAAAAGTATCTGACACTACCGATTTCAAACTTGTCCAAAGCGGAACCCAAAGTCAATCCAAATGAAACCAAACTCTCAACACACAAATCAAAATGGGATCTCTGGATGGATGTTGCAGCACAGAGGGAGTTCATACATCAAAACAAGGCTCAGACTGTCAAACGGGAGGATGGATTCCTATATGCTAAGTCTTAACAGATCGGTGCACTCTGTCTTTGCAGACAGTGTGATGTCACAGGGTACCTGCACGAGATATGCGACGATGTCGCAGTCTACTAATGCATAGGATGCGACGAGCAAGCAACAGTCAAAGGACAAAGACTCAAAAAAAACATAGTGTCACTCTGTTTTCACTACCCAGGTGCGACAGGAAATTTATAGATTCAAAAATGAATCAGATCTCCTAATGATGAACCACCAACAGGTTTGAAACTGAGTTGTATAAACTCAAAGGAAGAAGATCATGATCTTCAATGTGAAGATCTGACAATGGAATCAATCCTAAGAAGGAAATTTGCAAAAGAAATGACAACAAGGCTTGTGTCAAGTAATCAACTAAAAATGACTCAGATTAATGATCACTAAACAAGAATACTCCCCAGTATGGTTGCCAGATTTGTTACCGGACAATCCACTCGACCGGAGGCGAGCCGGATCACCCTAGCTCAATGCAAGTCTAGAACAAATAGAATAGACTACAAACACGTTTCCTAGATCTACTTAAGGATCAAGTGCTATATGTCTTACTTCTTTGATTCGCTATCCTTTCTCTTGAATGTTGATCCACATCCCACGGTCATCATATCCAAGCTGCAAGACCTGTCAAGACATAGAAAAGAGAAACGAGTAAAGAGCATCTATACAATAAGAGATCTATGTAGACAATTAAGCAGGTAAACAACACAACATCATTACACATAAGAGCGATATTGGTGGAAAGCATTTGTATTACTGCAAATAGAGGAGTACATGATAGAGATATAGAACTACAACCAATGACTTAACGTAGCAGCCCTTCTCCACACAAGCCAATTGCCAAGCTCTTCCAAGGAAGCATGAATTCTCCAAGAGGTGAGTGAAGGTGTCCTAAGAGAGATTTCACCAGCATGTAGATACCATAGTCTTCCTCAGTTTGGTATGGGAGTGAACCTCGTTTATATAGGAATAAGTGGATGAGGTTATGGATAGGATAGGTTGAGAGATGGTAGGAGAGAGATAGGGGATCTTCCCAATGAGTTAGGGGTCGAGTACCATCTCTCCAAGAGATCAGGGATAAGCCCCCAAATGGGAAAGCTTCAAGAAAGATCTCGAAATGGCTATTTTTTTCCATTAACAGACCTCGTCACACCTTGCTATGGAGCAACCTGCGACGTCGCATGTTGCTAATGTGCAACCTGCAATTACCTCTCAAAACGTTGTACAAACTGAGTACAGATCCTCCCAAATGAGTATTTGGTCCAGGTGACTTCAGGGATGTATACACTAAATCATGATGATGGGTATATTTTAGGTGTAACACGAAGACAATGAATAATGAGACCAACACTAGCAAGCCAAAGTATGGTGGGAATGATCACCTCTAGTCTCCCTAAGGAGGGTAAAACCGATGAGTATAGGTCAAGAAATTCTAAGTCTTAGTAAGGACAATATAATCTATATAAAGGTACAACCAGGTCCACATATCTATATGATCGCTAGATCATGATACTAAATGCGAAGACATGCTACAAGAATGAATATAAAAGCAATATAACCATAGCACCAAAATATACCTGAATGCTCATCATCTAAACCATCATCTGTCCTTTGAAACCGCTGCTGTAACTCTGGGCAATACTGACTGCTCTATATCAATTGCAAAATGGCTACATCGGTCATCTCTTTGAGTGTCCTGAGACTCAGTCCTGGCATGGGGAATGAAACTATTGTCCATGTAATAATCATGATCCATAATAGATGCTCATCTCGGCATCTCAATACAAGGGAACTGGATGAACAATGTACTGGAATCAGAAAAATAAGGTATGGTATCCCAGCTACGATATGTGATAACATATGGCTCCATATAGGACAGGTGCTCTACTGAAAAGAGTGCTTGAGAACCTCAGAATATCTGGTCCTCGAACTCTGCAACTCATGTCCTCGATCCAAAACTCTATCTCTACAACTGCTACTAGCATATCACCTACTATCTGCAAAATGGCCAGAGCTGTACCCAACTCACAGACCGGATGTCAGAACGACACATGCATATATATAGATAGATAGATAGATAGATAGATATAGATATCAAAATAAATAACAATACTGAAACTGAAATGCATGAATATAAATGCAGAATAGTAGATCTAATCTACTAACATAACTTTAAGAAGTTTGGTTTTATTTTGCAAGAAAAAAAAATGGCAGGTCCTCGGCTAAACTAAGAGCTTCAAAGGTGAGCTTAGGAAAATACATAAAGGTGCCAGACTCAATGGCTGAAAATACTAACTACTTCCCAAGCGGGCTTATTCAGTTCCTACCTACCCTACTCTAACCAGTCAGCACAAATGCTAGGTAAAATCATAAATCCAGTACAACCATTCATCAAATAGGTTAATGATTATTATTTGATTTTTGATAATAGAACAACTCAAGATTGGGCTAAAGATTAACAAATTTGAGGGCACAACCTTCATGACTTGTTCAAAAATTGAAGAATGGGTTGAATGATGCAATATGAAATTTTTCCAAGGAGAAGACTGACTAACGCAAACATCATCCATCAAAGAACTGATAGGATCATAAAATTTATGCAAGTTAAACTCAGATATGGATGTAAGAAAGGCATAAGACATGTGATTCGATTCATTTTCACACAGATTAACTTCTTCATTTACTTCTCTCACATACTCAATTTGATTCTCTTTGGGACTGATGATCAAAAAACCAAGTGGGGATAATTTAAAACTTAGAAGACGAAAAATCAAAATCAAACCCACTTGATGCTCAAAAATGGAGAAAAAATGAAATTGATCTTTAAACACCTTTTCTAGCCACCAAGAATGATTGATAACTTGACAACAAGCATTTTGGTTCCAAAGTGACTGAAAAGGGAAATGAAGTGCTTTTTCTCCAAACATGTAATGATGCTTATACTTCCTATTGAAAATTTCCAGGGCAAAAGATCGATTAGAGCACCAACCCAAAGATGATTGAAAGAGTTGGGAAGGGAGGGTGGATTGCAAATATGAAAATTCTCCCAAATGGATAAACATGTTTGACCTTGGCTTTTGACAATAGAAAACACTCTTTATTCTAGGAATAATTTCAAGCTTTTGATCAAGTTTAATAATTACAATTTGAGGACAAGATTGACCATAACTATCTAACTCTAATTTATCTTCATTAAAGATGAAAAAAGGAAAATTTAAAGATTCATTATAAGAAGTGGAACAAATATTAGAAAACCTAGTGTGATTTATTTACTCTTCCTCATCTTGATATTGATCTTTTATTAATTCATCATTCAAATTACAAGAGGAAAAGTGACCATTTTCATTTAATTGATCAGGGGAAGAATTAATAATTTCATTTAAAATATCCTAATTATTTGAACAATGATCACATGAAGTCACCACTAAAGGATCTTGATCTATGTCCATACTTTATTCTTCTTCAATAAGGTGATAAGAAAAATAATGATCACTAAAAAAGGAATGACTAACGAGTTTTTCTGAAGGAGGAAATTCAATAGACTGACTGACTAAAAGCTCATCCTCAGAAGTTTCCTCAGGACCAGGACTAGGGCTACCTAAAAAGAAATTTGAAAACTTATGATTTATACAATGATTAGGGATTTGACTTTTGGTTGACTCAAAAGTGGAAAACTTATACTCAAAAGGGATTGGGCAAGAGGAGTCATCTCCGGATGTTGACAATTCACTTGATACTTGATTATTAACAAATTCAAAAATAGGATCGGAAAGGGAAAGGTTTTGATCTTGGATTTTATTTGGAGAATATATATCATTGTAGTCACTCCCCCATTCTTCTAAGAATTTATTTTCGAACATGTCATATCCGTAAATGATATTGGCCTTCAAATTCAAAAACCAGATCTTAGCTCTTTCTTTGAAAGACGAAGCCAATAGTTTCATACACTCATCCTCATAGGTTATGGATAACTCTTTAATAATTTCCCTAAAAAGTTAAAGGTGTCTTTCAGCAGATACTTCATGACTTCCATCAAATTTAGAAAATATTTCACAGGCTTGAAGAGGGATTTGATCGGGATACCCAACAATTTTCGAGAAGTCAAAAAATTTCAGACGACCAAAAGTCCTAGGCCGCTTAGAAGCAGCCATGGATGGCAATTTTATTTATTTATTTAAATCAAGAACCTAAATACAAAATGATGCACCCCATGGGTTCTAGATAATGATAGTATCGATCACCAGTGGAGTCACTTATGTGGATTTGGCAGGTAGATTTTAAATCTCTTCTACCAAACGATATGTCGTTAAAATAGTGGGGAGAGATGAGCGACAAATAGATGGGTATGTTTAGATTAAGGATTGAAATGATAACCATCGATATTAAACCGGATGTGATAAGATATGAATTATGCATGGATACTCGCAGACACCTAAGTTAAGCCTCTACTTTCCCCGTCAACGATGCCAAAATGTTTCCAAAGAGAACAGGAGTAGAGCTTGAAAATATATGTCAAACTAGGGTAGGCCTCTACCTTCCCTGGCAATGACGCCAAAATGTTATCACCAAACGTGTAGTTGCCCCTGGAGATGGATCCAAGGTGGATGGCAAAGGTTATGGGAAACCAAAGAGGTGCAACCAAGATAGCCTCGACTCCCAATAAATGGTTGTCACGCAGATCGAGGCAATCTTTACTTTATGTTATCCATCCCAAGACAACAAAGGGGGAGACCCAGATCTACTCTCGATAGGAGAGATCAGACCAGGACACTAGATCAAATCAAGTATGGATGAAGTACGTAAGGTGTATGGTAAACCCTAGATCTATGGATGAAGTCACAAGATGAGTAATGGGTTGGATCAAGAGGTTTAAGAAATGTAGATTTGGTCCAACTTGGTTATGTGAGTGACTTATGAGATTTAAAACAAGATCTAGGATCAGGGTACTAGTCAAAGATGAGAAAATCCACTACCTTGGGAACTGTGTCCAATGTAGGGTAGTTAAGGACCAAATTGGGGCTAACCAGTACCAAAGATAGGCTTGATGAGTGGATATGACAATGTCTAGGTGTTAAAGTAGTAAGACAAAGACCAAACTACAAGCAAACTCAACAACCCAGAAAAGTCATGAGGGCTTGGAGAAGGATTAATGCCTTGGGAAGTGGGCCAAAGGTTTTCGGATGTCCACCAAACTGTAGATCATGGATTTTTAGGTGTAAAGCTAGGTGGGTCTTGAAAATTAGGATCATCCAATGGCTAGATCTCAGTAGATATGAGATTGAAATGCATCACCAAGTGACCCAAGTGGGGCTCAACCCTCAAAATGAGGTATGTGGCCCACAGGGAAGAAATCAACAAGGTGAAGCACTCGAGGTAGGTTATCAACTATGGAGATTAAGGATCAAGTGGGATCTCACCTAACGAGGTGCTAGATCTAGCAAAACTCACCCATCCAAGAAGTGCGACCTCACTTGGAGAGGCTAATTTGCCTTGGGAAATGGGTCGGATGAAGGCCAATCCAAACCAAACTATAGATCCGAATTGCCGTGAATGATATAGAGGTGGGTTTTAAATGTTTTACCCAAAAGCCAAGTAGATCTTAGTAGATCTGAGAAAAATTAAAATGAAGGTTTTAACTTATGAGGGTTTTCAGTTACTTAGACAAATGGATAGATCATGGAATGAGAAATTTACCTTGTGATCATACCTAAGTGATGGATGAGGTTGACTTGTTGTTGAGGAAGATTCCCGCAGAGATCAAATGGGAGATATTTGATTTTCCTTGCTTGAATTGATGCCCTAGCTCCACACATGCACCCTCCTCTACCTGTCAAACCAAGGAAAGTCGATTCAATCATAATGATCAAGGATGGAGGAAATACAAGTATAAGCGAATGATAACATGGAATAGAAGGTACAAGACAATCATACTCCATATTACCGACAAAGCAACCCAAAGAAGAAGCAGGGAGGGTCTTCCCCTACCAATGTGTCCTCCTTGAACCAATTCGGCCTACACCTGTAGATGAAAAAATCATGGAACAAAATCGATAGCAAGATAAATCTCCAATAACACAGTGCAAAGGAAAAACCAACGAACGAACTCCAAAAGCATTCACCACAGCACAATAGATAGATGCAATAGAATTTTTCTATTCCAATAATCCAGAGCGAAAATTCCCTTTTACAATGAGAAGCTCTCTCCTTTAAATAGGATGGAAAGAGGCCATAATCCTAACCAATTTTTGAATGAGTGCCTAAGATTAAAAGATCAAATGATCTAATCAATGGTTGAGATGAGCTCAACAATACATTACATGGATCACTAATAAAATAATACATCAATGGGCCAAATCTCCCTGGGAGAGGGGGTCCCACCAAAAGTGAATGATAAAACATAATATCTAGCTCATGGTGGGTCCAAGGGGTAATTTCTAACAACCTTGGTCAATCCCCATGGCGCAATATCCAAAAATAAATAAACTAGACACCAAATCGTGCCTCTGGGAAAGTCGTGAGCCTTTGGAGGCTCCATAAAATTATATAAAATGCCAAATGTGATGGGTTTGGGTCCCACTGAAAACTGAAACTGTTGGGTAAGGTGTGGAAGACATCCCACTCATCATCACAAGTCATCCCATGCCATAAATTTTCCTCAATAGCCCAGATCGAATCCTTTAGTAGCCATTTTCACCATTTCTGGACTGCCTCGCGAAATGTGAACATGCCCAATTTGCCACCTAGAGTGCCTGCGTTGTCAAGGTGAGGCCACCAAGATCTCTGGGAGGGGGGTAATATGGCAATATCAAGTGTCTGGACCACCCCCTCCATTCATAGTGCCCTAGGTGAACTCATCAACTCTCTGCTCTGCTCTGACAGGGCCTCTGATAGACCAAAACTAAACTCGGATAGCCAGCTGAGGATAAACATCACTATAACTACCTGGAACTGAAAACAGACTATCCCATTAGACTCAGAAGTTTCAAATCCATTTGAGATGTGTACTAATACACCATATAGACCTCTGCATGGTAAAAAATAAATACTCATCATATCCGGCAGACTAAATAATAATAATCTGTAAAAGTGCTGAAAAGCACAAATCATCGTCATAAGCCTGAAACCACTGAATAGAACCACCATGGTGACCTGTACCTAGACCATATATCATATCGTTGTATCATCTGAGGTCTTCCACCTCATGTCCTTGTTATCACATATATAGTAGCTGGGCTACCATACATTATTTTTCTGATGCCGGTACACTATTCAGCCAGTTCCCCTACATTTGAGATGCTGAGATGAGCATCTATATTGGATCACTACCAGATTGTGGACAGCAGTATGTATTCCCCATGCCATGACTGAGTCTCAGGACACTCAGAGAGATGACCAATGTACCCATTATACCATTGGTACAGAGCAGGCAGTAGTGCCCAGAGTTACAGCAGCAGTTTCAGAGGACAGATGATGGTACAGGTTGATGAGCACTCAGGTATATGACTCAGCAGGTATATCATTGTGTCATGGTTATATTGCTTTTATATTTATTCTTATAGCATGTCTTAGCACTTAGTATCATGATCTGGTGATCATATAGATATGTGGACCTGGTTGATCTTATTATATATATATTATTGTCCCTACTCAGACTTAGAAGTTCACTAATTCATACTCATTAGTTTTACCCTCCTTAGGGAGAATAGAGGTGATCATTCCACCATACCTTGGCTTGCTAGTGTCGGCTCCATTATTCATTGTCTTCATCCATCCATGGCTTACCTTTTAGTTTATCACCCTGACTTACTACTTGACTAGTGACATGGAGGATCTTTTCCCCACTGTAGCCTCTGTATTGGATGAGCTTCCCTGTTTATTGTGTCTTGGCTCTGAGTTGGTGACAAAACTTACCTATGGTGAGTTGGAGTTCCTTGTGAATTCCCCCTAGTCACTAAAGTTGTGTTGGCTAAACCTGAAACTTTTAGTGCTTCCATGAATACAAAATCTGGAAAAATAAAATGTTATATCTTTTGAAAAATAAATACCTAGGTAAACAAGCTGTCCATGACACACCTAGAAGTGCTCAGGTAAACAAGTGCCTTAAAAACACACCTGCAACAGAAAGCCTAAAATAAATGTAAATCTATGCAATGTGTTTATAAACACACATAGATAAAGGCTATGGAAACTTCAGGCCCAAAAAGCAATAGAACTTAAATGCTATATCTAAACAATTGCTGGCCTTATTTGTATTATGGATTGTGCGCATCTGTGAAGGTGAATAAACCCTCTTTGAACAACTCATCCATTTGTGAGACACCGCCATTCCCTGTGTTATTGCTCATTCAATATATACTATGGTGTGTATCCCCTTTCCGTTGCCAAAGTGTCACAAAGTTAAGTCAGTCAAGTCATCCCTCAGCCTAGCAAGCTATTTTAACCTTCACCCTTCACTAGCAAATTGATCACAGCTATGAAGTGAGTACGATCTTGAAAGTCTAGTCTGAGTAATAATAATAATTAATGACATTATATATTTGGATTTAGATCGCCAATAGTGATTACTTTGTGCTCTAATTATTATTTGAATAAGTTGTAGAGCATGCATTAACCTTGGACACTTTGCAGCAGCTTATGATGATGGTCTGAGTTATATTGGGTCATGTTGACTTGGTTAGGCCTAGTCTGACCATGGTCAACCAGAGGACATGAGATGGTTGGACCTTATGATGACATGGATAGATGATATATGGTCTATGTATACATACATGATGATTCTATGCAGCAGCTACAGGGTTATGATGATGATTCTTGGTTTACAGCAGTATTTGATCATTTACAGATTATTATTATTGGCCTTGTTCCGGTATATTGGATATATATTTTGATCATGCAGAGACTCATATGGTGTATGAGTACACATCTTGGATGGATTTAGACCTTCTGAGTCCAATGAGACAGTTTTTTTTCAGTTCCGGGCACTTACAGTGATGATTTTGCCTCAGTAGGCTGTCCTAGTGCAGTTTTGGCCTATCGGAGGCCCTGTCAGAGCAGATGTGATTTTGGCGTTGATGATGGAGGAGGTGGTCCAGCCACTTGTTTTTACCATATTAGCCCCCTCCCAGACACACTGGTGCCCTCACCTTGACAGCGCAGGCACTCCAGGAGGCAGTTTGGGGCAGTTTCACGCTTCCCGAGGCATTTCAGGATTGGTAGAAATGGCTATTGAGGAAATCGATTTGGGCTACTGAGGCAATGTTATGGCATGGGATGATCAGTGATGATAGATCGGGGTCCTCCACACCTTCTCCAGCAGTTTCAGCTTCATCGGGGCCCGCATCCATCACTTATGGCACTTTCTGAGGATTTCTGAGGTCTTTTTGAGGCCTACGATTTGACCATGGAGGCACGATTTGGTACATTTGGTATTATTTATTGATTATTGTGCTATTGGGATTGACCAAGGAGGGATAAAATTACCCCTTGGACCCACCATAAGCCTCCTATTATATTTTGTCATCATGATTTGGTGGGATTCCCCTCTTCTAGGGCGATTTGGTCCACTCACATAATATTTTATTAGTGATCCATGTATTTTATTGTTGAGCTCATCTCAACCATTGATTAGACATTTGTATCTTTTAATCTTAGCCACTCATTCAAAAAGTGGTTAGGGTTTTGGTGCCTCTCCTTCCTATTTAAAGGAGAGAGATTCTCATTGTAAGGGGTCTTTGGCTCTTGGATTATTGGTATAGAAAAACTTTCTTGTGGAAATTCTTGTGGTCTCCTTTGCATCTAGTGTTCTTAGATGGTGATTGGAAATTCTATTGCAACCTAGCATTTGGAATTTGTGGTAAGATCTATCTTTTTTGGAAATCATTGTTTGTCTACAGGAGGGCGACTTCAACAAGGGCGATTTTGCAAGGCTTCTTCAAATCGACTTTTTTGGCATTCGCTTGTATCGGGGGGTTATCATTAACATCATTGTGATCTATGCTATCTTTCTGTTACTTCTCTTGTGGCATTAGTCTTATCTCTTGATTACATCAAATCTAATATTGTTGACGTTTGTTGTGCAGGAGAGAGGGCGCATTGGCTTCTTGGATCAAATCGACTTGCATAGAAAACTACCTCAAAGCTTCTCAAATTGATTGGGTTTGCATAGATCATCATCATCAAGGCATCTACAAGGTTACCCAGGTAAGATCCACAGGTTTGTTTCTCTTACCTTGATCCAATCCATTGACATAGCTCATAAATTGTTAAAACCCTAAATATTTCAAAACCCCCATTTTTACATTTTCTCAGATCTACTTAGATCTAGTGGGTTGTTGGGCATAATATTGAAAACCCACCTCTATAGCATCCATGGCATCCCGGATCTATAGTTTGGTGAGGATTGGCTTCCGTTTGACCCCCTTCCCAAGCCAACTTAGCTTCTCCCAAGCAAGGCGCACTTCCTGGTGGTTGTGAGTTGACCTAGATCTAGGTGGTGGGTAGTTGAGATCCCGCTTGATCCATAAATCAAATAACATACCCCCAGATTGTTACTTTTCTGATTTTCACCTTGTGGGCCCTATTCCACATTTTAAGGGATTTAAACCCCATTCTTGGACCACTTGGTACATTCAAACTCAGATCTAGTAAGATCTAACCGTCGGATTGCCGTAAAATTATAGATCCACACTCCTACTTGACTAACCTACCCGGATCTAAAGTTTGGGTGCCATCTGACTTGTCTTGACCCACCTAACCCACATTTTTGGCCTCCTTGGGTAAAGTCGCACCACCTTGGAGAAGTGAGTTGACTCACTTCTAGGACATGGGTACTTGAGAATTTTGGAGATTTGGAACCGGAATAATTCAAAACCTAGGTCTAGTGTGTCATCTTGTCAAATATTTCCTTGGGGATAGCATTCCTTATTTTAAGGGATTGTGGTCCACTTTGGTCAAACCTAGATCTAGACCCATTCATCCATCAAGAACTTAGTCTCCCACTTGTCTCATGCCATAGGAGTCCTTAACCACAAGTCAACCCTACTTTGACTCCATATTCCAAATTCCCAAGGCACTGGTTTCTCTCCAAGTCAATTCAACTTTCCTAGATTGTTGGATTAACTTATGGTTTGACCTTTGCATGGTGAACTAAACCTTTGAAGCCATCATGTATCATGGTCAAGCTTGTCACTTGTACTAGTTAGCCCCAATTCAACCCCTAAACTACCCTGCATTGGACACGGTTCCCAAGGCAGTGGATTTTCCAACATTGAACTAGTACTCTAATCCTAGATCTCATTTCAAACATTTTAAGTCACTCTCACATCAACTATGAACCAAAGCTACACTCTTTGAACCCCTCACTTGTCTTGTGACTCCATCCTTAGGTCTAGGATAAACCATACACCTAACTTCACTTAGAAATACCCTGATTTGGTGTCTTGGTTTTGATCTCTCCTGTCGGGAGTAGATCGGGTCTCCCCCTTTGTTGTCTGGGATAGATAACATAAAGTGAAGGTTGCCTCGACTGGCGTGACAACCATATATTGGAGGTCGAGGTGATCGTGGTTGCACCTTTTGAGTTTCCCTTCCCTATTACCATCCATGATTGGATATATCCATAGGGGTAACTGCAGTTTAGGTGATAACATTTTGGCGCGGTTGCCGGGGAAGGCATAGGATTACCCTGGTCCAACATACTTTTCTTAAAGCCCTTCTGTTCTCATTGCCTAACATTTTGGTATTGAAGGCATAAGGCTTACCTCGGACAAGCTAGTAGTCATTACTCACTCTCTCCTACATTATACAACGACACATATCTTGGTAGAAGAGTTTAAATCTACCTGGCGACTCCCAATCGTGACTCCGCTAAGGAGCGAGCTCATTTACATCCTTATAACACCTAGAACTTTGCCGTGCGTTACTTATTCAGAAAACGATATGATTTTGAAAATGATGACCGAAATGAGTGGTTTAATTAGAAATTTGAATGGGGTAGTTCTCAGAAAACAAAGAGAGAATATCAAATGCTATGAACCTTCCTATAAAACCTCTAAGGGTGTGTATACCAATGAATGTCTTCAAACTAGGCCTACAAGCAAAGCCTCGGATAGTCGAGTAGTAACTAGGTCTCAAGCAAAGAATAACTCGAAAGATATAGATAAGAGCAAAACTACTGTGAAAGAAAATTCCCTTGACCAAAGGAATATCACTCATAGAGTCCCCACTCAAGCTCCAAACATCCTTCCTAAGGGAATTTTAAAGAAAAATGATCAACCCAGAAGGTTGTCTCCTCAAGTCACCAAGAAGGTAACAAGTCCAAGCCCTGCTAAACCCCAGGCTAGGGAGCCAATGCAAAGAAAGCAAGTGAATACTCCTAGCAAAGAGATTACTCCTATAACACAAGAAAAGCTAAATTCAAATATATTGGGAAAACTCTCGGGATCCTCTGTCATGGTGTCTTTAAAAGACTTGGTAGTTATCCCTTCTGTTAGAGCACAGGTAATACATTTATTAGGTCTAAAAATAAATACCAAAGACCAAGAAAAGGCTTGCAACTTAAAGATTGACTTGAGTAACTTCTTATCCAAACCTAATATCCCTGTGCCCTTGGAGGAACTTTTGAAAATCCCGTCATATTTTAGTCAAGCAACTAAATTCTTAGGAATCGAGCCTAAAGTCAAAAATCCTGTAAAATTAACAACTGAGGATGACCCCCCCATTATGATTCAGAGTGTAATTGATAAGGGCAGGGGTCACCCCCCTTTTTATATTGCTTTGGAGATCAATCATTTGATATTGCATAATTGTATGTTAGATTCAGGAGCAGAAGTAAATATTATGCCTCTTAAGGTCATGGAACAAATGGAGCTAAAACCATCCAGAGAGTATAGAAATGTGTGTGGGATGAATTCTAGGCCTGTTAAGTCAGAAGGTATGATTGAAAATCTCAAGATGAAGCTGGATGCTTATCCTGCAATTGAAATAAGTATGAATGTTTTGGTTCTAGATGTTCTCGACGCATGGGGAATGTTGTTATCAAGGGAGTGGGCTGCCAAATTAGGAGGAAGTATCCAAATGAATTTATCTTACGCAACCATTCCTATTGGGGAAAGGGCTTCTTATAGATTGATGAATGAAAAACCTATGACAGAGCATGTAGAAACACCCGACTACTTGTTTGAAGAGGCTATGCGCTCCACTGAGGAAGTTGGAAATTATATGGTGATGGCTAACTTTTGGGAAGAGCCCCGACAACATCCTTTTCCTCCTAGTCAAGTTTGGAAAATGCATTTTGATGGGGCAAAATCTAGCCATGGTGCTGGAGCTGGAGTTGTCCTTACATCTCCTTCTGGTGAAGAAAAATTGTTTGCATATCGTCTGGAATTTGAATGCACAAACAATGTAGATGAGTATGAGGCATTGCTTTTAGGGTTAGAAATTTGCCACGAACAAAAGATTAAATGTCTAAATGTAACATGAGACTCTGATTTGATTGTTTCCCAAGTGAAGAACCAGTTTGCAGCCAAAAATAATAGGCTTAGGGATTACCGAAATGCTGTTTGGGATACCATAGAAATGTTTGATGCCTTTGCAATACAAGCAGTCCCAAGAGAAGAAAATACCCTGGCCGATGCTGTTAGGATATTTAGACACTTAGGAGTTAGTTAAGATCAACTTGTGTAATATATCCGTTAGGGATAGTGTGTTTCTTTAGTATGCATTAGTATGCATTTGTATATACTTAATCCGACGGTCACGATATGTTTCCGACATAGAGTGATCCGACGGCTCAACTTCTCTTAGATCAAACCTAACCTTGATCCGTGGCTTAACACCCGATTGGTCCATGATCTCTATTTAAAGAGCATGGAGGGTCATTGTTTAGTTGATCGATTATGAGAAGCTCATTTGTAACTTTCTTTCTTTGCATAATAAATTGTCCCGTAGAAGCTATTTGGCCGGGGCCGTGGAGTGTTTCCCTCAAGAGGGTTTAAACCACGTCAAAACATCGGTGTGTTGATCTGTGATCTGTTTGTGTGAAGTGGTTGCTCTTGGTGTTCGGTCCTTTGGTAGTACCCTGTGTACCCGAACATGGTATCAGAGCTTTTATGAAGTGCCGCTTCCGGTTATGATCTAGATCTTGAACTGTTGTTGCCGAAACTCGAAAGGGTTTCTAGTTCTGGTATTTCTGTACATTTCTGGGCCGTGGGAGGTGTTCCATTGCGTCCGGAGCGTCGTTTCCATTGGGAAATAGTTTTCGTTTGATCGAAAACGGTTCCCGGTTGCTCCAGAAACGCGTTTTTTCATCAGATCTGAAGGTATAATGTTACAGTGACGCATTTTTTTATTTCGTTTTTGAAAAGAAAAAAATCTCATATTTCATTTTTTTTTACTGTTAGTTTTTTTTGGTTCGGATTGTTGCTTTCCCGTCTGCGTATGCTCTTTGCCGTGCACCTTGAGCGATCTCGGCAAATCAGAAACAGAAAGGGAAAGGGTTTTTTCGGCTGCGTATGCTCTTTGCCGTGCACTTTGCGCGATCTCGGCAAATCAGAAACAGAGAGAAAACGCAGACTTTCCGGGAAAGCTAACAAGATCTAACTCCACAAGTGTGGAAAAGTTTTTTTGTTTCGTTTTGTGGTTTGTTTTGTAGGAAAAAGGGCAAGCACGCAAACCGAGCAAGAAGAGTAAAAAAAAAAAAAAAAAAAAAAAAAAAAAAAAAACCTTCCTCATTTCCATATTTTACATACCTTTTAAACTAGCTCACTTGGTCCAAAGTTGCTTTATTCCTTAATAGGTCTTGAGTTCAAGTCTTAGGAAGTTACTTTTAAAAAGAAAAGTGCATGCAATTTCTATTTTCAAGTTACTTTATTGTAAAAGTGCATCTCACTTAAATAATAAAAAATAAAAATACAAGTGAGTCACTTAAGCTTTTTATTTATTGTTGCACTATTTAAAAGTAATATCATTGTAAAAGTGAAATCACTTATTTTACAAAAGTGATTCACTTAAAAGCAACTTTTTTGTAAAGTGATAGTCAAAAGGTTCATCTTGGGAAGAGGGGGGTTCTTTTTTTTTGCTGGACATTCACTAGCTGCCACGTCACTATTGGGGACATCTTCAACAGTTTCTTTGTTCAAGCATAACTTCATCATACAAAGTCCGTTTTCAGTGCCGTTTTTTTTGAAACCGCCTATTTTTTCGAGCTCTTCACATCCAGACTATTGGTTTCTGTTTTTACAGCCATTAATTTACAAATATGGCCGCCCTTTGTGATATTCTACTTAACAGTTCCAACTATTTCTCATGGAAATCTTGTATGGAGGATGTTCTACGAAGTAGGGGACTTTTCAGAATTACAACAGGGAAAGAAAAAGAACCCACTGATGATGATAAGAAAACAAAATGGGCAAATAGATGTGATGAAGCTCGTGGATTGATTGGGATGTCAATCTCTACTGATTTGCGATTCCACATATCTGGAATTGATGAACCTAATGCTGCTTGGGACAAGTTGGAAACTGTGTTTGGTAAACACAATGAAATTCGAGGTCACCAACTCGAAAATGAGTTGATTTCTTTAAATCCAAGTGACTTTTCATGCATTCAAGATTATTTATCTAAGTACAAAACTCTCAAGCTCTTATGTGCAGAATGTAAGATTGAGAGGGAAGACAAACAATGCATTTATCATATTCTTTCCAAACTTGGACCTGCATATTCTGTTTTTGTATCTACATTTTACTCCATGAAAGCGTCATTGAATGCAGCTAGCTATCAAGAGCCTAGTCTTGAATCCTTTTGTGATTCCTTGATTAGGGAACAAGATAAACTCATTCATCTTGGAATAATCAACAATGCAGCTACATCTGGGAAAGCCTTATTGTCCCAACAGAAAGAAAAGTCCAAGCCTCCCAAGAAACAAAATTTTCGCAATAATAAGTCAAACAAGGGTCCAAAACCCTCTAAGTCAACTCCTTCTTTAAAAAATGACAAAGGATCCAAGCCAAAAGGCAAGAAGACTGAGCGTCATTGCAACTATTGTGGGAAAGATAATCATGATGAATCTAAGTGTTTCAAGAAGATGGCAGCCTTGGAAGCAGCAATGAAGAAGCACCACATCAGCCTAGATTCGCCTTCAGAATCTACCTCTCATGGACATGCACTTTGTGCTTCTGGTTATTCTTATAATGCATCTTCTTCTTCTACTTCAAATGAATGGCTCATTGATTCTGGAGCATCTTATCATATGGCTAAGGATCAAGCCATCTTTTCTACTATGCATGAATGTAACACCAAACAAATATTTGTTGGTGATGATAGATCTCTAAGTGTTGTAGGAGCTGGAACAGTTCCAGTAGATAATGGTCATTTTAGTGATGTACTATGTGTTCCAAGAATTTCCTGCAATTTGTTATCAGTCTATCAGATCACTCATTCTGGTGAAGGTAAAACTGTGACCTTTACACCTCACCAAGTTGTAATCAAGGATTTTAAAGATCCTCAACAGGTTCTAGCTACCGGAATTGTTGATGATATTACCAGGTTGTACAAGTTTAACAACTTTGGGTCATCACCTTTCCCTTCAGTTTTTGTTGCTCATAGTGATAACTTGAGCAAACTTTGGCATGAGCGATTTGGTCACTTAAATTATCGCTCATTGCAACAACTATGTAAAGAAAATATGGTGACAGGTCTTCCGATGGTATCTTGCAGAGATGGTGCTTGTTCCGGTTGTGTACTCGGAAAACATCATCGGGACAGTTTTGACAAACGTGCCTCTTGGCACGCCTCGGTTCCCTTGGAGCTTGTGCATAGTAACTTGTGTGGTCCTCTTCCATCTGCTTCCTTTTCTGGTTTCAAGTATTTCTTAACTTTCATTGATGATTACACCAGACGCACTTGGGTTTATTTCCTAAAACTTAAGAGCGAAGTATTTAACATGTTCTTGGCCTACAAGGCCCTTGTTGAAAAACAATCTGGTCATCAAATTATCAAGTTAAGATCTGACAATGGAGGAGAATATGTTAACAAACAGTTCACTACTTTCTGCACTGAACAAGGCATCCAACAACAGCACACTGTTCCATATACACCACAACAAAATGGTGTAGCTGAGCGGAAGAACCGCACTTTAAAAGAAATGGGCTGAAGCCATAAATTGTGCAAATTACATAGTTAATCGCACCCCCACAAAAGCATTACAAGGTATAACACCAGAAGAAGCATGGAGTAAAATTAAACCTGATGTAAGTCACTTTCGTGTGTTTGGTAGTGAAGCATGGGCTCACATTCCGGATGAAAAACGGAAAGCATTGCAGCCTAAAAGTGAAAAGTGCATATTTGTTGGATATTCTGAAGATGTAAAAGGTTATAGACTTCTTCAACCACATTCTCATGCTATAATCATTAGAAGAGATGTTAAATTTGATGAAAATATCTTGGCCTGCGAGCCTAACTCGGCGAGTGTGCCATCTTTGGCCTGCGAGCCTGATTCGGCGTTTGTGCCTTCTTCTTCTTCTTCCAACTTCCTTGACAGGTTTCCAACTCCAGTTTCTGATGATGACAGTGAGGATGAAAATCCACCTCCGCCTGCTCATGTTCCTCCAGTTGCACCAGCACAAGTGCTTCCTCGATGGGTCCGTTCAACATGTGAAGCAGCTGGTGATCTTGCCGGTGATCCTAGAGATCAACGTCGAACACGTTCTCAGTTTCAGCGAGCCTCTTCTCTTTTGGCTCAAGTTTCCGAGAATCATGATCCAGAAACCTTTGCAGAAGCTTCAGGGAATCCAGATTGGGATGCAGCCATGGATGAAGAATATCGTTCCTTAATGGCGAACGATACTTGGGATCTTGTACCTCTTCCAAAAGGAAGAAAACTTGTCAGATGTAAATGGGTCTACAGAACTAAGTATGCATCAGATGGAAGTGTTGAAAGACTTAAGGCAAGGTTAGTTTCCAAAGGTTTTTCTCAAGTTGAAGGGATTGACTACAATGAAACCTTTGCTCCTGTCGCCAAAATGAACTCCATCCGCCTTGTTCTTTCCCTTGCAGCCTTACACAACTGGGAAGTCCATCAAATGGATGTCAAGTCTACCTTCTTACATGGTGATTTACAGGAGGAAATTTACATGGAACAACCTCCTGGCTATGTTCAGAATAACTCTAGCCTTGTCTGTCGCCTTAAGAAATCCTTATATGGTCTTAAGCAAGCTCCTAGAGCTTGGTATGCCAAAATGGATAACTTTCTCCTTGACACTGGTTTTTCTAGATGCCATTCTGACCCCAATGTCTATACCAAGAAAGTAGGAAACCATCTCATCATACTTGTTCTATATGTTGATGACCTTATTCTTACTGGTAGTGACCCTAAGCTTATAACCCATGTGAAATCCAGTCTTAAACAAACTTTTGAAATGTCAGACTTAGGACATTTACATTATTTTCTTGGTCTCCAAGTTCTGCAAACCAAAGAAGGAATCTTTCTTTCTCAGTCTAAGTATGCTTGTGACCTTCTTCGTCGCTTTCACATGGAAGATTGTAAACCAGCCCCTTCTCCCTTCCAGTCTGGAGTCAAACTTTCTGCCACTTGTACTTCACCTGAAGTAAATGCCACATTGTATCGTCAGCTTGTTGGTTGTCTTTTATACTTGACTCATTCCCGTCCTGACCTTTCCTTTGCCGTTGGTCGAGTTGCCCGTTCTATGCAGACACCTCATGAAAGTCACTGGAAAGCAGCTAAAAGAATACTTCGATATATTCGAGGTACAGTTCAGTTTGGGATTCATTACAGTACAGGGGGGAAACCTTTATTGGTTGGTTTCACTGATTCAGATTGGGCCGGCGATCCTGATGATCGAAAGTCTACTGCAGGTTATGTTTTCAGTCTGGGCTCTGGACCTATTACTTGGGCTTGTAAGAAACAACAAGCTCTTGCTCTTTCTTCAGCAGAGGCAGAATATCGAGCAGCAGTTAATGCCAGTCAGGAAGCTTTATGGCTTCGACAGATCCTTTCAGAGTTTGGATTCGAGCAGCAGCAGCCTACTCCACTTTGGTGCGACAATCAAAGTGCCATCAAGCTTGCCAAAGATCCAGTTCTACATCAACGCAGCAAACACATTGAGCTACATATGCACTTCATCAGAAATCTTGTTCATGATCGTGTTCTCGAAGTGCTCTTTTGCCCTACAGATGATCAAGTTGCAGACATCTTCACCAAGTCTCTTACAGAAGCGAAGTTTTCTAAACTTCGATCTATGTTAGGAGTTCAGGAACTTGTCATTAAGGGGGGATAGGCTCTAATGCCTCCTTCCTTCTCCTAATAGTGTCACTTTTGTAAATCCTTCAATCCTATCCCAAGTTGTTCTTAAGGGGGGATGTTAGGATATTTAGACACTTAGGAGTTAGTTAAGATCAACTTGTGTAATATATCCGTTAGGGATAGTGTGTTTCTTTAGTATGCATTAGTATGCATTTGTATATACTTAATCCGACGGTCACGATATGTTTCCGACATAGAGTGATCCGACGGCTCAACTTATCTTAGATCAAACCTAACCTTGATCCGTGGCTTAACACCCGATTGGTCCATGATCTCTATTTAAAGAGCATGGAGGGTCATTGTTTAGTTGATCGATTATGAGAAGCTCATTTGTAACTTTCTTTCTTTGCATAATAAATTGTCCCGTAGAAGCTATTTGGCCGGGGCCGTGGAGTGTTTCCCTCAAGAGGGTTTAAACCACGTCAAAACATCGGTGTGTTGATCTGTGATCTGTTTGTGTGAAGTGGTTGCTCTTGGTGTTCGGTCCTTTGGTAGTACCCTGTGTACCCGAACAGATGCATTATCAGTAATAGCATGCACCTTTGAAACTCCATATCATCTCAAGGATAAAGAATATAAGGTTGAAGTAATATTTAGACCATCGGTTCCTGATAATCAAGATCATTGGCAAGTCTTTGATAATGATGCATAAATCATCGCATTCTTACAAAACAATGAAAATTTTCAGAATTGCAATGTGAACTTAGAAGATAAATAAAACGGTTCTTCCATTCAAAATCTTGATGTTATGAAATTAGCAATACCTCTGGAGAAAAATTTCAATAGGCATGATGAATACAAAGGTAAAAGAGCTGAACCGGTAGATGAGGTTATAGAGATAAATATTGGAACCTCAGTGTCTCCCAGAATGATTAGGATAGGAAAGAATGCCTCCCTAGAAGAAAGAAAGGCGATTGTAAATCTGGTTAGGAAATATAGAGATATTTTTTCCTGGACGTATGATGAACTCAAAACTTTTGATCCTGAAATTATTGAGCACACTATCCCGTTGCATGAAGGGGCTAAACCTTATAGGCAAAAGTTGATAAATGTTAATCCCAAACTTGCACCATTGATCAAAAAAGAACTTGAAAAAATGTTGGCTGCGGGAATTATCCAACCTGTTCGTCACACTACTTGGGTTTCTAACCCAGTGATTGTAAGAAAGAAAAGTGGTGAAATCAGGGTATGTATTGATTTCAGAAACCTAAACCAAGCATCCCTTAAGGACAATTACCCTTTTCCAAACATGGAAAATTTGTTGCAGAGTGTCACTGGGTCAGGTATGTTGTCAATGTTGGATGGGTTCTCGGGGTATAATCAGGTGCGTATTAGAAAGGAAGATAGAGATAAAACAACCTTTACTACTCCATGGGGAACTTTCCAATATATAAGAATGCCTTTCGGACTATTAAATGCCGGTTCTACTTTTCAAAGAGCTATGCATCAGGCATTTAGTGATTTGATTGGGAAAATCATTGCCATTTATCAGGATGACTTGACAGTGTTTTCAAAGAAAAGGGGAGATCATATAGAACATTTGAGAAGAGTTTTTGAGCGTTGCAGAAAGTTTGGTATATCTTTGAACCCTAAAAATTCGACCTTTGGAGTAGATGAAGGTAAGTTACTAGGACACATCGTGTCAAAAGAAGGTATCAGAATTGATCCAGAACGTGTCCAGGACATCAATGCTATTGCAGCACCCCATAATGTAGCCACCTTGCAATCTTTCTTTGGTAAAATAAATTTTGTCCGAAGATTCATTCCAAACTTAGCAGAATTGGCCAAACCATTAAATGCCCTTCTTAAAAAGGATGTGAAGTTTGTATGGGACAAAGAATGTGAATTGTCTTTCACCAAGCTTAAAAAGGCCATTTCGAGCTCCCCTGTGTTAGCTTGTCCTGATTACAATAAAGAATTCATGATTTACTCATATGCTTCGGAAGATACTATTGCTAGTGTGTTATTACAGAAGAATGATGAAAACCATGAACAACCTATAGCATTCATGAGTAAAAATTTGAGAGATGCTGAACTAAAGTATACCGCAACTGTAAAACAAGCTTACGCTTTAGTCAAAGCCTTGAAACACTTTAGAACATATGTGGGATATTCCAAAATCAAGGCATATGTCCCATATCAAGCAGTAAAGGATGTTTTGTCACAAGCAGATGGTATAGGTGTAAGGGGAAATTGGATTTCACGCATACAAGAGTATGATCTAGAAATTAAGCCTATCAAGATTGTTAAATGGCAAGGGTTAGCTCAACTTTTGACCGAAAAGGGAGGTGACATGGTAAATATGGTAAGTGAAAGAAACATTGGTATTCTAAACATCAATGACGAACATGAATGGTACAAAGATATTATGTATTTCTTGAGAAACTTGTCATGCCCTGATCACCTTGTAGACCATCAAAGAAGAGAATTGAGACTGGAGGCTGAGAAGTATGTTATAACTCAAGATGGGTTAGGATGGAGAAATCCTGATGGAATAATTCTGAAATGTGTTAGCCCTGAGGAATCACAAACCATTATGAAAGAAATGCATTCTGGATTATGTGGTGGGCATTATGCCCCAAGAACAACCGCTGCAAAGATCATGAGGGCTGGTTATTATTGGCCAACACTCTTCAAGGATGTGCATTCCTATGTTAGAGTTTGTCAAGAGTGTCAACTATTTTCAGGAAAACCAAGATTGCCTGCATTACCTTTAAATCCTGTAGTAGTAGAAGCTCCTTTCCAGCAGTGGGGTATGGATTTTGTTGGACCTTTTAGTGAAAACTCAAGCAATGGACATAAGTATATGTTGACCTGTACTGATTACTTTACTCGATGGGTAGAGGCCATCCCAACCAAGAAGGCCACAGCTGAGGTAGTTGTGAAATTTTTGGAAGAAAATATTATATCTAGATATGGTTGTCCTTTAAAAATAACAACTGATAACGCTTCCGCTTTCAACAAATTAGAAATGTCAACCTTCTGCATGAATCATGGAATCACTCTCTCACATTCTTCAAACTATTATCCTCAAGGAAACGGTCTCGCTGAATCTAGCAATAAGAATTTGATAAGACAACTAAAAAGAATGGTTGGCACCAACAAGAGAAGTTGGGACACAAAGTTGAAGTATGTGTTATGGGATAACAGGACAACTGTTAAAAGGATTACCGGAAAATCCCCTTTTGAGTTGGTCTATGAGCAAGATTGTAGACTTCCAATAAATTTACAAATTCATGTATATGAGTTGTTACAACAATGCACTTCAGATGAAGAAGCCTTCCAAGTAAGAATTGATAAATTAGTAGAACTTGATGAAATGAGAAGGATGGCATTTGACAAAACTATTATTGAACAGGAAAGAGTTAAAGGAAATTTTGACCAAAGAACAAGGAATGTAAAATTCGGAGTAGGAGACATAGTTTTGTTATGGGACAAAAACAAGGCAAAACCTGGGAACCACGGGAAATTTGAAAAAATATGGATGGGCCCATATCAAGTATCAAGGATAGCTGGAAAAGGATCAGTGTTTCTAGAAACTCTAGATGGGGATGAACTCGAACTCCCTGTAAATGGGCTTTTGTTAAAGCATTATTTCCCACCTATCGAGTAAACAGTGTATTGCTTTGCCTAGTAGATTAGAGTAGGTAGGAAACCAAATAAGCCTACTTGGGCAGTAGTTAGTCTTTTCAGCCATTGATTCTGGCACCTTGTTTATCTCTAAGCTCCTTTGTAAGCCCCTATTTTAATTGAGTACCTGTCATTTTTCTTTTCCTGCACAATAAATTTCAAATTTTGCAAATTATGTTAGTAGTTTAATTTACTTTCTGCGTTTATATATTTCATGCATTTATATTTCTGACATAGAATAGATTTTATTTCAGTTGGTTTTATATTTTTCCCACAAATGCGGCATGAGGTATTTTTTATGTTTGTGAATGCAGAAATAGGTTGCAAAAATAAAAAGCTGGAAGCGAAACGATAGAGTGCTGGATCGTGGATTCGAGTAGCAGAGATCGAGGACCAGAGATTCTGAGGTTCTCAAGCGCTCATTTCAGCAGAGCACTTGTCCCAGCCGGAGCCAGATGTTATCACATATATAGTAGCCGGGCTACCATACATTATTTTTCTGATGCCAATACACTATTCAGCCAGTTCCCCTAAATTTGAGATGCTGAGATGAGCATCTATATTGGATCACTATCAGATTGTGGACAGCAGTATGTATTCCCCATGCCATGACTGAGTCTCAGGACACTCAGAGAGATGACCAATGTAGCCATTATACAATTGGTACAGAGCAGGTAGTAATGCCCAGAGTTACAGCAACAGTTTCAGAGGACAGATGATGGTACAGGTTGATGAGTAGTCAGGTATATGACTCAGCAGGTATATCATTGTGTCATGGTTATATTGCTTTTATATTTATTCTTATAGCATGTCTTAGCACTTAGTATCATGATCTGGTGATCATATAGATATGTGGACCTGGTTGATCTTATTATATATATATTATTGTCCCTACTCAGACTTAGAATTTCACTAATTCATACTCATTAGTTTTACCCTCCTTAGGGAGAATAGAGGTGATCATTCCACCATACCTTGGCTTGCTAGTGTCGGCCCCATTATTCATTGTCTTCATCCATCCATGGCCTACCTTTTAGTTTATCACCCTGACTTACTACTTGACTAGTGACATGGAGGATCTTTTCCCCACTGTAGCCTCTGTATTGGATGAGCTTCCCTGTTTATTGTGTCTTGGCTCTGAGTTGGTGACAAAACTTAACTATGGTGAGTTGGAGTTCCTTGTGAATTCCCCCTAGTCACTAAAGTTGTGTTGGCTAAACCTGAAACTTTTAGTGCTTCCATGAATACAAAATCTGGAAAAATAAAATGTTATATCTTTTGAAAAATAAATACCTAGGTAAACAAGCTGTCCATGACACACCTAGAAGTGCTCAGGTAAACAAGTGCCTTAAAAACACACCTGCAACAGAAAGCCTAAAATAAATGTAAATCTATGCAATGTGTTTATAAACACACATAGATCAAGTCTATGGAAACTTCAGGCCCAAAAAGCAATAGAACTTAAATGCTATATCTAAACAATTGCCGGCCTTATTTGTATTATGGATTGTGCGCATCTGTGAAGGTGAATAAACCCTCTTTGAACAACTCATCCATTTGTGAGACACCGCCATTCCCTGTGTTATTGCTCATTCAGTATATACTATGGTGTGTATCCCCTTTCCCTTGCCAAAGTGTCACAAAGTTAAGTCAGTCAAGTCATCCCTCAGCCTACCCAACTATTTTAACCTTCACCCTTCACTAGCAAATTGATCACAGCTATGAAGTGAGTATGATCTTGAAAGTCTAGTCTGAGTAATAATAATAATTAATGACATTATATATTTGGATTTAGATCGCCAATAGTGATTACTTTGTGCTATAATTGTTATTTGAATAAGTTGTAGAGCATGCATTAACCTTGGACACTTTGCAGCAGCTTATGATGATGGTATGAGTTATATTGGGTCATGTTGACTTGGTTAGGCCTAGTCTGACCATGGTCAACCAGAGGACATGAGATGGTTGGACCTTATGATGACATGGATAGATGATATATGGTCTATGTATACATACATGATGATTCTATGCAGTAGCTACAGGGTTATGATGATGATTCTTGGTTTACAGCAGTATTTGATCATTTACAGATTATTATTATTGGCCCTGTTCCGGTATATTGGATATATATTTTGATCATGCAGAGACTCGTATGGTGTATGAGTACACATCTTGGATGCATTTGGACCTTCTGAGTCCAATGAGACAGTTTGTTTTCAGTTCCGGGCACTTACAGTGATGATTTTTCCTCAGTAGGCTGTCCTAGTGCAGTTTTGGCCTGTCAGAGCAGATGTGATTTTGGCGCTGATGATGGAGGGGGTGGTCCAGCCACTTATTTTTACCATATTAGCCCCCTCCTGGACACACTAGTGCCCTCACCTTGACAACGCAGGCACTCCAGGAGGCAGTTTGGGGCAGTTTCGCGCTTCCTGAGGCATTTCAGGATTGGTAGAAATGGCTATTGAGGAAATCGATTTGGGCTACTGAGGCAATGTTATGGCATGGGATGATCAGTGAAGATAGATCGGGGTCCTCCACACCTTCTCCAGCAGTTTTAGCTTCATCGGGGCCCGCATCCATCACTTATGGCACTTTCTGAGGATTTCAGAGGTCTTTTTGAGCCTACGATTTGACCATGGAGGCACGATTTGGTACATTTGGTATTATTTATTGATTATTGTGTTATGGGGATTGACCAAGGAGGGATAAAATTACCCCTTGGACCCACCATAAGCCTCCTATTATATTTTGTCATCATGTTTTGGTGGGATTCCCCTCTTCTAGGGCGATTTGGTCCACTCACATAATATTTTATTAGTGATCCATGTATTTTTATTATTGAGCTCATCTCAACCATTGATTAGACATTTGTATCTTTTAATCTTAGCCACTCATTCAAAAAGTGGTTAGGGTTTTGGTGCCTCTCCTTCCTATTTAAGGGAGAGAGCTTCTCATTGTAAGGGGTCTTTGGCTCTTGGATTATTGGTATAGAAAAACTTTCTTGTGGAAATTCTTGTGGTCTCCTTTGCATCTGGTGTTCTTAGATGGTGATTGGAAATTCTATTGCAACCTAGCATTTGGAATTTGTGGTAAGATCTATCTTTTTTGGAAATCATTGTTTGTCTACAGGAGGGCGACTTCAACAAGGGCGATTTTGCAAGGCTTCTTCAAATCGACTTTTTTGGTATTCGCTTGTATCAGGGGGTTATCATTAGCATCATTGTGATCTATGCTATCTTTCTGTTTCTTCTCTTGTGGCATTAGTCTTATCTCTTGATTACATCAAATCTGATTTTGTTGACGTTTGTTGTGCAGGAGAGAGGGTGCATTGGCTTCTTGGATCAAATCGACTTGCATAGAAAACTACCTCAAAGCTTCTCAAATTGATCGGGTTTGCATAGATCATCATCATCAAGGCATCTACAAGGTTACCCAGGTAAGATCCACAGGTTTGTTTCTCTTACCTTGATCCAATCCATTGACATAGCTCATAAATTGTTAAAACCCTAAATATTTCAAAACCCCCATTTTTACATTTTCTCAGATCTACTTAGATCTAGTGGGTTGTTGGGCATAATATTGAAAACCCACCTCTATAGCATCCACGGCATCCAGGATCTATAGTTTGGTGAGGATTGGCTTCCGTTTGACCCCCTTCCCAAGCCAACTTAGCTTCTCCCAAGCAAGGCGCACTTCCTGGTGGTTGTGAGTTGACCTAGATCTAGGTGGTGGGTAGTTGAGATCCCGCTTGATCCATAATCTACACATCAAATAACATACCCCCAGATTGTTACTTTTTTGATTTTCAGCTTGTGGGCCCTATTCCACATTTTAAGGGATTTAAACCCCATTCTTGGACCACTTGGTACATTCAAACTCAGATCTAGTAAGATCTAACCGTCGGATTGTCGTAAAATTATAGATCCACACTCCTACTTGACTAACCTACCCAGATCGAAAGTTTGGGTTCCATCTGACTTGTCTTGACCCACTTAACCCACATTTTTGGCCTCCTTGGGTAAAGTCGCACCACCTTGGAGAAGTGAGTTGACTCACTTCTAGGACATGGGTACTTGAGATTTTTAGAGATTTGGAACGGGAATAATTCAAAACCTAGGTCTATTGTGTCATCTTGTCAAATCTTGCCTTGGGGATAGCATTCCTTATTTTAAGGGATTGTGGTCCACTTTGGTCAAACCTAGATCTAGACCCATTCATCCATCAAGACCTTAGTTTCCCACTTGCCTCATGCCATAGGAGTCCTTAACCACAAGTCAACCCTACTTTGACTCCATATTCCCAATTCCCAAGGCACTGGTTTCTCTCCAAGTCAATTCGACTTTCCTAGATTGTTGGATTAACTTGTGGTTTGACCTTTGCATGGTGAACTAAACCTTTGAAGCCATCATGTATCATGGTCAAGCTTGTCACTTGTACTAGTTAGCCCCAATTCAACCCCTAAACTACCCTGCATTGGACACGGTTCCCAAGGCAGTGGATTTTCCAACATTGAACTAGTACTATAATCCTAGATCTCATTTCAAACATTTTAAGTCACTCTCACATCAACTACGAACCAAAGCTACACTCTTTGAACCCCTCACTTGTCTTGTGACTCCATCCTTAGGTCTAGGATAAACCATACACCTAACTTCACTTAGAAATACCCTGATTTGGTGTCTTGGTTTTGATCTCTCCTATCGGGAGTAGATCGGGTCTCCCCCTTTGTTGTCTGGGCTAGATAACATAAAGTGAAGGTTGCCTCGACTGGCGTGACAACCATATATTGGAGGTCGAGGTGATCGTGGTTGCACCTTTGAGTTGCCCTTCCCTATTTTCATCCATGATTGGATATATCCATAGGGGTAACTGCAGTTTAGGTGATAACAGTCCTGTGGTTGATTTTTGGTCAAACTGGGTTTGACCAAGTCAACATGACCAAGATATAACTCAAACTATCAACAAACTGCTGCAAGGTGTCAAAGGTTAAAACCTGCTTTGCAATCCATTCAAATAACAATTATAACAAAAATTAATTATTATTGGCGATCTAAATCCAAATATATAAGGTCATTAATTATTATTTATAACTCAGACTAGACTTTCAAGACCATACTCACTTCATAGTTGTGATCAATTTGCTAGTGAAGGGTGAAGGCTAAAAATAAAATGGCTAGGCCAAGGGATGACTTACTGACTTAACACTATGACACTTTGGATATGGAAAAAGGAATACACACCATAGCATATATCGGACAAGTAATAACATAGGGAATGGCGGTGTCTCACAAATGGGTAAGTTGTTCAAAGAGTGTTTATTCACCTTGGTAGATGCTCACAATCCATAATACAAATGAGGCCAGCAATATTTTTGATAGAGAGTTTAAGTTCCATTACTTTTTGGGCCTTTAGTTTCCATAGCATTTGATCTATGTGTGTTTAGAAACACATTGCATACATTTACATTTCATTAGGCTTCTTGCTGTAGGTGTGTTTTTAAGGCACTTGTTTACCTAAGTTATCTTCTTCCAGGTGTGTTTTTTAGACATCTTGTTTACCTGGGTATTACATTTCAAAATACATATAACTTTTGATATTTCATTGCTAGTTTCATTTGGCTTTTCACAATAGATATAACATTTCCTTTTCATATTATGTAGTTATGGGAGCACTATCTATTTCAGGTTTAGCCAACAACATCTTTAGTGACTAGTGGGACTTCGTGCCAGTGCCAAACATCGGGAAAACCGACCAGAATGATTTAGGCCTACAATCCAACTCACCAAAGGTAAGTTTTTTCACCAACTCATAGCCGAGACACAATAAACAAGGAAGCTCATCCAATACAGGGGCTACAGTGGGGAAAGGTCCTCCATGCCACTAGTCAAGTAATAAGTCAAGGTAAATAACAAATTGGGTAGGTAATGTATGGACGAAGACAATAAATAATGAGACCAACACTAGCAAGCCAAAGTATGGTGGGAATGATCACCTCTAGTCTCCCTAGGGAGGGTAAAACTGATGAGTATAGGTCAAGAACTTCTAAGTCTGAGTAGGGACAATATAATGTACATAAAAGTACAACCAGGTCCACATATCAATATGATCACCAGATCATGATACTAAATGCTAAGACATGCTACAACAATGAATATAAAAGCAATATAACCATAGCACCAAAATAAACCTGCTGAGTCATATACTTGAATGTCATCATCTGAACCATCATTTGTCCTCCGAACCTGCTGCTGTAACTCTGGGAAATACTGACTGCTCTATATCAATGGATAAATGGCTACATCGGTCATCTCTCTGAGTGTCCTGAGACTCAGTCATAGCATGGGGAATGAAACTTTTTTCCATGTAATAATCATGATCCATAATAGATGTATGGTAGCCCGGCTACTATATATGTGATAACATCTGACTCCAGCTGGGATAGGTGCTCTGCTGAAAGAGCATTTGAGAACCTTAGAATCTTTGGTCCTCGAACTCTACAACTCACGTTCTCGATCCAGCACTCTATCTTTGCAACTGCTACCAGCATATCACCTAATATCTGCAAAATGGCCAGAGCTATACCCAACTCACAGACCGGATGTCAGACCGACGCATGCATATATATATATATATAAATCTCAAAATAAATAACAATATTGAAACTGAAATGCATGAAATATAAATGCAGAAAAGTAGATCTAATCTACTAACATGACTTTAAAAAGTTTGGTTTTATTGTGTAGGAAAAGAAAATGACAGGTACTCGGCTAAACTAAGAGCTTCAAAGGTGAGCTTAGGAAAAGACATAAAGGTGCCAGACTCAATGGCTGAAAAGACTAGCTACTGCCCAAGTGGGCTTATTTAGTACCTACCTACCCTACTCTAACCAGTCAGCACATATGCTAGGTAAAATCATAAATCCAGTGCAACCATTCATCAAATAGGTTAATGATTCTTATTTGATTTTTTATAATAGAACAAGTCAATATTGGGCTAAAGATTAACAAATTTGAGGGCACAACCTTCCTGACTTGTTCAAAAATTGAAGAATGACTTGAATGATGCAATATGAAATTTTGCTAAGTAGAAGACTGACTAACGCAAACATCTTCCATCAAGGAACTGATAGGATCATAAAATTTATGGAAGTTAAACTCAGAGATGGATGAAAGAAAGGCATAAGACATGTGATTCGATTCATTTTAACACATATTAACTTCTTCATTTACTTCTCTCACATACTCAATTTGATTCTCCTTGGGACTGATGATCAAAAAACCAAGTGGGGATAATTTAAAACTTAGAAGACGAAAAATCAAATTCAAACCCACTTGATGCTCAAAATGGAGAAAAGATGAAATTGATCTTTAAACACCTTTTCCAGCCACCAAGAATGATTCATAACTTGAAAACAAGCATTTTGTTTCCAAAGTGACTGAAAAGGGAAATGAAGTGCTTTTTCTCCAAACATGTAATGATGCTTATACTTCCTATTGAAAATTTCCAAGGAAAAAGATCGATTAGAGCACCAACCCAAAGATGAGTGAAAGAGTTGGGAAGGGAGGGTGGATTGAAAATATGAAAATTCTCCCAAATGGATAAACATGTTTGACCTTGGATTTTGACAATAGAAAACACAATTTATTCTAGGAATAATTTCAAGCTTTTGATCAAGTTTAATATTTGCAATCTGAGGACAAGATGGACCATAACTATCTAACTCTAAGTTATCTTCATTAAAGATGAAAAAAGGAAAATTTAAAGATTCATTATAAGAAGTGGAACAAAGATTAGAACACCTAGTGTGATTTATTAACTCTTCCTCATCTTGATATTGATCTTCTATTAATTCATCATTAAAATTACAAGAGGAAAAGTGACCATTTTCATTTAATTGATCACGGGAAGAATTAACAATTATTTAAAATATCCTGATTATTTGCACAATGATCACATGAAATCACCACTAAAGGATCTTGATCTATGTCCCTACTTTCTCCTTCTTCAATAAGGTGATAAGGAAAATAATGATCACTAAAAAAAGAATGACTAATGATTTTTTCTGAAGGAGGAAATTCAACAGACTGACTGACTAAAAGCTCATCCTCAGAAATTTCCTCTGGACCATGACTAGGGCTACCTAAAAAGAAATTTGAAAACTTATGATTTATATAATGATTAGGGATTTGACTTTTGGTTTACTCAAAAGTGGAAAAATTATACTCAAAAGGGAGTGGGCAAGAGGAGTCATCTGCGGATGTTGACAATTCACTTGATACTTGATTATTAACAAATTAAAAAATAGGATCGGAAAGGGAAAGGTTTTGATCTTGGATTTGATTTGGAGAATATATATCATTGTATTTACTTCCCCATTCTTCTAAGAATTTATTTTCTAACATGTCATATCCGGAAATGCTATTGGCCTTCAAATTCAAAAACCAAAGCTTAGCTCTTTCTTTGAAAGACGAAGCCAATAGTTTCATACACACATCCTCATAGGTTATGGATAACTCTTTAATAATTTCCCTAAAACGTTCAAGGTGTCTTTCAGCAGATACTTCATGACTTCCATCAAATTTAGACAACCTTTCACAGGCTTGAAGAGGGATTTGATGAGGAAACCCAACAATTTTCAAGAAGTCAAAAACTTTCAGACGACCAAAAGTCCTAGACCGCTCAGAAGCAGCCATGGATGACAAATTTTTTATTTTTTATATATATATTTATTTAAATCAAGAACCTAAATACAAAATGATGCACCCCATGGGTTCTAGATAATGATAGGATCGATCACCAGTGGAGTCGCTTATGTGGAGTCGCCAGGTAGATTTTAAATCTCTTCTACCAAAAGATATGTTGTTAAAATAGCGGGGAGAGATGAGCGACAAATAGATGGCTATGTTTAGATTAAGGATTGAAATGATAACCATCTATATTAAACCGAATGTGATAAGATATGAATTATGCATGGATACTCGCATACACCTAAGGTAAGCCTCTACCTTCCCCGATAATGGCGCCAAAATGTTATCAACAAACTTGTAGTTTCCCCTGGAGATGGATCCAAGGTGGATGGCAGAGGGGATGGGAAACCAAAGAGGTGCAACCAAGATAGCCTCGGCTCCCAATGGATGGTTGTCACTCTAATCGAGGCAATCTTCACTCTATGTTATCTAGCCCAAGACAACAAAGGGGGAGACCCAGATCTACTCCCGATAGGAGAGATTAGACCAGGACACCAGATCAAATCAAGTATGGATGAAGTACGTAAGTGTATGGTAAACCCTATATCTATGGATGAAGTTTCAAGATGAGTAATGGGTTGGATCAAGAGGTTTAAGGCGGCCAAGGATAATTTTAGGGGCGAAATTTAGCCCATGGGCTATTTTCCATGTCTTTTTCCGAAAAATGATTCGCCAATTTGCATTTTTTGAAGCCCCATTTCACCCAATTTTGATGGGGTAAACTTTTTTCACTTTAAAATTAGTCAAATTATTATATGAACTATATAAAATCCTTAGAAATTGAAATAATTTTAGAAAAATATCGCCACATATTTTATAGTTGGAATTTGAAGAATTGGTAAGATTCGCCAAGGTTTATACACTTTTAAATAAGTATGGGTCCTTAAAATTATCCCTAGTTTTAGGAAATGTAGATTTGGTCCAACTTGGTTATGTGAGTGACTTATGGGATTTAAAACAAGATCTAAGATCAGGGTACTAGTCAAAGATGAGAAAATCCACTACCTTGGGAACCGTGTCCAATGTAGGGTAGTTAAGGATCAAATTGGGGCTAACTAGTACCAAAGATAGGCTTGATGAGTGGATATGACAATGTCTAGGTGTTCAAGTAGTAAGACAAATACCAAAGCATAAGCAAACTCAACAACCCAGAAAAGTCGTGAGGGCTTGGAGAAGGATCAGTGCCTTGGGAAGTGGGCCAAATGGAGTCGGATGTCCACCAAACTGTAGATCAAGGATGTTGAGGTGTAAAGCTAGGTGGGTCTTGAAAATTAGGATCATTCAATGGCTAGATCTCAGTAGATCTGAGATTGAAATGCATCACCAAGTGACCCAAGTGGGCCTCAAACCTCAAAATGAGGAATGGGGCCCACAAGGCATAAATCAAGAAGGTGAAGTACTAGGGGTAGGTTATCAACTGTGGAGATTAAGGATCAAGTGGGATCTCACCTACCCAAGTGCTAGATTTAGCAAAACTCAGCCATCCAAGAAGTGTGACCTCACTTGGAGAGGCTAATTTGCCTTGGGAAATGGGTCGGATGAAGGCCAATCCACACCAAAGTATAGATCCGAATTGTCGTGCATGCTATATAGGTGGGTTTTAAATGTTTTACCCAAAATCCAAGTATATCTTAGTAGATCTAAGAAAAAGTGAAATGAGGGTTTTAACTTATGAGGGTTTTCAGTTACTTAGACAAATGGATAGATCATGGAATGAGAAATTTACCTTGAGATCATACCTGAGTGATGGATGAGGTTGACTTGTTGTTGAGGAAGATTCCCGCAGAGATCAAATGGGATATCTTTGATTTTCCTTGCTTGAATTGATGCCCTATCTCCACACGTGCTCCCTCCTCTACCTGTCAAACCAAGGAAATTCGATTCAATCAGAATGATCAAGCATGGAGTAAATACAAGTATAAGAGAATGATAACATGGAATAGAAGGTACAAGACAGTAATACTGCCTATTACCGATGAAGAAACCCAAAGAAGAAGCGGGGAGGGTCTTCCCCTACCAATGTGTCCTCCTTGAACCAATTCGGCCTACCCCTGTAGATGAGAAAATCATGGAACAAAATTGATAGCAAGATAAATCTCCAATAAACCAGTGCAAAGGAAAATCCAACGAACGAACTCCAAAAGCATTCACCACAACACAACATATAGATGCAATAGTATTTTTCTATTCCAATAATCCAGAGCCAAAAGTCCCTTTTACAATGAGAAGCTCTCTCCTTTAAATAGGATGAAGAGAGGCCATAATCCTAACCACTTTTTGAATGAGTGCCTAAGATTAAAAGATCAAATGATCTAATCAATGGTTGAAATGAGCTCAACAATACAATACATCGACCACTAATAAAATAATACAACAATGGACCAAATCCCCCTAGGAGAGGGGGTCCCACCAAAAGTGAATGATAAAACATAGGATCTAGCTCATGGTGGGTCCAAGGGGTAATTTCTAACACCCTTAGTCAATCCCCATGGCACAATATAAAAAAATATATAAACTAGACACCAAATCATGCCTCTATGGGAATGTCGTGAGCCTTTGGAGGCTCCAGAAAATCATATAAAATGCCAAATGTGATGGGTGTGAGTCCCACTGAAAGATGAAACTGTTGTAGAAGGTGTGGAATACATCTCACTCATCATCACAAATCATCCCATACCATAACTTTGCCTCAGTAGCCCAAATAGAATCCTTCATTAGCCATTTTCACCATTTTTGGACTGCCTCGGGAAATGTGAACATGCCCAAACTGTCACCTGGAGTGCCTGCGCTATCAAGGTGAGGCCACCAGGTTCTCTGAGAGGGGAGTAATATGGTAATATCAAGTGGCTGGACCACCCCCTCCATGCATAGCGCCCTAGGTGAATTCATCAACTCTCTGCTCTTCTCTGACAGGGCCTCTGATAGGCCAAAACTGCACTAGGATAGCCAGCTATGTTTAAACATCAGTGAAACTGCCCGTAACTAAAAATAGACTGTCCCATTGGACTCATAAGGTCCAAATCCATCTATTATGTGTACTCATACACCATATAGACCTCTTCCTGGTAAAAAATAAATACTCGTCATATCCGGCAGACCAAATAATAATAATCTGTAAAAGTGTTGAAAAGCAGAAATCATCATCATAAGCCTAAAACCACTGCATAGAACCACCATGGTGACCTGTACCAGACCATATATCATATCTCTATATCATCTGAGGTCTGCCACCTCATGTCCTGTGGTTGACTTTTGCTCAAACTGGGTTTGACCAAGTCAACATGACCAAAATATAACTCAAGCTATCATCAAACTGTTGCACAGCATCAAAGATTAAAACTTGCTTTGCAATCCATTCAAATAGAAATTATAAAAAAAAGTTTTAATCATTACTGGTGATCTAAATCCAAATATATATGGTCATTAATTATTATTTATAACTCAGACTAGACTTTCAACACCATACTCACTTCATAGTTGTGATCAATTTGCTAGTGAAGGGTGAAAGCTAAAAATAAAATGGCTAGGCCAAGGGATGACTTACTGACTTAACACTGTGACACTTTGGATATGGAAAAGGGAATACACACCATAGCATATACCAGACAAGCAATAACACAGGGAATGGTGGTGTCTCACAAATGGGTAAGTTGTTCAAAGAGTGTTTATTGACCTTGGCAGATGTTCACAATCCATAATACAAATGAGGCCAGCAATATTTTTGATATAGAGTTTAAGTTCCATTGCTTTTTGGGCCTTTAGTTTCCATAGCCTTTGATCTATGTGTGTTTAGAAACACATTGCATAGATTTACATTTCATTAGGCTTCTTGCTACAAGTGTGTTTTTAAGGCACTTGTTTACCTGAGCTATCTTCTTCCATGTGTGTTTTTTAGACATCTTGTTTCCTAGGTATTACATTTCAAAATAGATATAACATTTGATATTTCATTGCCAGTTTCATTTGTATTTTCACAATAGATATAACATTTCATTTTCATATTATGTAGTTATGGCAGCACTATCTATTTCAGGTTTAGCCAACAACATCTTTAGTGACTAGGGGGACTTCGGGACAACCGACCAGAATGACTTAGGCCTACAATCCAACTCACCAGAGGTAATTTTTGTCACCAAATCAGAGCCGAGACACAATAAACAAGGAAGCTCATCCAATACAAGGGCTACACCAGGGAAAGGTCCTCCATGTCACTAGTCAAGTAATAATTCAAGGTAAATAACAAACTAGGTAGGTAATGGATGGACGAAGACAATGAATAATGATTCCAACATTAGCAAGCCAAAGTATGGTGGGAATGATCACCTCTAGTCTCCCTAAGGAGGGTAAAACCGATGAGTATAGGTCAAGAACTTCTAAGTCTGAGTAGGGACAATATAATCTATATAAAAGTACAACCAAGTCCATATATTTATATGATCGCCAGATCATGATACTAAATGCTAAGACATGCTACAAGAATGAATATAAAAGCAATATAACCATAGCACCAAAATATACCTGTTGAGTCATATACCTGAATGCTCATCATCTGAACCATCATCTATCCTCTGAAACTACTGTTGTAACTCTGGGAAATATTGACTGCTCTATATCAATGGCTAAATGGATTCATCGGTCATCTCTCTGAGTGTTCTGAGTCTCAGTCATGGCATGGGGAATGAAACTGTTGTCCATGTAATAATCATGATCCATAATAGATTCTCATCTCGACATCTCAATATAAGGGAACTGGCTGAACAATGTACTGGAATCAGAAAAATAATGTATGGTAGCCTGACTAGTATATATGTGATAACAGTTCCTTTTCCAATTTTTATCATTTTTGGTTCCGTTTCAATTCCTATGTTTATTTCAATAAACTCCCTTGGTTTTATTGAATTCTTTTTTCTTTTATGGCCGTCTTGTCTATCAAAAAGATGCTCTAGCCGAGTGATTCTTTTGGGAATTTTGTTCCTTGGTTGATCCTCTTCCTCCTGATACTCTTTTCCTTCTTCCTCATAAGTGATTTTACAATCTGAACAGCGTGGGCCAGAAGTATCCAGCACGGATTACCTTCAATCAGTCAGGTACATCAATCACTAAGACATCCATAGTCAAATGGACATTGGGGTACTTGGCCAACCTAACAGGTATATTTAGGATGATACCAATGGTACCAACCTCCCTTGAATCCATGGCACACACATTTTGATAGGGTCTAGTTGTCTTTAATCCCAATTGATCCATAACCCTTTTGGTCATAACATTAGAAGAGGCCCCATAATCCAACATGCAGTTGTGTAAAAGCATACCATTGACAAGCAAGGAGATGTAGAAAGGAGGGTGATCTTATTTTTTAGGATCCAAGCTATGTAAAATAACAGGATCATCTTCATGGTTTACTAATTTTTTAAGCTTATACTCTTCACTAGTCTTGCTAGGATTTACTTTCATTGAGTCAGTTGGAACCTTAGTTGTTTCTTGTTCAGGATTATCTATTATCTTCATCAAATATTCTCTTAAGCTTGGAATTTTGATAAGGTTAGTAACAGGAACAAGAATCTTTGCAGAAGACAACCAATGAGCCAAATCAACATGAAACTTTTCAGAGTTGGGAAAAGGTGTTACCTTGGGAATATTCCGATTTGACTTTGATGTTCCAACATTGTCCTTTCTTTGATATGTTAAACCTTTGAATCTTGACATTTCTAGAATCTTCTCTGGAGGAGGCATCTCACCAAATCTATGGGTTGCTTTATCCTTCTCTTGACTGTAATGTCTTGCTTGTTCCCAAGTTTCTTTGGAGACAGGGTGAGTTTGGCCTACAATGTTGATATATTTAGGCTGGTTCTCAGGCTCACTTGCTAATCTAACACTGCTACTGGCTTCTGACGGATTTTGTTCAATTGACCATTTAAGCACAGCACATGTAGACTCTTCATGGAAATTGTCACATGCTCTCCAAAAAGGAGGAACTTCTTCTGAAACTGCATTTGCAGTTTCCAAAGGATTTGGGGTCCTTTGATCTTGAAAGGGTGTCTTTCTTTGATATTGAGGTCTAGGAGCATACTGAGGCTTATGCACATACTGGCTTGAGACATGGTTGGTTTGAGATCTTTCAATGGAGATCAACCTATTCTATATGGCATTCATGTTGGAAGCTTGAATTGAAACAACTTCTTTTAAGAGTTGAGCAATTTCTTTCAAAGGTTACTTTGAAGGATCCTTAATCTCAGCATTAATGGTCTTTTCTTTACTCTCATTTTGCTTCATAGGAACATTTTCCCTTGTGAAACCAAGAAGATGAGACTTGCCACAATTTAGCATATTCCTGTCAATTTTCTCAGCAATTTCCATAGCCTTTTTTAGATTGGTGGGCTCTTTATCATTCAATTGATATTTCAATTCTCCATCAAAAGCCTCCATGTAGTAAATGAGAATGGAATTATCAGGTGGCTTGATATCAACATGAAGTCTTGACACAATTTCATTGAATTTTTTGTTAAATTATTCCATAGTCTCGTTTTCTTTCTTTTTAGTGTTGGTCAAGGCAGCTAGAAGATAGCAGTATTCTTTGATGTCCCCCCATTTTGCAAGGAAAGTTGTTTCAATTTCTTTATAAGTTTTGTACTTGTTAGCTTCCATCTTGTTGAACCATTCATAAGCATCATCTTCCAAAGATAAAGCAAATAATTTCATTTTCACATCTCCATGCTTGGCATTCAAACACCACTTGTGATAACATTGGGAAAAACGAGTTATATGAGAACCAACACTAATAGCTTTCTCTGGAACATTATGAGGATAACCAACTATAGTAGTAAAATCATAAGGATAAAAAATATCAGACATTTTAACAGGGAGATTATTCAAATTATTTTCCGAAAGTAAAAGGTGAATATCAGAAATTGACTGAGAACCAAGATCTCAAGAGTTTTTCGAGAAGATAGCTTGTTTTTCCTTCTATGGTAAACCTTTTCAGGCTCAGGAAAGAACTGAAGCAAGATTTGAGGATTCCTTCTTGTAAAACGCCTTGGTAAATTTGTTGACAGTGGAGTCTCCAGATGTTCTTAGTCAATTTAAAAAATTCACTACATACATCAAACAAAGAAAAAACAAAAAGGAAAACTCAAAAGTTGTATTCCAGGAATAGAAAGACTTATCCCCAGCAATGGCGCCAAAATCTGGCTGCCTGGTTCCACACCTGGGAAAACGCAGCAGAAGTCTTCAAGCTGCTGGTGTGGCCTTGGGGGTAATTCAGAGTCAAGTGTTTTCACCTGAAACTCGACTCCTCTGTCTAGGCTTTCCTAGCGAAGCAAAGGAGGGTGGACCCCAAAAAGTGAAAATAAACTATGGTTTCTAATCTATGAAAGACAAAGCATCTAATCTAGGAGTTAGAATATTTTTTGTAAACCAAGGCAATACAACATAAATATATATAAAGCAAATACAATTCATCATCATTGTCATAAGTAAACACCCATCATCATCATTATCATTTTAAAACATCCATCATCATTGAAATATAACAAGATAGACCAGTGCCGATAAATGGAGTAAAAAAAGTGCTTAAACTGAAAAGACAATGTTGTGCAATTGTTCTTGGTTTATTTTATTTTTGATGTGGTAATGATCTTTTTATTAAAGGCTAGGGGATTCTGGATATACACAAAGGTACAGAGAATATGTCTGGCATTCAGCTGTCTAGTTTCTCACTCAGACATGTGGGCTGGATCGGAGTCTCAAGGAGGTGTTCAGATGCTATACCAACGAGAGTAATCCTAACGATTTCCAGGAGGTCGCTATCTATTGTTTTCCCACACCCTTTGAGAAATTTTCCCACAACAGAAGAATAGTCGTTTGTGCCGTATTTTCACAAGTAGGTAGTTTATTGGGGTGTGTTAAAACCTATTACTAGTCACTGATCCCTTTCTGATGTGGGCCAACATGTTTAGACTATGTTGCAGTGGCCACAGAGCATATGGGGAAGAGCCTTGGAAATTTTAAGTTTTTTAGAACCAATATTTTACTCTTTTTTAGAGCCCCAAGAGTCTCTTTTCGGGCCAGTACTCGGGAAAGTCCTTATCGAGAAACCTTACTTCGGGAAAGCAAGGGGGTGTTTTGAAAATTGTAAAAAAATGTGAAAAAGCTAAGTCCTGAGTGAACTTGTGGTCCGCCAATGGAACGAAGCAACAAGGTAAATTTTAATCCTAGTTTGATTTTATTAAATGCGGAAAATGAAATCTAAACTGAAAAAAATGCAAACCACGAAAATTGAGTCAACACAGTTTCCCCCCTTGGGGGGATGGGGTGTGGTCGCTTGGTTATCCCACTTTCTCTCATTTAATATTTTAGTTACAATGCAAGAGAAATTCCCCCAGTATTTTATTGACTTAGTGGCTTACAAAATAGGAGAGAAGAAGTATCCGGTTTGAAACAATTTAGTTCTAGGTGCTCCGGATGGTCTGGATCTTCAATTTTTGGCCAGCATATCCCTCTATCTGTTCATCATTTTATACAAACCAGCAAGCAAACATCAGTAGACTAAGTGAGACAAGTTGTGAGGCTTGTCTCCTTAAGATCTTTGCATACTTAAGGAGCTGCAAAATGTGGCTCTTTAAATCAGCCAGATAAAAACTTTTGAAATCAGAAAATACTACTTGTTCAAGTTATTTAAAATATGCAAAAAAAAATTATAACTTTGACAAGAAGTAGGCTAGTGTTAGATCTAGATTAGATTTAACTTTGAGAAATACATAAGATCTAACACATAAATCAGATCTACTTATGGTATTAAAAGGAAAACAAGATCTGAGATTTTGCAAACCAAAGTAACCGAAAAGTTGTGTAGAATTTTTAAATTTGCTGAGAAGGATGAAGGAAGCATAATGGCCCTCGAAATTGGAGACTTTGAAGGCTTGGAAGTGGGACACCAAGGGTAAAATCCACCAAAGCATGCACAGGTGAGGAGAGTGAGAGCAGACAAAGTATCTTTTTCTTCAACCTACCAACCTGTAGCTAACAAAAACACTTACAAAGCACCCATCAACAAGAAATGCATAAGGTCATAAATCAAAATAACATGCACATGAACAAATGATACATATACATTTCAGATCTCTAACAATATGACAAATAGAAAAACTAATTAAAACAAACAAGATTGATTAGTTATCCTCACAAAACCATTACCAATCCTTCAAGCGAGCTAGTTGATTGCTGAAAATTTATTTGCACAGAGATTGCTTTAGCTACAAATCACCTCATACAAAGAGATCATGAAACCACTCACAGGGCATATCACATATTGACCTCCAAAGTATTTTATTCAAATAGAAAATAGCATAACAAATTACAACTCAGGTCTACTCCAACTCCAACTAACCAAATGAGAGTGGGCAGCCTTGTTTATATAGAGCAAAGAGCAAGAGAGGGCGCCCAAGCATGAGGAGATGGTGGATTAATGTGTGGAGGAGATGGGGGAGTGAATGGGGCTGCCCCATCCTTCTTCCTAGCTGCCAAAAATGCAGCCCATACCCAGCCACGTTTTTAGCTGCAAAAAAGGCCACACGTGGGAGCCCACTCCCTTGAGAATTGCACCCAACTAGAGGAATGCGACCAACTAGATATGGGGGAGTCAATCCCATGCTTTGGGCTGCCTAAAACACTTACACTTCAGCCCAATATGCTCCATAAAAGGTGTTGATATGAATCAGACCTTTAATTACTCAAAAAACAATTTAATTTTTTTTATGAGTTTTTTCACTTTTTTGGATTTGTTTCTCACATTTTTCACTTTTTGGATTTTTCTCCATAAGTGAAAAATAAATGCCTCAACCACTATAGAAAGTGGGTTTAGGGGTAAGGTGGGTGCTCTGAGTTAGAACACGAGCACCCCCGAGACAAAAAAGACCCCTAGACGACACTTCTATGCCAATTACAAAATTTTTAATTAAACCATTAAAAAATGGCTCAATTACGGAAAAAATAAAAAATTAAAAATAAATCGCCGAAAATTAAAAAACAACCTAGGAGGACTTAGCACATGTCGATACAACTCAAAATAAATGTCTAGAATGTTCATATACATTGACCCATGGACTTTAATTACCCCCTAAGGTCCGTTAACCTCACTAGGCATTCCAGCTTTGGAGGAGCAGGAGAAAAACTCAGAAATTATGTTATGCAAAGTTGCAAGACATAATTAATAAGTGAAAAAACTCCTTGGAATACCCAACTGGGTCAAAAATTCCTAGGGAACCAATCCCTTTACATAAAACACCATGCTAGTACATTTTATTACAAACCCCGCAAGGCCATGGACATGTGGTAAAAAATAAAAATAAAATGGCCCTCAAAAAGGCATGATAGTCATCATATCATTGAAAATGAACATTAACATGTTCAACTTTGCCCGCTTGCTTGATAATCCAACCAAGTACAACTTAGTTGGAAACAAGTATCATGCCAAGTGTAGGGAAGAGTCTTGCCACATGTGGGTCCCACAACCTCTTATGTGCCCTCATGATCCAATGCCACCTTGTTTTCTTTGTATTATTATTTAATTGACCCATTTAATGTGAATTTGTAAGTACAAGGTCATTTTGGGTCTTGTATCTCCTTTACTCCAACTTTTAATGCTTCCACCCCCAACATAGGGAACTAGTAATTTTCCTCCATGATAGTTCATCTGGATGAGAAATATTACAAACCAATACTTGGGAATTTTCTCTTGATGTGACCCACCTTGTCCATTTGGATCTAATTTTTCATTATTACCAACTTGGACACCATGCTTGGAAATTATTTGACCCTTAGAAACAATTTGAAAAACTATAATGACTATGGCCAATGGGATTTAGGCCATTGTGACCTAATGCAAATTTTTGGGACATAACAGTTGGCACGACTTTTGATGTTGCACTAGATGTTCCTTTTGTTTTCAATATTTTAACTTTTGACCCCACACTCCTTGATCTTTCCTTTGCAGTTGCAAATGTGTGCTATGTTGTGCCCCTTTTTCCCAAAGTGTCCAACTTAAGAGGTGTTTGAATGACTGGTGCCCCAACAACCTTGCTACAATTCAACGCCGCTTGGCTTTGCTCCCAACTATATAAGTTGGCTATTTTTTCCAACAATGGATGAGGTTCGTGGGAGTAAGATGCAAACCGAGCAGCTTGCCTTTTTGGGATATGATCCCTCTCGGATCATACTTGTGATCTTTGCTTAGTGGAAATCCAAATGATGCTATTAGCTCTTCCACTTCTTTCTGAGCAACCCTGCTCCTGACCATGAATGGTACAGCTTCATTGGGGACCTTGAAGGTATTGGCATTGTTTCCATTCATGACGTGTACGTCGTCACAATTGAATCTTTGCTGGATGTACTCTAATGCAAAAAATCGAGGAGTCAAGAATATGGGGAGCTTGTAAGGAGCTATTTCTGCTCCATACACCTAGATTTCAGTATGAGTCTCAAAACAAAACCAATCACCAACAACCTCGTTTGGGTTGAAATGAAGTAATTGCTTGCATTCTGGAAAAATTCTGGGAGGAGGAGCATTAAACAATAGTGAGTAAATCTTGGATATAATGGTGTCTACAAATGTAGATAAACCCTTTCATGGAGGAACCGGGACAATTGATTTATCAAGGTCGTCTTTGTTGAAGAAACTTTTATTGTGGTAGAAGATCATCTATAGGATTAGGGAACAAAATATGAACATTCTCTTGGATGAGAAGCTTTTTAGTTGGAGGTGGATGGACTGAGCAAGAAAAGCTGGCAAATCTAACATGATAGGGATCTCATGCTGGGATAGGTTCATGATAAACAACAAACCCAAAGCAGCGTCATCGATCACCCTATCATGGTCGTAACTGAGGACCTGAAATATCATTGGTATTATGGGTCTAGCAGAACTCGCAAACATCTCCAATCTAAACATAGATTGAGTTCTAGTTAAATTTCTCTTAGGTGGGATTATCATTTGGATGAAAGCATCTCTATGTTTCCGGGAAGGTTCCTGAATTTTGTTTATTAGAACCTCTTCGTCAAATTGAATCCTTGAGGCATCTTCGCTGGTGTCCTTCAACTCCAAGATGAGCTCCTTGCTAATTGGGTAGACCACATTTCCCAACCGATAAATTATGGCCCTTCTTTCTGGTGCATACCTTTCAGCACACCATTTTATTAACTAAGGAAAGAGCCTAGCTTGCGGTAGAATCATCTTGGCCAATCCAAACTTCCATAAGTTGAATATGTCACTGTCGCTCTTTGCCTGCTCCTCTTCCTCAGTAGATAACTAATGTAGGTTCCAAAAGGAAGAGACAAAATCATGAACATCGAAGAATTCATCGCTAAGATGATCATCTTGACTGAGGACTGTGGGCACGCCGGGGTATTCAGGGGTAGATGCAGAGGCCATGGTAATGCCGAGGTAGAGCAGGGAATATCAGTACTGAAAATATTTGAGAGCTAGGAGAACTAGCGTAGGGAGTGATGGAGGGGGAGATCAAAACACTGGAAGAAAAATGCCTGGTGGTTTCCTTGGGGCGTATTTATAGGGAGGATTTTGAATTTGGTAGGGTTTAATGCAAAGTACACGTGGCCCACAGATACTGTCTCATTAGTTGCGGGGTAGCTGGACCCTTAAAAGCTGGGATACACTTACTCCTAAACGGCGATGGTAGTGATCGTTTAAGGGCGGCTTAAGGAAAAGTGAGGGCGATGAAATGTGGAGGGAAGAGGTAAACCAGAAACCATAAGTGGCTTCAGGGCCCCAATAAAGTAGTTTAAGAAGATTGTTTTTGGGCCCTGACTCAATGTAAAGCCGCCACGTGGAAAGGGTGGTTTCGATTCAGGGGCGCTCTTGGGATTCTAAATTCTGAGCCTTTTAGACGCCCTGAAGTACAAGTAGTTGTCGATATTCTGCCAATACTTCTTTGAGATCTGTGCCTAGCCGGAGCAGCTTTATGAGCGGGCCCCTTTCCTATGACGAATAACTATCTAGCGTCCCGTGGCTGGAAAAACCACTGTGGAATCCTTTAGCAGTTTCAGGTCTATGAAAAAGTGGTTTAGACAAACTACTTTTCGGCCCTTGAACAAACCTGGTGTTGCCACGTGTAGGTGGGAGTTTTCATTCAGGGGTGTCTCAGGAGTGTTAAACTCTGAGCACTTTAAACGCCCTGAAGATTAGTTATCCTTTGATGCTGCTTCTTCATTTCCTTGAGATGCGCACCCAGCCAGTGCAACTCTATGGGGCAGGACCCCTATTTTTTTGGCTCAATTGTTTAGCGGTGTGTGACTAGAAACCACGGTGGCAAACTTTAGTTTTTTCAGGGCTCCAGGTAAGTGATTTATCCAAACATCTTTTCGACCCCTAAACGATCCTGGGGCTGCCACATGTTTGCGATGGTTTTCATTAAGGGACGTTCTGAGCTTGATAAACGTCGAACTCTTTGGCTCCCTGAATGAAATACCAGCCATTGATCTGAAATCAATTGGCCATATTTACTTCATCTTCCCCTATAACTTCCATAGTCTATCTTTCGCCACGGGGTGAGCTGAATCTCTTTTTGTCCGTGTCGTTGCCGCTCCAGATTCTCGCCCAGAGGTCTTCATCAACATAGCATATGGTAGAGCTGCCTTTGGTCGATCAGGCTGTTGATATTAGTACTAACATTGGCTTCAGCGGGGACAACCTTTTTCTTCAGAAGAGGCTGAGAACATTAGGTTAGTTCCTTTAAGTCCATTGGGTTGTGGAGTCAAATCTGTCATTTATTTTCTAAAATCAAGTAATCATAGAAACGTGAGAGAAAAAAGTAACATGTCAGCATAAATTTTTGCAGAAGGAAAAAGGGAAAAACATATGTTACATATATGATACAAAAGATCATTTGGTAGAGAAATATAGAGATCAATATTGAAAAAATTGTTTTAGGAATCTCCCGTTTACAGGATTTCCAAAGATTTCATTATTGAGTTGATCCAATTCATAGGTGTTGTTGTCATGGACTGCAATGACCTTGAATGGGCCTTGCCATAAGTTGTCAAATTTCCCATGTTTAGCTCTCTCTTCCCTTCTAGCATCCCATTTCAGGACAAGGTCTCCATGTTGAAAATCTCGAGTGATAGCTCGTCAGTCAAATGTTGCCTTAATATTGTCTTGGTAGATCTTGGAGGTTTCCTCCAGTTGCTCTCTGACCTGTTGAATTTCTATTAGTTGATCAATCCTTCTTTCCATGTCATTTGGTTCTTCATGCTCTGGTTGTAATAGTTTCATTACTGGGAGACCCGACTAAATGGGGAGGACTTCTTCTTTGCCATAAACCAGTTGGAATGGTGAAGTACCTATAGCACGTTTGACACTAATTATGTCTTCCCACAATGCAAATTTTAGTTCGGAATCCCAGGACCTTTTGTTTGTATTTAGCATCTTCTTGATGATAGTCACCAAAATTTTGTTAGAGGACTCGACCAAACCGTTTCCATGGGGGTAGTAGGCAGTTGAGTGAATCAATTCAATGTTATGGATTTGATAGAAAATCATCATTCTGTAGGATTTGAAAGCTTGCACGTTGTCTGTAATGATCTTTCTTGGGAAGCCAAATCTTTCCAGGATATTCTCTTCCAAGAAATTTATTATGACCATATCATTGGCGTTTCTTGTTGGAATTGCCTCCACCCATTTTTTTAAATAGTCAGTGGCTGTAAGAATCCATCTATGCTAGCCACTGGAGTGAGGATTTATTTCTCGTATAAAATCAATGACCCATTGTTGGAAGGGTGCTTCAACTCTGATTGGTTTAAGGGGTAATGGTTTAAGTTTCTACTTTCCGAAAAATAATTGACATTCCTTGCATGATATGGCAATCTTGTTAGCATCAGTGAACAATGTAGGCTAGAAATAACCAGCTCGTAGGACCTTGTAAGCAGTTGCTCTCCATGCATGATTTCCTCTGCACATTCCCTTGTGAAAATATATTATTATGCCTTTTGTTTATTCTTCAACAATAAAATTTAGCGGAATACCAAGAGGATCATTCCAAAAGAGATGTCCATCTAGAATGCAATACTTGACAGCTTTTATTTTAAGAGTTCTCATTTTGGATTTATCTAGATTGTGAGGACAAGTTAGATGCTATAGGTAATAAACAATGTCTTTGTACCATTCCGAACAAGCAAATTTCTCAGACACGTTATTAGGAAGATTTTGTTGAATAACTTCTTCTTCCTAACTAGGAAGTCTATCTATCAGATTGATCTCTAGAGCTTGATAATTTGACTCAGCTAGGAGTTTATCTAGTCCTTGTCCTTTCACCAGTTTAGTAGGCTTGGTTTCCATGTCATATTCTTGGATTTTGGAGATCCATTTTCCCCTTCTCCCTTCATTGTCTGGATGACACAGAATATCCTTGATAGTGCTGCATGGGACGTAGGCTATGATTTTGGAATGTAAGACATAATTACTGAATGACTTAAGGGCCTTGAATAATGCATAATCTTGCTTTTCCATCATGTTTTATTTCAGCTCAGCATCTCTCAATGCTTGGCTGAAAAAGGAAATGGGTTGCTCATGTACTTATAAGTTGTATTATAAGATCTCGGCCTGTCTGATTATATGGGAGTGAGTTCTCATAATCATCTTTAGTGAGGTGCATGAGATAGGAATCTTCTTCCATCCAATTAAGCCGCTCTTCAAATTCTTCATAGATTTCTTCCTTTAGAGTTTCCATCAAATTATTCTCATTATCATGGACAGGTGGCCTTAATGGTTGTTCATCATTCCTTTTTTCTATGTATGACATTTGATGGTTATAAGGCATTCGGAACTAAGTAGGAGGTCGAGCAAGAGATTTCCTGTTGGGAATGCTACTTTTTAATTCCATTCTGGTAACTTTATTTGACACATTCTTTATAATGCGAGTCATTTCATCAATATTTGCTTCTTGAGAGTCTTTAACTCTTGATGGGCCACTCTCTTCTTTGGCCTTTCATTTGTCTTTATGTTCAACATAATTGGTCAATTTTATCTTTCCTCCTGCCCTCATATTTCCTTCAATATATATAGCATCATCTTGAATTACGCTAAGTGAGAGTGATATTCTTTCTCTCAACGTGGTGGCGAAATCTGAGGGGAAAGATCCTGCATATGTGGCTTGAGCCGCGGCTTCAGTAGGCCGGATATCTTCGAGGATTCTGTAATATACTTTGTTGAATCTTGCAGTGAAATCCACCACATTTTTAAAATTGTTTTTTCTCAAGGCGGAAAATTTTGTTAGATAATAAAGGCTATCACTCTTAATTCCCCACTTCTTGATGAAGGTCGTTTCCAGAATTTCCGTAGTGCTAATGGAAGCATTGGGTAGTGATATAACCCATTTCTGGCTTCTCCTTCCAGTGATTGAGCGAAGAATCTCATGAACACATCATCATGGTCGATAAGAATGTTGTCAATGAAATCCTGGAATCGATCTACATGATATTTTGCAAACGTTCCCTTACTGCCATCATATTTTGGTAACAACTTGAAATAGTGGGTAGGCATATCATTTAAGGGCGTTGACAATTGCAGAGGTCCATTTCGACTAGCCACCCATCGAGGTGTTCTGGGTGGTGGTGGTGGTGGTTCTCTGCCTCCTCTTGACATGACGTGGTTGGCGATTAGATTCTTGGCTTGAGGAGAAATGAAATATTTGAGCCGATTTATACGAGCTAAATATTCTCCACTTACAGCAGGAATCGTTTGAGATCTAGGTAAACTAAAAGGAGTGTGGGGATTCTGGGGATAATGTTCTCATTGAGGGGTTTGGACAGTGAATTTAGTTTCAAGGAATTGAGGACCAAACAGAGGTGGGGAGAAACTTCGTCGGTGGCTTGGAGAGATCGACTAATATTTTCCCCGTCTGTATCTCTAGGAGACAGAATCTTGTAAGGCCACAAATTCTTCGTGGTTGGGGTTCTGGCGAGTATGGCTTCGTCCAGATGCTAGGTTTTCTTCGGTGGAGTCGCCAAGTGGATTACAACCTACTACCTAGTTTCATCCATTATGAAATCAGGAGTGTATAATTTGTCGTTGTCCCTGGGGAAGATTTATCTTCTTGCTTTCATTCCCCAACAAGAGTGCCTGAAAAGATGTTAGTCCCAGAGACGTTCTAAGGATTTTTTAGAACTATGCCTGGGCATCAATGAAGTTTATTGTATTCTTTGCTTAATCAAAATTAGATTCACTTGATTTGAATCAGAATTAACTTTGCAAATCATGAACATATATGAAAGAGATGTATTTACAAGAGAAGAAAGTACTAAGTGGACATAGCAAACGTTTGAATCCAGAAGACACCAAGATGGGGAAATAAATTTCTTCTTTATATCTTGATCAGACCACAAATATCAGAAGTTACACTTCTTACAAAAAGAGTCGACCCTGTGGCCTTTGCATTTTTTTCTATATATAGCCATCACTGGCCTTATAAAAAGGTTTGTTACGGCCCAATGGCATATATGTTTCCGTTTACATTTTATAACAAAATTGGTTACAAAAATAGTCCCTCGGACTAATGTTGGATTGTTTGTTGTTGCGGTTGGGGTCCACCCTACTGAGGTGGAGGGATGTCTTGCTGCGTGGAAGAAGTACCTACTGCTGGCTGTGACTTTGAAGTTGCGACTATCGCTTGCGCTTTTGTTGACTGCTCTAATTGCCGAAGCTGGAAAAAATAAATGATGCTTTTCCAATCCTTTCCCATAGGATACTAGAAAAATTTGAGTTCTCTGAGAGATGAGTCCAGCTCTGTGTACTGCTCCAAAGAAGCTTTCGGCAGATTTCTGAAAATAGTTTGAAGGAAATTGACCATTTCGAAATTGGCATGCAACCTGTCCACGATCACTCTCCCATTTAACTCCTGCAAAGTATTTGTCAGGTGGTGTTGTTGCTACAACATCCCCCCCAAATTTATTTTGTAAATATTAGGTCCCTTATATTCTTTTTGGTTTAAGCACTTGTTTTGATCAAATCTTTCTCACTTAATCTTCAAATTTTCCTAAGAGTGTTGACCCTTCTAGTTCTTTTTTATTTTTTGACTAAGGCATTTTTTTCCTTCCATTTAGCAGTGCGTTGTTTTAAAGGTTAACTGTGCGCGCGCTCAAAGCGCAGATTGGAAGCATATATTTATGCGCTAAAGGCGCAACGGAAAAGGTTTAATTACATGCTTTCTAAAGCTACGCAAACTTTAGGCTTATGTCTTGCGTGAAAGGCACACTTTCTAAGACTTATGCTTCCGTCTTGTTGCCAAAACTTGGTTTTTCAGCGAAGTTTCCCCACGCAAAGTAAAGTTTTAAAATCTGCGCCGTATTAATGCATGATTCTTTCGCGGAGTCTAAGTCTAGCTCGGCTTCCATCGACACAATTCTTAATAAAAGGACAAGCGCTTTGGCGCAGGAATTGTCCTTAAGAGCGCCGACACACAAAAATCTCTTAAGTCTTTTGGCTCGTGGCATAGTTCCTGTTAGCGCACATTTTGTGACTAAGCTTGCGCCAAAGGCGCAAGGCTTACCCATATAGCTCTCGCCTCCATAGATGCACCTTGTCTTCCCTCGAAGTTTAATGCTGGTGCAGCTCCATCAGCGCAGCTCTATCAGCGCAGGATTTAACGTCATGATCGCCGCTTGGGTGCAAGACTTAACCTTTAACTCATCGCTTTGGTGCCGAGGCGCCGAACTTAATGTTACGATCACCACCTTAGCGCAGAGCTTAATCTTGCGATCGCTCCCTTGGGCACAAAGATTTATTTTGGGTTTATGTGCAACCACAGAGTTGGTAGGGTTATCAATAAGGCCATGTGTTGTTTTTAAATGCACAAGAGCTCGAGCCCTGTGCTCATTAAATCCACCAACCCACCACCTTACGTGAATTCAATTGCCTCCCCTATATGAATGCGTAGAACGCGATTTCAAAAAATCACTTGACCACTGCCATAGCAGAACAGAGCTCATTGTTCGATATCGAACTTTGACTGCACTGCTGCCCGTCTCGGAATGATCGCTAGCCACCAGGGAACACCGCCAAGCTGACAGGTAGGTGCTTGGCCCCTCCTCTCTTCGTTTTTCGAGGTTCTTGTTTGGACTTGCACCCCTTTCATGCCCTTTTATCGACTATATATATATGAAAAACAAACTTATATGCACTAAGCGGTTAGTTGTGAGTCGAAGCCATGAAGACATGAAACCACCGTATGCGAACCAGAGCCTGAATGGCCCTATCCTGCCATGCACGCATGAAGTTCTTCCCACTATGGTGTGCTCGGCGTCCTAATTTTCTTGCATATCTTACCGTCTCTGGGTTTTCCCGGTTATATCTTAATGGCCACACATCTTGCGTTCCACACTTGAACCCGTAGCTAATTGCTCGTTTTGGTTAAAACGCCGCATCCACACACACCCCATGGAAAATAGCTGCCAAGCAACGATACCTTTCGCGCTGAGGCCACCTAAAACCCACAGTGCCTGCTAAATCCCCCTTAGAGAATGTGAGAAAGACCTGACGGGCTGGTGGTAGGAACATTATGAATGCCTCTACATTCTACTTATAGAGGCCAGTAGCCGTGAAAGAAGAACCCAATGAAACCACCCATGATTTATTTGCCAGGCATTGCTTGCATGAATGCAGTAATCTCGCCGGATGCACAAAACGTTTTAGGTACTTGCATATTTCTGTGAATGACATGACACCATTAAATGCTCCAGTTCCTTATTCCTCCATTAGTATCTCTTGGCTAGGTATTTTGATATTGAACAAAGTAATAGCGCAAATGAGAAGCTTTATTGCTACCTTTCCACCATGTCGATTTCCTTGTTGTTAAACTTCCTAAACTCTTGTCTTTACTCTTGGTATTACATTGAATACAAATTAGCTTTGTCGTGATAAGCTCATTAAACATGAAATCAAGACAACCATGGTCCTAAGATGTCACATAGGTTCTAGAACTATCATTCCAAGAATAATGAAACCATAGTGCCATTTATGTTATATATAAAACCACAGTGGCTTGTATAGCTTGTTGGCCTTTGCGTCTGGTATTTCTCAAGACTTTCAACTGTGAAACAGTAGCTGCATTTGTGAATTGGTTGATCTTTTGTTAAAACAGCTTCCATATTATGAAAGTGGCATTTTCTGAATTTTTTCATAACTGTTTTGCTAATGCTTGAAGCCAACTTTGTCATATTTTCTTTCACAGATCTATAGGAGGTTTTGCATTTTTGGTTGTATGTCTACATACGCCTTACTTGTACTGCCCTACTTACCCTAGGATTATCATGTATAGGAGGTATGCAATGAAGAAAGCCGCGCAAAAGATCGACTCATATTCAGACATAGAAATACTGTTGGACACTTCACTCCAATGTTTACTGATACACAAGGTACCACCAATGTGCCCCCTAGGAGCTCTGCCCCGGAATTCCAGTGGGGTGAGATATATAGGTTTATCATGGACCAAAACAATCCTCAAGCCCCCATAGAAGATTCTCTGGTGTATACAAACATCCGAAGGTCTTACCTCCATAAGGCATCGACTCATCCTGAATTGTTCCCATGTTCTGAAGTCATTGGCTGGTTGATACCTCATGTCAGGACTGACACTAGGTTCATAAATGATAAAAATGGGATGAATCTAGCATCTTTTGCTCCTAAGCATATTACAGCCACCTACAAATTACCTCAACCCAGAGCTTGGTTAGATGATAAATGGATAGCAGAACATCCTATGGACCCACTCGACGCCGCTAGGAAAATGATGATAGCTGACAGATAGATAAGGAGGAGGAATAACAATGAATATGAAAGCAACCTCCTGAAGACTCCTTATAGACTCATCATTCCGATGTTGAGTCGGCTCTTCGGCATGCCTGATGGAAATATTTTTAAGATCAGATGGGTGCCATTAATTTTTCATATAGCCATGAATGGCACCATTTTTAATTGGGCCGACATAATCTCAGACAGTCTGGCCTCACAGTTAACTACGGCCGAGGGAGGAATGACTCAGAAGAAGGCATATTTCTTCATGTCCTCGTATTTGATAGACTGCTTATTGAGCAAACATACTTTCCTAGACTTGGGATGCTCATGGAAGCCAAAGGAAATGTCTCTATTCATGGCCTATCAACTCACATGGGCAAGTAAATACACAAACTATTACAATCAGGTTTGCGAGAAACTCATCATGCCTCTATACCAGCTTATTTTTGTAAAGGAACCAGATTGCATGTCAGAGAACGCCATGCCCATTATCGAAGTGTTTGGCGATTATTATCATAGTATAGAAGGTACCTATATCCGAATGAGTGGAGGATCCGTAGCTCCCTTTTTTCTTCCCATACATGCTATAGATTTTGTGATTCATAGGGAAGCCATAAGGAAAATCTTCAGCATTGGTGGGATCAGTAGAGTCCTCACTGAAAGGAAGAAAGGGATGTATCCACCAATGCCTTTCACTATTGGCGCATACAGCCTCCCGAAGGCCAAGGAAGGAGAAAACTATGTTCAAGATTTAGACATCTTCCATTTCGATACAAAGTTTTTCAGAAGGCATGACCCTTGTGTTGAAGTTGCCAAACATATTATTGATGTCAAAACCAGCTTCGAGTACACCCATCTTAAGGACAATGAGGAAGACTTTTTCCGTAGTGCTCGGAACTTGACGGAATTAGGCAAGTGCTACAAGAAGAAAGGTGCAAAGAGAATTTATCCTAGGCCTATCGGCCTAATAAAAAAGGAGCAGGAAGCATCAGTGTCCCAATCAGGAGATTCAACAGGAATAGAACAAGAGGAAGATGACAGGATATTACATCAACAAGATCAAGAAGCACCTAGGATTCAAAATGAACAAGCTGCCAAGTTCCAACAAGAAGATGCAGCAAGAATCCAGAGAGAGTAGGCTATTCAATTGCAGCAGCAAGAAGAAGTTGCTAGAGTACAGAGGAAGCAAGAGAAAAACGCTTTGGAAGATGAGGATTTTGTTAGAAGAGGCAGACAGATTACAAAAGAATTAGCAGGGCTAGCTAAAAGGTAGCAAAGGGAGTAGACTGAGAAAACTTCTGAGCCAGAACCATCTACTCCACAAAACATGGATTTGAATCTGCCACTGATAGACCAACTAGGGATAGCTCGAGAAGGGGTTGCTTCTACTGAAGGATTAGCATTGACCCCATACAACTCCAGAAAGCAGTGCTAGGTGGCCAACCTGGATTCCGTATATTTTCACGAGCAGAAAAGGGCTATCATTGACAGGAGAGTTAGGAAAATGGAAAGTGCGGAAGAGGTATATGAATTTGTAGTATCAGAAACTACACTGGTCCAAGGAACTGATGTCGACCATTCATTCCAGGCCCAATGCACTGTGTCATCAGCCGAAGCGAGTAGAGCCAATACTGATCGGTTAATGAATGAGGTAAAACATTACAGAGATCAATGCTTCAAAATAAGAGATGATACCAAGAGGGAGGTTCTAGAAGCAAATGAATTAAAGAAGAAATACAGGGAATTGACAGAAGAGAAGTTAAGGATAAGTTTGGGAACTCTACAACTTGAAAATGAGAAGAATTCACTAGAGATGCAGCTGGCCATCTCCGAAGACAAGCAAAAGAATTTAAAGGCTCGGATATCAGAATTGGAGGAGATCGAAGCCAGCAGGGCCCAACAAATTTATCTGCCTAGGGATTATTATGATTGGTTAATCCAAGAAAAGGATCAATTGTTGAAATAGCTCAAAGAAGCAGTGGAAAACAAGCAATACATGTTCACGTTTCACAAACAAGCATGTGACATGCTAATAAAAGGCCATCAGCTGATGGTGCTGATATCAGGATAAATTTGCAACATGAAAGAAATGATCATGAAAATGACAGCCATCGAAGTTGGAGCCTTAAAGAACAGAGACAAATTTGCAAAACATGTGGAAGAGTTAGAACAACAATTTGAATGGAGAAGAGGAAAATCTGGATTCCCCTCAAACTTGCACACCACCACCAAAGAAGAATTTGACTTAGATGCAGGATTCCTTGAATTCAATAAATATTGTGGTGCCAGGCTAAGCTTGGAAATCCGAAAGACTATCCGCAAATGTCACTCTTTCTACTCCAAAATTAGAGAATCCCATGGCAAGTGCCTTCTTGATTCTTCCTGAAACCATCAATGAATTCCCAGAACGAGAACATCGGTTGGCTGAGTTACAAGGCGAGTTGGACCAAGGATTGGACTATGTTAAAAGGGTAGAGGTGATAACCCAAGATGAACTCCAACAGTTCATTGGCCAGCCCGCTGTGCATATCTACTTTCTAGAAGCAATTGCCCAAGAAGCAGCTGTAGGAGCAGCACAAGTCAAATCATATCTGCGCAAGCATGAGATTGCAGCAAAGGCAACAATATATGTTCAGAGCAAGATTATCTTGAAAGGGCTTAGTCAATGGGCCACCCATATCCAAAGTGTATATGGACAAGCATCCACAAGCGAGCCAGTTGGTGGGGATGAGTCAGCGAGTCAGCAAAAGGAGGCCAAATAAAATAGATAAACCATCAGAATTCTTATTTGTCTTAATGTGAGAAAAGTTGAAATTCCTTTATTGTATAAATGCTTTAAAAGACAGTTGGCTCTGATTTTGTCTTATATGGAAGGATCTCCACGAATCTCTTGGTTTTGTAATTGTGCACTAAAGGACAAATTAGAAGGTTCTAGATTTCAGGGTACCCCTGTCAACTCAAGGAGCAATTTATAAATTTATAAATAGGAGAATAGAAGAAGGAGAGACGAATTTTTTGCAGGTGAAAGAAATTTTTCTAGCTTGTACGAATTACTTTGCTACTTGCTCCAAGAAACAGGATTTTGCCTAATAAAAGCCTGGAGAGGACGTTTTTCCTGGAAATGTGTGCTGAATGTTTGTTGGACTATTCCTATGGCATTCGTATACTATTGTGAGATCTTTCTTTACTATTATGAATTATTTATGTGTGATGAATGATCTTTCTATTTTCCTGTACAATGATGTTTCTCTTAAATGAGTAATGGAATGTATTAAATAATTTGAAGCTATCTTCAATATCTGTCATATTCCGTTGTAGGAACATCTTTATGATTAAATGGCTATCTGTGTAATCTTTAGGTGTTTCTTGCAGTTTATTACTCATCTCTACAGTTTGCTCCTTGCGAGGATAGGTTAAATTTGCTTATACAGTTTTAGATTAATTTAGATTAGATACTTGCATTTAGCTTAGGGCACTTGCATATCATCTTTAAAATTAAAACATATAAATGGTGGATCAGGCCGCAACCGGTGTAAAGAACAATAATCTTTAAATCTTACGATAGCCGGAACTGTTAACCGGACGGATTCCCCACACCAAACGGTGAGCGATCTAATTGGGCTTGCTTACCGCGGAGAATCCCTTTCTGATTGATGTTGCGATTTTCAGGGCATCAACGGGTGGATTTCAGACTGCCTCGCATCCACCATCATGGCATTGTAGTATTATTTTGTATATAGGTCTCTGCTTCCATTCGAGAAGGAAGGAAGGCCAAGGGGAAAAACTGATTTGAACATCTCTTTGAACAAGTGCACATCCTGTTTCAACTGAGCAGCCATGTCAGCAACATTCTGGGCCAACACTCCCTTGGTAATCACCTTATTAGCTTCCATGATGATTTTAGTTCGATCACGGACATAATATGTTTGAAGCTCATCAAAGGTATTCTCGTTTAAGAAGTCGATTGCCGCTTTGGCTAACTCAGTCTTCTTACTTACATTATTCCCCATTGTTCGCGCATCCTGTGTAGCAGTTTCACCAATATTACATTCCTCTTGGGATTTGCTAAAATGACACCACTGAGAGGCAATCAAGGCTGCCACCTACTCCCATATCGCAAACTTGGCACTTTTTATTAGAGGCTTACCGGTCAACTTCCTAGATAGTTCTTGGACTTCACCCCGGAGTTCCTCATTCGATTGTTGCAGTTCTGAGATGATCTGGTCTCTTCGAACCATCTTTTCATTTGTGTTGAAAAGCTCATCACATTTGGCCTTCAGTTGGTCCTGTGCTTGATTTAGTTGTGCATCTTTGATGCTCATCTTATCAATTTCCTGAGCCAACTTGTCAGTAGGATCTGCAGATGACGAGGCTTGGAGTGAGGCATCCTTCTGCTAGAGAATGTTTTGATTTAGATTTCTTGCCTCTTCCAACTCGCTTTCCAAGGTGACAATCCTTTCTTTGAGGGCTTGAATATCGGTCACCGATTTACCCAACTCTGACTGTATTGTAGCTACTTCTGCATTCTGTGAATGCTCAGCTGTGGGAATGCTGAGCTTTTTCTTTAAGGCTACAACTTCCTTATCCTTCTCTTTCAGCATGGCCTGTAATGGAGCCATGCCATTTGGATTTTGCACCATCTTCACGATTTGTTGTTCTAAGTCAGTTATCTTCAAATGTTTAGCTTTATTAGAGGATTTTTCACTCTTCAATTGCTTCTCTAGCTTCTGGACCACGGCCTGTAGCCTATTTGTGCTCAAAGTGTACTTTCTCACATCTCGGTACACTCCTTGACCTGCCCGCTAGTGAAGTTCCATGATGTATTTGGACGGGAACGCATCCATATTTATTGTCACCTGAGTAGTTTTGAAGTTTGAGGGTACTTTCTTCCCTCGAGCACCAATGGTTCTAGCATCTCCATTTTCAGGGCTCCCTGTCTCAAATCTAGTGCCGAAAGCATCCTATATTGCTTCCCTGTGTCAAGCTCGAACTAGGACTTCTCCAAGTCGATGTTATCGTCTTTAATCTGTGCGTATATCCCAAACAAACCCGCTTTAATAGGTGACATGGTAACCAAAGTGCCTTATGTGGACTAATCGTCCTGCTCCTGGGGCCACATTGCGGATGGGAAGCTTTCCAGGACGATAGGCATCAAGGGGGTGGGTTCCAACATGAATTTTGATGTCACACTGGACATCTTTCTGTTTTCAATCTTTTAACTTTTGAACCCACACTCCCTAATATTTCCTTTTCAGTTGCAAATGTGGGCTCTGATGTGGCCCTTTTTCCCAAAGTGTCCAACTTAAGAGGTGTTGGAATGACTGGTTCCCTAGCAGCCTTGCTAGGATCCAACGCCGCTTGGCTCTGCTCCCAACTATATAAGTTGGCTATTTTGTCCAGCAATGGATGAGGTTCGTGGGAGTAAGTTGTAGACCAAGCAGCTTGCCTTTTTTGGGAGATGATCCCTCTCAGATCATACTTATGAGTTATGCTTAATGGGAAGCCAAATGATGCTAGTAGCTCTTCCACTTCTTTCTAAGTAGCCCTGCTCATGACCTTGAATGGTTCAGCTTCATTGGGGACCTTGAAGGTCCTGAAACTGTTTCCCTTCATGAAGTGTACGTCATCGCAATTGAATCTTTTTTGGATGTACTCTAATGAAAAAAAACAAGGAGTTAAGAATATGGGGAGCTTGTAAGGAGCTATTTCTACTCCATACACCTTGATTTCAGTATGAGTTTCGAAACAAAACCAATCACCAACAGCCTCGTTTGGGTTGAGCTGAAGTAATTACTTGCATTCTGGAAAAATTCTAGGAGGAGGGGCATCAAACAATAGTGAGTAAATATTGGATATAATGGTGTCTACAAATGTAGATAAACCCTTCTGTGGAGGAACCATGACAACTGATTTATCAAGGTCGCCTTTGCTGAAGAAAATTTTATTGTGGTAGAAGATCATGTACATGAGTAGGGAACATAATCTGAACATTCTCTTGGATGAGAAGCTTTTTAGTTGGAGGTGGATGGACTAAGCAAGAAAAACTGGAAAATCTAACATGATAGGGATCTCCTATTGGGATAGGTTCATGAGAAATAGAAAACCCAAAGTGGCGTCATCGATCACCTTGTCATGGTCATAACTGAGGACCTGACATATCATTCATATTATGGGTCTAGAAAAACCCACAAACATCTCCAAGCTAAACATAGATTGAATGCTGGGTAAATTGCTCTTAGGTGGGATTATCATCTGGATGAAAGCATCTCTATGTTTCGGGGAAAGTTCCCAAATTTTGTTTATCAGAACCTCTTCATCAAATTGAATCCTTGAGGCATCTTTGCTAGTGTCCATCAACTCCAAGATGAGCTCCTTGTTGATTGGGAATACCACATTTCCCAACCGAGAAATGATGGCCCTTCTTTCTGGTGCATACTTTTCAGCACACCATTGTATTAATTCATGAAAGAGCCTAGCTTGCGGTAGAATCATCTTAGGAAATCCATACTTCCATAAGTTAAATATGTCACTGCCGCTCTTTTCCTTATCCTATGCCTCACTAGCTAACTTATGCAGGTTCAGGAAGGAAGAGACAGAATCATGAACATCGAATAATTCGTTGCCAAGGTGATCACATTAACTAAGGAATGTGGACACAGCGGGGTCTTCAGGGGTAGATGCAGAGGCCATGGGAATGTCAAGGTAGAGTAGGGAATGCTGGTACTGAAAATATTTCAGATCTAGGAGAACTGGCGCAGGGAGTGACGAAGGGGGAGATAGAAACACTGGAAGCAAAATGCTTGGTGGTTTCCCTAGAGCATATTTATAGGGAGGATTTTGAATCTGGCGGGGTTTAATGCGAAGTACACATGGCCCCCGGATACTGGCTCATTAGCTATGGGGTATATGTCTCCTTAAATGCTGGGAGACGCTTAGTCCTAAATGGTGGCGGTAATGACCGTTTGAGGGCGGCTTAAGGAAAAGTGAGGGGGATGAACTGCAGAGGGAAGCGGTAAACCACAAACCATAAGTGGCTTCAGGGCCCTGATAAAGTAGTTTAGGAAGAATGATTTCCTGGCCTTGAATCAATTTGAAGCCACCATGTGGAAAGGGTGGTTTTGATTCAAGGGCGCTCTTGGGATGCTAAATTCCGACCCTTTTAGATGACCTGAAGTACATGCAGTCGTCGATCTTCCGCCAACACTTCTTTGAGATTCATGCCCAACCGGAACAACTTTATGGGAGGGCCCCTTTCCTTTGATGACTAACTATCTGGCGGCCTGTGGCTGGGAAAACCATTGTGGCATCATTTAGCAGTTTCAGGGCTTCGAAAAAGTGGTTTAGACAAACTACTTTTCGACCCTTGAACAAACCTGGGTTTCCACGTGTAGGTTGTGGTTTTCATTTAGGGGTGTCTCGGGAGTGTTAAAATCCGAGAACTTCAACCACCTTGAAGATCAATTATCTATTGATGATGCTTCTTAGTTTCCTTGAGATGCATTCCCAGCCGGCGCAACTCTATGGGGCGGGCCCCCTCTTCTTTCGGCTCAACTATTCGGCTGTGTGTGACTAGAAACTACCGTGGCGAACTTTAGTTGTTTCAGGGCTCCCCGTAAGTGGTTTATCCAGACTTCTTTTCATCCCTTGAACGATCCTGGGGTTGCCACATGTTTGCGACGGTTTTCATTCAGGGACGGTCTTAGCTTGATAAACGTCGAGCGCTTTGGCACCCTGAATGAAATAACAACCGTTGATCTAAAATCGATCGGCCATCTTTACTTCAGCTTCCCCTATAACTTCCACAGTCGATATTTCACCACAGGGTGAGATGAATCTCTTTCTGTCTGTGCTGTTTCTGCTCCATATTCTCTCCCAGAGGTCTTCATCAGCATAGCGTATGGTAGAGCTGCCTTTGGTCGATCAAGCTGCTGATATTAGTACTAATAGTTCCCATGCGTTGAGATGATAGGCTGGATCCTTATGTCGACATCAAAGCTCATATCATCACAAGTTCCACAAGAGAAGGTTTTGCCTCATTTCATCCAGCACATATAGGAAATGTTGACAGCCTTCCAACTCTAAAATTCTTTTTGACATAATATTGGCTCAAAGCCTAAAGTTAGACTATGCATATTGTGCAAAGAAAATACTGTTCTGTGGAAATTGATTACACCAAAGAAGTAGTGGAGAATATGAGACCAAGTTTTTAAATACTCCCTTTAAAATCGCATCTACTCTCTTATGCAAGTTGTATGGGATGCCCAATGCATCCAATTACAAGCTCAATTGGGTACCTTTACTCTATCATATCACAAATATGCATGACACCGTTTTCAATTGGGTAGATATCATTTCTGAAAATATGGTTTAGGATATTGATGATGCACAACATGGACTCAAAGAGAAGAAGGTTGAATTTCACATGTCTTCTTACCTAATAGATTGTATCATGACCTTACATCCCTTTCCAGGCATCGAATGTAGGTGGAATCCCAATGAAACTCTTGTGTATGTGGCATATCAGGTCTTATGGACCCAGAAACATGCAAGTTACTATAAGCACATTTGCAAAGAATTCTTGGTCCCATTGTACAAACTGATTTATGAGAAGGAACTAGAGTGCATGTTTGAGGAGGCCCTTATAGTGGTTACACAGTTAGCAAATTATTACTTGACCACTGAATTTACCTACCTACGTATTTACAGGGGATAAAAAGGTCCACTTTTGTTGCCAAAGTATGTTATTGATTACATTATTTTAAAGGATTTTGTAAGATAGATGTTCATAAATGGTATTGGCCACTTCCTACATGATGATAAGAAGGCTTCTTGGCCTCCACTCCCATTGTCAGTTGGTGCATACATGTTTAATAAGGTCAAAGATGCTCAAGAGTTGGTGAAAGATTTAGATTCATATCATTTTGGCATAAAATCTTTGTGAGGAATGATAGTCACCAAAATGTAGCCCTGCATTTTCAATCAGATATAATTCATTATGAGTATGCTGATCAGTTCTTCCATGAAGAAGAATCATATAGACATGTACGAAACCTTATAGAATTAGGCAACAAGCTTAGAAAAAGGAAAGGTGCAAGTTCTAGTAAACCGTTTGATACATCATCATAGGGAAGACATAGAAGAAGTTGCAAAGAAGAAGCTCCCTTGTCAGAAAACATAAAGAGACTGCAAGAAGAAGCGATGCCAAAGAAGGAAGAAGAAGAGATAAAAGAGAAAGAAAGAGCATAAGAATTATAGAAAAGGGTTGAACAAGAGAGAATGGAAAATTTGGCATCCGAACAAGAAGAAAACAGACTGCACTCAAGAAAGATGTAGAAATACAAAATCTACAAGGAGGTGATGGAAAATAGGACATGGATATTGATAATTAGACAGATAATAACAAATAGGTTCCCCTCATCGGAGGATATATACCCTAGATAAATTGGGACTTACTCTGTTTACATCATCCAAGAAACATGTTGTTGATAAGTTAGAAACTATAATCTATGACCCCAAAAGGAACACTATTATGAAGAGGATGGAAAATAGGCTCAAAATCGCTTCACAACTTGATTTCATCACTATACAGGATGTTCTGATATTTGATGGCACTAATAAGGATCCAAAGTTTACAACATCAATTAGTGTCGCAACATCCTTAGTGAACGAAGACAACATACACAAATTGATAGAAAAATGTAGAAAACTGTGAGGCCAAAGTGTCCAAAATAAACGACAACCTAGTTCAAGCTATAAATGAGGGGATCGAGATAAGACATCAGCGAAATATACAAAGATTAGAAGATGAGAGAGATTCCCCAAATGTACAAATGGTAATATTAGAAGGCGAGAAAGCATATCTATAGTCCCAATTGAAAGGGATGCAAGAGAAAGAAATTCAATGCGACTGACAAGTGGAATCTCTCAACATTGAGAGGGCAGCTCTTCAAGCACATCTGGCAGAGCTTAATCGAGAGAATGAGACATTGATGATTGAATTGAATAATGTTGGAATCGATTTAATACTGAGAGTGGGGTGAATCAGTATTAGCGCAATTATCAGTAGTTTTTATCTTCTTTAACATATTAGTCTTAACTTAATATTGATGATTAGTTATGCATCCAATATAAACAAAATCATTCATCCGTTTATGCACCAAGACAAAGAACACATAACGCATGAATTTTGATGTGGAAACCCAATCGGGAGAAAACCATGGAATGCTTCTTTTATAGTAGAAAAAGAATAAATTCAAGGAATCACCAACTTCCTATATTTACCAGCACCAACCGGAAGGAGGCACTGACCCCCTGGTTTAATTACAGGCTCCAACCTGTAGGAAGCACTGAATCCCTTTGTTTATTCTGAACCAACTGGAAGGAGGATACAACGCCCTTTCTCCTTGCCCCATCATGCTTCCCATTTATCCAAAATATAATTCTAACTTACTGAAATTCCAACTCACGCACACTTCTGATCTTCTGATATTAGTTCTGTTGTGCACTATCTTCGTATGCAGACGATTCACTTTCACTATGTTGCATACATCACTTGAATTATCATTCCTCTCAATTATGCACTTATGTTGATGTCTTACTTCATGTATTGTGTGCTTGTTGATTCTGCAGTCTGCACCAAGATATGCTTTGTCGATTTTCTACTGTGCAGCTGCACTCACCAACTGATACTATGCCTTCAATTGATAGTTTGTTTCTCTGAGATACTGCATCGGTAAAAGATGGAAATGCACACTTACTAATAGGTATGTTCTGTATAAGTGCCATAGTCTTTTAGACAATCTACAACATGTCGTGCATCAATAGATTCTTCCTTTCATTTTAATGCACTTGTCTCAAATCATCCTCATCATGACGCGCTTACTGGATCCTGTTGTTGCTCTGTCATCACGCATCAAATGAACTTCTTAATTTTGCACACTTCACTTCAATTTGCATGCATCATCCAAACATCTACGCATTACCAGATAAAATTCGGTTATGTTTCTTTGCTTCTATATTACAACATCTATGACTAGTTGCGTGTTGTTTGCAATCTTGTCATTCAATCTTGACGCAGTTGCGCATGCTTCTATGTTTTTCCTTCCGGTGTTTTCACAAGTGTCACAAATCTATATCATCAATATGCACACCATTAGCTATATCATTCCTTTGTCTGTGTGCAGTTGTCTCCTCACTAGATCATTTTGTTATGTCCTCGAGCCCTTGATTCCCCGAATATCAAACTGAAACTTCTACTTGAAGCTCTTATGCTCTCGCCATCAAGCTTACTTCAACTCTCCAACTTGTGTCTCTATTTATACATGTCATGCATGGATTGTATGTCCACAAGTTGGTTGTGGAATCCCTTCTTCCGTACTTCACGCATTGTGGATTGAGAACCACGCTCATGTTTTCCCTAGATATATTCAAATGTGCTTCATGGAATAGGTTTCATAAATATATCTGTGATTTGTTACTTAGTATCAACATATTCTAGTTTGATAACATTATCAGATACTTTCTCTCCCACAAAATGATATTTGATGGGAATGTTCTTTGTTTTACGGTGCATCACAGGATTCTTGGAGATACTGACTATGTTTGTGTTGCCGCATAGTATTTGTATCAGCTGATCTATATTTACTTGAAGATATTTCAAGGTTTGTTTCATCCATAATACTTGTGAACTACAGGAAACTATTGCAATATATTCATCTTTTGTCGTGGATAATGCAAATGATGATTTTTTTTGTTGATCAATGATACAAGACAATTTCCCAAGAAAAACGCAGCTCCACTAGTACTTCTCCTATCATCGATACTTCCTTCCCAGTCTGCATCAATGTATGCTACTAAGTCTAGGTTTTTGCTTCATGGACACCATAAGCCAAGATTCATGGTTCCTTTCAAATACCTGAAAATTCTCTTGACTGCTTGAACGTGTGTTTCATTGAGTATTTCCTGAAATCTTGCAACAAGTCCAACGGCTTGCATGATATCTAGTCTTGAGGCAGTGACATATAGCAGACTATAACCATAGGGATACAAACTGGCCTAAATTTCTTTAGCATCTCCTTTACATATTTAGATTGACAGATGAAAATACCATCATTTAATTGAGATATTTGTAATCCAAGAAAGAAGGACAATTCCCTGAGCATGGACATTTCAAATTATTTTTGCATGTCTTTAGCAAATTATTGACTCATTATATCGTCATTACTTCCAAAAATGATGTCATCAACATATACTTCTACAAATATCATCTTTTAATTTTCAATTTTTATGTAGAGGTTGATGTCTACACTACCCCTTCTGAAACCTTGATGTTGCATATATTTGTCCAACCTTGAATACTAGGCCCTAGGATCTTGTTTAAGTCCATATAGTGCTTTCTTCAGTTTGCAAACATAATATTTATTGCCTAAGAGTGAAAATCCATTTGGTTGTTCAATGTACACTTCTTATTCAAGGTCTCCATTCAGAAAAGTTGATTTTACATCCATCTGATATACTTTGACATCTTTTGCACAGGCATATGCTAGGAACATTCTGATTGCTTCCATTCGTGTTACTAGAGAAAATGTTTCTTCAAATTCTATTCCCTCGATTTGCGCATATCCTTTCCATACTAGTCTTGCCTTATTTCTGACAACTTGTCCTTCATTTAGTTTGTTTCTGAATACCCACTTTGTTCCAATAACATTCTTATTCTTAGGTCTTGGAACAAGTTCCTAGGTTTCATTCTTATTAATTTGATCTAATTTCTCTTTCATGGCCTTCATCCAACCTTCAATAGCTTTGGATTGTTCAATTCCTTCTGGTTCTATTTGAGACAGTAATGAGAAATGCACTTCTTTAGTTGGATTGCTCAGACTCCTTCTAGTTCTTACACCAGCATCTTTGTCTCCAATAATCAAATTTTCTAAATGATTTTTCTGGACATATCTAGAGGGGCCCTTTGTATCTGGTTTTCCTTCTTCTAATTCTCGATGATATACTTCCTCCCTTGGAACTTCTTTTTCTTGATTTTCTTCATATGGTTATTCTTGCAAGGGTAAATCATCATCTTCTTCAATTCTTCTATGAGTCAATACTTCATCAACTTTCAATTCAGGACTTTAAACTATCTTTTGGAGTCTAAAATTATAACACTTGTAGGCTTTTCTCTAAGAGGAATAACCAAGGAAAATTCCTTCATCTGATCTGGAATCAAATTTTCCAAGTGAATCATCATTTCTTTTGATGTAGAATTTTCTTTGAAATATTCTAAAATGATTAACTGTAGTTGGTCTTCCTTTCCATAGTTCATATGGTGTTGAACAATTGTTTGTTTTAATCAAATATCCATTGAGAATGTAGAAAATTGTATGAATGGTATGTGTCCAAAACATATCTGATAGATTTTATTTGTTTAACATTGTCCTGGACAACTCTTGAACAGTTCTGTTTTTTCTCTCTGCCACCCCATTTTGTTGTGGTGTTCTAGCTGCTGAAAACTATCTTCGAACTCCATGTTTGACACAGTGGTTATCAAACTTATTTGATGTATATTCTCCTCCATTATCACACCTTAAGCACTTCATTCTTAAATCAGTTTCATTCTCAACCACTTTAAAGGTTTTAAAGCATTCAAATGTTTCTAATTTTTCCTTAAGAAAGAACACCCACATCATTCTAGTGAAGTCATGAATGAACAGAAGGAAATATGATTCACCATTCATTCCTCCGGTTCTCATTGAATTGCATAGATCTGAATGAACCAATTCCAAGGGTTTGAAGTAGTGTACACTTTTGTTGGGTACTTAATTCTTGCTTGTTTCCCATGAAGACGGTATTTGCAGAATGAGTTTGATGGCTTATTAATTCTTGGAATGTCCTTTACTAGTTTTCTATTGATGCTGACCAGATTGTCAAAGTTGATGTGTCCCAATATTCTATTCCAAATCCAACTTTCATCAGTTTGTCCCATGCAACATGTTTCTTCTCTTTCCTCATCCAGAATGTAAACATTGTTAGGTGTTTTGGAGGCTGTTGCCGCAATTCTGCCTATATCCTTCTTTTTTTATTTTTCATTTTTCTGAGTGAAAAGTGAGAGTGTGTCCTTAGTCGCACATCTGACTAACACTTAAAATATTGTGTTTCATGTTCTTGACTAACATAAAATTTTCTACCTTGGTCCTCTTGTTTCCTAGGCTTTCTAGATCCTTACCCAGAATTTTGGCTAATCCATTATCCCCAAAATAGATGTTGCCTCCCTTGTATTCTCTAAACTTCAGAAAGGTGTTTTTATCTCCTATCATATGCTTGTAACATCCATTGTCTATATACCATTTCCCCCTTTTATTATGTGCATGTAAGGGTAGGCTACATGCTTCCTGATGAGCTTGATCCTTCTGGTCTTTAGTTGTCTCATTGGATTGCGCAGGTTGCTGTTGTTTTTCACAGTCCTGAGTATCATCTTCTTAGGTTTCACATCATTCGTCTTCTGAGCTTAAAATACTGAATGGATTGGAGTCTTCAATCAAGAATACAGACGGTTTTCTGAGGAAGCTTTGTTTAGGACTCATCGGATTGCACAAACCATTCTTCTTGGCATACGCTAATGCATGAGCTCTACAATTTATTTCTTTATGACCAAAATTGTGATAGTAATAGCATTCCCAAGAAAATATTTTGGTACCTAATAGGATAGAAAATCTAAGGCTTCGCAGGCTTGTTCTCTGAAATATTTGGCCTTCTATGTTCTCTCTCAAATTTTTGATTTGTTCTTGACAGTGGAGTCTTGAGAGAATCTACATAGCTTTTAACAAAGTATGGTTCTTTATCAATGTTGTTTCCACATATTTGTTCATTATCTAGCTGAAAGCTTAATTTTTGGAGTTCACTCCTTAGCCAGACAATTTCGGCTTCTAGACTTTCACACTTCAATTTCAACTGTCTGGTGGTGTCTGCCTCCAATCCCAGAAGAGCTTCCTACATGAGATTTCTTTTCTTCCTTGACTTCTTTATTTCGTCCAGAGAACTAACAAGTTCCCCTTCAAAATCCACTTCAGCCGTCTGTTCATATTTTGAATCCATGCCAGTTGGGTTCTGCACAAGGATCTATCTTCCAAATGTAATATGTTATTGAAGACACCTGCTCTGATACTAATTGTTGGAATTGATTTAATATTGAGAGGGGGGTGAATCAGTATTAGCACAGTTATCAACAGTTTTTACCTTCTTTAATAGATTAGTCTTAACTTAATCTTGATGATTAATTATGCATCCAATATGAAAAAAATCATTCATCCATATATGCACCAATACAAAGAACACAAAACACAATAATTTTGACGTGGAAACCTAATCGGGAGAAAACCACGGAATGCTTCTTTTATAATGGAAAAATAATACATTCAAGGAAGCACCAACTTCCTGTATTTACCAACACCAACTAGAATGAGGCACCGCCCCCCTGGTTGTACAAGCTCCAACCTTAAGGAAGCACCGACTCCCTGTGTTTCTCTAGCACCAATTGGAAGGAGGCTACAACCTCCTTTCTCATGGCCCCATCCTTCCGCCAAGATATCCAAAATATAATTTTGACTTACTAAACTTTCGACTCATGCACATTTCTAATCTTTTGATATTAGTTCTTTTTTGCGCTATCTTTGTATGCAGATGATTCACTGTCACTGTGATGCATACATCACTTTACTTCTCATTCCTCTCAATTCTGCACTTCTGCTAATGTCTCACTTCATGTATTGTTTGCTTGTTGATTCTGTAGTCTACACCAAGATATGCTTTGTCAATCTACTACTGCGCAACTGTACTAACCAACTGATATTGTGATTTCAATTGATAGTTTGCTGCTCTAAGATACTACACCAGTAACAGATGGAACTGTGCACTTACTGAAGGGTCCATTCTGTATAAGTGCCACAGTCTTTAGACAATCTGCGACATGTCGTGCATCAATATATTCATCCTTTCAGTTTAACACACTTGTATCAAATCATCCTCATCATGACACACATATTGGATCATGTTGTTTCTCTGTCATTATGCATCAGATGAACTTCTTAACTTTTCACACTTCACTTCAATTTTCATGCATCAGCCAAACATTTGCGCATTACAAATAAACTCCGGTTCTATTTCTACGCTTCTATATTACAACATCTGTGAATATATGTGTGTTGTTTGCAATCCCGTCATTCAATATTCACGCAGTTGTGCATGCTTTTGTGTTTCTGCCTTTCGGTGTTTGCACAAGCGTCACAAATCTACAACATCATTATGTGCACCATCAGATGTATCATTCCTTTGTCTGTGCGCACTCTCCTCCTCGCTAGATCATGTTGTTCTGTCCTCGAGCCCTTGATGTCTCGAATATCAAACTGAAACTTATACTTGAATCTCTTATGCTCTTGCCATCAAGCTTACTTCAACTCTCCAACTTGTGTCTCTATTTATACATGTCCTGCACAGATTGTATGTCCACATGTTGGTTGTGGCATACCATCTTCCATACTTCATGAATTGTGCATATGCCACACGTCATCTTTTGTGCTATTGATGTGCCATCCTTTGTGTGTATTGCACCTTTATGGTCCACAACTTAGTGGGAATTTACACCTTGGTGGTGTACACTTGCACTCTTGATGTACTATTGATTTGATGTATGTGTGCTTCCTTACTCTTCAACTTGGTGAGTCTTCGACATTTGTCGTACCATCCCTTGTGGGTATTGCACACTTGATGTATTAAGGATTTGTGGAATCTACGGATTCACCAACTTCTTCTTGGTGGGACTTTGACCCTTGTTGTGTCATTACTTGAAGGATATGTGCACTTGATGTGTTGATGCTTCGCAGAATCTATGCATAAACCAACTTCTGCTTGGTGGGACTTTGACCCTTGTAGCATCATCACTTGTGGAACTTGTGCCTTTGTTGTGTCTTCGGCTGTGGAAATTTCTCATAGACTAACTTCAACCATTGTATACTTCTTGGAACTTGTGCACCCTTTACAACTGAAAGCATCTTCTGACTAAACAAAATTTGTGCGCTTTCAGGACTGTCTGACCATAGGTTGTTTCTTATATCTTGCGCACTCCCAATATTTGACCAAGCAATGCTTGTGCATTCTAGAGTTATCTTTCAACATGCTTTCACACTTGTATATTTGACCAACCAACTCCTTGGCTTGCTTGTGCACATGTACCTTTGTCCTACCAATTCTTTGGATACTACATTTAGTGAGTATGACTTGGTGGACTTGACTTCTACATAGGTACCACATGTAGTAGGATACATTACTTGATATACCTTCCTTATGTGCTTCTTAAAACTCGATCTGCATGATGTATCCTTCTATGTACTTCTTCAAGCTCATCATGCATGATGTATCCTTGTATGCACACCTTCAGACTGGATGCAACTTCTAGATATACTTCTTCACATTGGCATCCATGTCCTTCACCATCTTGCGCATATAATTCTTCAAAGTGGCTTCCATACACTTCTTTAAACTAATGTAGGAATGTTGTATCCACTTTGACATCAGTTGACATCAATGACTCAAATTGAATCAGTTGACATCCTCTTTGACCTTAGTTGACATCAATGACAACCAAAGTTCAACAAATACTACACATGAACAAAGACAAGACTTAAATCCATTTTATGACTGAGCCTCCACTCTTCAGGAGCAATTGTTTCACTCAGAAGATTTGATCATAGAACAAAATTTTGAAGTATAGGGAATGGTGACTCAGCTCAGACAAATATCTAATGAATCCACTGTCACTAGACAAAAGATGGGAGAAATCCACAATAGGATGAATATTTTGAATGCTTGGATAAAGATAGATAAATAAATTCCTCCTCATTTTCCCAAAAGATCCACGACAGAACTTGAGTTGGATGTTGAGACCCTAAATAGCTTCCAGAAAGCTGATAAAAAATTGTAGAATGAAGTAGTAGCTTCCATTTCCAAGTGTGAAGGAGTTCACCAGAGCATTACTAGAGCTTTTGAAAAATGTCATTTTCCTTCTCTTCGCACATTTGAAATCCTAGTACCAATAGAGAAGTGGTTGACTACGTTAAGGACCATCAAAGATGAGGATTTTATTGCTATTAGAAGTTTAGACACCACTCTAGAGGAATTATAGGAATGTATTGGGAAAGCTACTCTGAAAACAAAATATTTTGCCAACAAACATAATGCAAGAACTAAAGGACTCAATGCGATGGTTAAATATTTGTCATTTAATGAAGTAGCCTTAAGGTTATTAGATCCTCATCATTTAAATATTATATCATATGAAAGATGAGGATATTATTGCTATTAGAAGTTTAGACACCACTCTAGAGGAATTATAGGAATGTATTGGGAAAGCTACTCTGAAAACAAAATATTTTGCCAACAAACATAATGCAAGAACTAAAGGACTCAATGCGATGGTTAAATATTTGTCATTTAATGAAGTAGCCTTAAGGTTATTAGAGCCTCATCATTTAAATATTATATCATATGAAAGTAATCTTTGGGATGAGTTTATATGGGCTCAAGAGGGTGCCCCACCCTCATAATGTAATATTTTTATTGTATTTTGATATTTTTTGCACATATTTTGTAATCAAGATAAGACAAAAGTTTTAGAAGACAAAGAGTCATAACTATGGGAAGGTGAACTGACAAGTCACCTAGGAAGAAGAGTTGCAAAGATAAATAGGAGAAAGTAGATGGAAGAGGGCTTTTTCTTTTGAAATATTGTACTGGAACTCATATGTGAGAAATTATTTTCTACTAATGACAAAGTTATTTTTCTGGGTGGAAGCGTACATGGAAGATTGTGTTGAAGTGTGTGGATAAATGTGTGGAACTAATTTCTTCATTTTGTTTATGGCAATGCAATAGGATATTTCTTATTTTATTGGATTATTCTAATAGTTTCTTAATCATCTTGTCGCATGTACATGCAAATACAAGTTTCTTTGTTTTCTGTGAGCAATGAATGTAATGAATTTCAATGCTTAAGTTATCTAATGCATTAAATTTATTCTTTGACTGTTAAATGCATTATCTTCAGTAGTTATCTTCTGTAAATGTATGGTACAGTTTCCTTTCGTTTCTCTTCCATAAATTCACTCGCAAGGATAGTTTATATTAAATAGAACATTGCATTTAATTAGGGAATTTTCTTGGTTGACCGACAACAAAATAGGTGATACGATGAGAGGTAAGAACCTGCACATAACTAGGTGTTCTTCTTCCTATCAATCGAACAAGCTTAGGAAATAACTACAAGCATATGCATGTAGGATTAGTAACTTGCATTTCATTTAAAACTATCAAAATTATAAATGGTGTATTGGGTTGCATTCGATAAACTCATTCCAAGACCATCTTGAATAGTAGTTGGACCGTAAACTGGACGGGTTCCCTATTCCAAACAGTGGAGAGTCTAATTGGGACTTTTCATTAGGGAGAACCCCTACTGTCGACACAAGGATTTTTCTAGGAATCAACAGATTTGGCGCTAGAAGGAGGGCCGCTAGTGTATGGTTGGTAGAGGAAGTCCGTTTCCTCAAGGATTTTTCTCTGGATCCCCATCTGAGACATCCCAACCTGAAGGTTTTGTTCAAACAATACCTAAAACTGGACACAAGACTGATTATTACGAAGATATTAACCCTGAAACAGAAAATGTTGAAACTTTATACGTTGTGTCATATTAGGAAGCCAATAATTTCAGGAGATATACTAGATCTTACATTAGAAAACTTGGAGGATTACCTACAGTTACACTACTAGTTAGAAGATGTGATACTCTAAGAAAATCCAAGCAAAATAAGGAATCTAGTATGGTTGAATCATTGGAAGAATTGGTCGATTTATCTCTATAAGATATACCAGAACCCATTGATCAGTTAAGACCATCCTCACCTGAATCTGCTTATTCTCATCACACACATTCAACTCAACAATCTCCCCCATGTATTGGACATATGGCTCATAACGTAAATCAACAACCAGCTTGAAGTAATAGAGGTCATTTAAACTTACATGATCCCCTTCATGATTTACCTAAACATCTGGAGCAGGTTTATGTAAATTTGATCCTGGAAATGGCATCATAGAAGACAATCATTTGAAAAGTTTCTATCTGGCCTTCAAACTTCTAAATATAGAACATGAATATGTTGTATGTCGATTTTTTCCTTACACTTTTGAGCCTAAAGCTTCATCATGGTATTTTAGCTTACAAGATGGATCTATAACTGATTGGGACAGTTTTGAAAATGTTTTTCTCAATAAATTTGGTGAGTAAAGAACATTAGCATCTCTTATGAAAGAATTGTTGTCTCTCAAGATGGATAAGAGAGAAATAGTGCAGGATTCTAATCAAATATTTATGATTGTTTTGAATAAGTTCAGTGCCAATTCTATACCTGCTAAAGAATATTTAGTCGAATATTATACTATAGCACTTCATCCATCTTTAGCCATGTTTATCAAGCGTTCTTGCAAAAATACTTTAACAAAGAATTTTGAAGAGGCTAAGAAGGTTGAGACAGAGATGATCAGTATAGTCAAGCATGATGTAGAAACTGAACCCAAACCTATCTCTTCTAAGAAACCTTTATTGTTGACAATACATACTGAGGAACAATCCAATGATTTAGAAAGTGTTGTTAAGCTGGTTCAAAAATTGTCCAATAATATTGTGGACTTGGAAAAGGAGAAAGGAGCAAGTTCTTCCACAAAGAAACCCTTTAAACCTTTTTATAAAAGAAATGAAGAAACTCCAAAGCCTATAATAAATGAACCATCTGTTCTCAACCTAAATGAAGTAGCCATGGATCATTTATGCACATTCCATCAAGAACACCATTCAGAGAAAACTTGTCCTCAATGGATTAATTCTATGAATTTGGTGATGAACCAAATTTTGGACAAACAAATACTAGATGAAGAGGAGGAAAATGAAAAGGCACAATAAAATCAAATAGAGGAAGCAATTGAAGAAACCACGCTTGTATTTTGGGACCAGGCACCGAATATAAACTTGGAAGATGATGAAGAGGTAGCAGAAATAAATGATGTACATGTTTCCCTGTTAATTATGCATTGATAATTCGAGGACCTATGAAAGACCAAGATAAATCAGTTCTATGAGGTAAAATAAATAATGTTGTTCACAAGGCTCAAATTAAGGCAACTGCTACAACACAACAAACCCAAAAGGTAGCAAAAAATAGATCTCTTAACCTTTCGGAAGCCTTAAAAGGACTATCTTCTGCTAATCATAAAGGGTCAAACCCTTCATCAAGTAATGTTGTGGTAGTTGGACATGTTGGAGAAAACCATAATATGGGGTATGCTGTGATAGAGGATAGAAAAAAGACTAAATCTAACATATATCTATTTGAAATTTGTAATCTTCCGCAGCAGAGAAAGAGATTAATGGAAGAATTTGACCTCAACTCACCAACAAATCACTTTGGTAATAAGGAAAAACAACAAGTTATCGTGGAGCTAGACATAGAGATTAATGAAGCTATAATTGGTGGTAAATCTAAATCTCATACTCCGCCTTTTTTGCTTACTTTCAAAATTTTCAATTATAATGTACGTAATTGTTTGGTGGATTTTGGAGCCTCATCTAACATTATGCCACTTTCGGTTTGCAAAAATATTAATGGCATCCCATTCCTTCTCCCTATAGGATTATTCAGCTTGATATATCTACTGTTAGAGTGGTGGGAGAAATGAAGAATCTCCTAATAACGATAGTTGTTGATCAAAGAGTTTGTCAATTTATCGACATTGTCATGGTAGACATACCAGAAGCTTATGGCTTGTTACTAAGTAGATATTGGTCGAGTAAACTGAATGGGTATTTTTCTACTAACTAGTCTCACTTGTGGTTACCATACCAAAACAAGCAAAATCATACTAAGGTAAATAGAGAACAACATATGAAGTTTAATGTTACTGAATTAGAAGGAAGAAATGAACCTGTTAGTTTTTCACATTCAGTATTGGGAAATTATTTCTTGGAAACTGAACCTAGATGTTACCAACCGGAAACTACCTATCATGAATCAGATACACAGTCTGATCTCCTTCAATTCTCATGGGATGATGACAATGAGTGTAACATAGTCGAATTAGTTATTAATGGTGTAGTTGTAAATACTAATTCTGATAGGGTAGGATTTGACTTTTGGACCTTTTGTTTTGATGGCTCCAAAAAACAGGAGGGAGTAGGGGCAGGTTTTGTCCTTGTTGATCCTCAAGGAAATAAAACCTTTCTCTCTTGTAGATTATAATTTGATTGCACCAATAACGTCATTGAGTATGAGGCTTTGATTAAGGGCTCAGAAAAGCTATTGAATTGAATGTTAACAATTTGAAGTTTTTTGGTGATTCAGAAATAATTGTTAGACATATTAGAAATATTATTCATTGTTTGTCTCCACACCTAAAAGGATACCAGGAAGAGGTATGGAATTATATTTCATGTTTTTATTCTTTTAATTTTAATTCCATTCCTAGATATAAGAATATTGCAATTGATTTATTAGCTACTACCTCCTCTCGTTCAATTCCTCTTAATGACAAATTTGGTAGTTTTTCCCATATGTCACTACTCAATATGGAAGACTAAGATATCAATCGTCCTTGAGTCTCTATAAGTCACAAATATACTTATAACAAAAAGCACTATAGATCTCCTATCAACTTAACAAAAATATGACAAACAGACACATGAGACTCATATTTACCCTGGAAACCCCAATGGGGAAAACCAACATCTATGGGGATTTATTCTTTCTCGATCCTAGAGAATATAATAAAGAGAAAAATACACACCGATGTTCATAATATACAATAAGAACCTGACAGGTCAAAACCCTAGATATGCATGCAGAATCAACTGCTACTCATGGGAAATGTGCCTCTGCTGTCTGCTCTAATCTAGATCTCTAAATACTGTCACTTCCAATCTCTGGAAGTAGTACAAACTCTTTAACCACTTTGTCTTGATCCGATCTATCACGGAAGAAATACTGCAACCTGCTCTTAGTGTGAAGTGTGCCCCCTATGCGTGGGAAATGCACCCCTCCTCCTCTGCTCTGAAGTCACCCCTCCTTAAATATCAATCAAAATCGGATAAAATCTGTTATATTCTTCTTCAATCACTAAAGAAGATCAACTCTAGTTATCCTGGCCCTCCTAGCCTCAAGACGGATTCCCTCACAAGAAAGTGTGCCCCATCTGCATGGGAAATGTGACCCTCCCTTTGTGAAGTCATCCAAGCTCAAACTCTGAGCTATCTCTGCATAGATGCACTCACTGCGCATTGTAATGGCTACTTAGTGCCTCAAATCAAGCAGGAACGGATCCCTCTCGTATCCCCCAACTGTCTCTCTCTAGAGATGCGTCCCTCTCCTCTAGAAGTTTCCCTCTTCATGCATAAGTGCGCCCTCACTCTGTAAATATCCTCACTCTAAAGAAACTAGAAAATAACCTTTTTCGGTGACCTTTTACCTCCTTATATCCACTTACTCACCAATTAGGGTTTTTGAAACCCTCAAGTGAGTGCATGCAAAAATGCATGATTTTTAATTAAAACTTTTGCATGCAAAATATTGCATGCATGAGGAAAATCACCCTGAAAGGTCCGCATGCATATGTTGGTGGATTGATGACACCTGGTAGAGTGCATCTCACCCTCTACCCCATCCTGATGCCTATACTGAAAATGCACCTTCATGTTAGGCATCTTGTAACAAACATAAATGTTATAAATATTAACATTTAATACTAAGTATGTTAATTAGGGTAATTAATTAATTACTCAAGAGGTGACTTGAAAGTCACCTCCCTTCCCACTTAGGGTATAAAATACCGGACATTAATTCTTATAAACCATCTTAGATTTTACATATATTCTACTTTACATTATTTACTTGTCTTACATGGCATTTCTACGTTACTTGTATTTACTTGTCTTACATGGCATTTCATTTCAAGATATTAATACTACAATTTCTCATGTGCCATATTTGAGTAGCCCTTATTTCGAAAAGGACTTCAACATTTATACATCTACGTCCGACCATTCCATTCCGGCAATGCTCACTCAGAAAGGAGAGAAAGGGGATGAGTATCCAATAGAGTTTATGAGCACTGGATTACAAGGGGCTGAATTGAATTATCGAGATGTGGAAAAAAAAGCTTATGCGGTGTTTAAAGTTGTAAAACAATTCAAGCCCTACATTTTGAAAAATAAGACAAAGGTCATAGTACTTCACCCAGTCGTCATATCACTATTTGTGCAAAAGGAACTAGGAGAAAGACGTGGGAATCGGGTTACTACATTATAAGAATATGACTTAGAATTCAATCCCGCTACCATCATTAAGGGCGGAGGATTATGTAAATTGATTACAGAAAATCCAGTATAAGAAGCTAATGGATGGAATAACGAAGCATAAATGAACTTGTTGGAGGTTTGTTCCATTTATACAGCCTCTTTTTTTGGTATCGAGATATGGTGCATTATCTACAACATGGGTATGCCCTGGAATATTGGATTTCAAAGCAAAGAAGATCCCTACGATTGAAATCAACAACATACCAAATTATCAGCAGAGTGTTGTTCCGAAAAAATTACGATGGAGTATTTCTCAAATGTTTAGAAAAGGAAGGCGCAAAGAAGGTACTAAAAGATTTGCATGATGGACCTGTTGGAGGACATTATTTTGGAGATAATACTGCTCATAATATCCTTAAAGAAAGGTATTATTGGCTCACTATTTTCAAAGACGCTCATACATATGTCCATAGGTCCGTTGTATTTAAAAAGAGTGTCGGTAGGCAAGCAAAACCAATAGTACCATTGCATCATGTGATGATTTCAGAACCATTCAAGCAAGGGGGATTAGATGTTATTAGAGAAATAAATCCAAATTATTCATTACAACCTCATTATATTATTACAACTATAGACTATCTCACACACTAGACTGAATTTGTTCCTCTTCACAAAGTTAATGAAGATGTTGTCATCAAATTTTTGCAAGAAAATATCATAACCAGGTTTGGGATTCCAATTTACCTAGTTTTTTAGAATGCTTCCTATTTATCTTCCCTAAATTTAAGTGAATTTGTTGTAGAAAAGGGAATTAAATTGCATTATTCTCCGAATCATTATCCCCAAGGAAATGGGTTAGCAGTATCTACAAATAAGAACCTCATCCAAATTCTTAAGAAAAATGTGGTTGCAAATCAAAGAAATTGGCATACTGCTCTCCCAAATTCTTTGTGGGACGATAAGGTCACGCCAAAGAATGCTTTAGGGGTTTATCCTTACACTCTAGTTTATGGAAAAGAAGCTATTCTTCCACCTAACATTCTTTTTCCTTTGCTCCATCTAGCCCAAGCCTCTAAAGGATCCAATAGTCAGATCATGCAAGGAAGAATTAACACCTTGCTTAAACTTGAAAAGGAAAGATAAAAGGCCATAAATAAGTTTTCCACACATCAATGCAATGTGAAAATATGGTTTGATATTAGTAAGGTGGGAAATAAATAATTTGAAATCGGTGACCTATTCCTAAAGTGGGATCAACCCCACTAAGAAAAGGGAAAGCATACCAAATTCAAACATTTATGGCTTGGCCCTTACACTATTGCTAAAAAACTTGGCCCTGGGACTTATAGACTACAAAACTTGGAAGGGGAAGTGGAAACTCTTCCTGTGAACAACCAAGCTTTAAAGAAGTACTTTACTTACTTTAGGGAAACCACTCTTGTACATAAATAAAACTTGTCCTTGTTATGTTTTCCTTTTATCCCGCAATTACGTTGTTTTAGCCTAGTTGTTATTTTAATAAAACTAAGTTATTATTTTCTTGTTTGTGAACCTTCAATAAAAGTGAGTTCAGCAATTAGAGTGATGGATGGGAAACTATAATCTCATTATTTATGCAATACCTCTTTATTTGAATGATTCCTTTGAATTTTTGATGGTGTGAGAAATATTTCGAAGATCCAAAGTTTCTTCTTATTGAAAAGGGTCAATGATGCGGTTTCAAGCACTATCATTTGAAAGGATTTCAACCTATATGTCTTGATCCTATTATTCCATTGTTCGGGAAACTTATCACATGGTCTTATTAAAATTAAAATGTATTTAAATCATGTATATTTTGCTAGGATAAATACTTCTAATTTACTATATTGAGGCTTCGCTCATCCAAACACATAAATAAACATGTTTTGCAATTGTCTACTTATGGTTGACCCATGGGAAGGAAGCAGAATCTTGCAGATGTATAGCAAATCAAAATTATACTATACCAAAACACTAATGCCTTAAAAGACCCAAATAAAGCCATATCTTCTCTAGTTAAGTAATCCAGAAAGACTAAAGATGGATACTTAAATAATCAGGCGAAGATATGAACATATGAAATCAAATTTTCAAAGAAGACCAAGGGGATATATTAAACAACATTCAAAGGAGGCTCTTCTCCATTTGTGGGTATGATAAACACAATAAAATATTCATCATCCACACAAAAGGACACTATGGATGGAAGAGCCTAGAATCTTACCTCTGATGATAAAGGGGAATTGTCTATTAATGCTGGTAAAGCATCAAAAAATGCTAATTCATCAAAGAACTGCATCTGGTAAAGGAATGAGGAACACACATTTATATCTTATTGGTTTTGGTACTTACCCTATGGTGTCTTACCTAGTGGTAGTATAAGGATTGGTTTGGTAAATTAACCTCATAAATTGGCCTTGGGAGAGTGGCTATGAAGTCCCAACTAAGCAACCCTATCCCTTAAATAACAATCTTAATAATATCTAATCAATGTGATATTTATACCAGCCTAAAACTAGAATTGTGCTCAACGTAAGACAGATAAATGATATCATGACTCTTGCAACAAGAAGCTACAAATAAGTAGAGTGGGTTCTCACTCCATCTCAAACCATAATTAACTATAAGAGCTACTTTATTTTCTCAGATATCTAAGTTCTCCCAATCAATCACCAATTGTTGCAGCTGCAACCACCCTCCTCAGTGTTTTCTCTTGAAAAAGAACTAGGGACCTACTTTTGAACTATATCTTCGCTTGTTCCATACTTTTATTCTTTATTTAACTAATTCATGTACTACTTGGTGTTGTATGTTTCCGGTTTTAAAAAGTACTTAGACAATTTTTCAACTTTCGGCCTCATTTTCCCAGTTTTAAAATTTTAGATAGTTTTAACAAACTCACCGAAATGTTAGAAAGTTTTCGCAAATTCATTGAAATGTTGTCAAGTTTTCTCAAACCCCCCTGAAACATCAGAGAGACTCCATAAAAATCACCGATACAATGCTCCAATTTTTGTTTCCTCCGATGAAACTCATCTTTCATCGCCAAAACGACAATTTGTTTTCGAAGCATCGACAAAGTTTCATTGGGTGCACTGAATCATTGATGTGACTCATTCTCTCCTTTATTGGCCAAAGTTACCCAAGTTTTTGAAATATCTCCGAAGTGATAACTCTTTTTGCTTTATTTACAGTTTCATCTGCGAGTTGTTTGGAAAAAATTTCATTTTCCTATCGAAATGGTATCAACGACTATTTCCTTTTATTTCCAATATAGTCGCAAAGAGTTCACTTTATTTTCTGAAATGCCCTAATGCGAAGTTGTAAGCATATATTATGTTTCCCTGCTGAAGTGTATCAGATGGAAATAAGTTTTAACATCTACACGATTCGACAAGCATATGAAGTTTGGCGTCAAAACGTTCTGTCGTAAGGGGAATCGAATCACTGCTAACACATGTCGGGGTGATTTTTTTATCCCCTCCGAAATGAATTATTGAAACCGTTAAAAGCACAACGCACCCATTTTGGGCTCATTGATCAAATAAATTAAGGTTTCTAATGAATTTTTATTTTAAAGAAAAAACCTAAACCCACTATCCATTTCAACATTGTTTTTTCTCAACATTGTTTGCTCCCATGCCACATGGGAGAGTATTTTCACTCAGTACGGCTGCAGAGTGACCCAGTGCACCTGTTTTTTTAATCTAGGTAGGTATTTTTGTCCTCATTATGGCTATTATTTCCACATGGCATTGGAAGATTGGAATTGTATAAGATAAATGTGTGATTGGGTTTGATTATTCTAAGGAAAACCGTTTCTTAGGAACCCTTTTTCATTGGCTACCTCAATTTTTTCTTGGGGCCGAGGGTTTTGAACCACTCTATTTAAGTATACGATTTTATGCCATAATATTTAAACGCATCCCTATTGTCACAGGAACCTTCTTTTGAAAGCTTTCTCGAGACCTGTTAAACCCTAAATCTTACCATACGCAACTTATCTCTAGCTCTCTTCACACATTTATAACCATCGAGTTTTGCATTACTAACCTATGGATTCATATCTATTGTTTCTTATGAAAGGAATTGGGTGTTTTTTCCACTAACGAAAAACTATATATTTATGCCCTTAGAAGCATGTGTTCATTGAAGAAGTTTTGAAGCTATTTCTTGTTTGCTCCAATTTGCATCTTGTTCACAGCTTTAATGGATTTTATGCAACATGATGATACATATTCTCTTTTATAGGATACGGAGATGTTGAAGAGAGGTTCAAAGTGTTCTTCCAAATTTGTATTGGATGTAGCCTCTGATGATGAAGCGGTTCCAAAAATGTCTTTAGAGATTCAATTTGACGACACTCAGACTCTCACAGGCATGACCCTTGAATTCGAATGGGGTGAAATCTACCACCTAATCAGATATCAGAATGTACCATAGGCCACGATTGAGGAATAATTAATCTACAAAAACATCAAGAACTCAAACATCCACAAAACTGTTTCCCGACTGGAGTTGTTCCCGTGCACTGAGATGATAGGTTGGATCCTTCCTTATGTCGACATCAAATATAGTATCATTAAAAGTGCCAAAGGAAAATGTTTTGCTTCATTTCAACCGGCACATATAGGAAAGGCTTATAGGCTTCCGGCCCCGAAAGTCTTTTTGATGGAATATTGGCTCAAAATCCTAAAGTTATACTATGCAGAGTGTGTGAAGAAAATTCTATTTCCTGGAAAGCAATTACTCCAAAGAAGTAGCGGAGAATATGAGACCAAGTTTTTAAAGAACCCCTTTAAAATCGCAGCTACTCTCCTATGCAGGTTGTATGGGATGCCCAATGCAACCAATTACAAGCTCAGTTGGGTACCTTTACTCTATCATATCACATTGCACGGCATTGTTTTCAATTGGGCAGATATCATTTCTGAAAATATGGTTCAAGCTATTAATGATGCATAACAGGGACTCAAAGAGAAGAAGGTTGAATTCCACATGTCTTCTTACTTGATATATTGTATCATGAACCTACATCATTTTCTAGGCCTCAGATGTAGGTGGAATCCCAATGAAACTCTTGTGTATGTAGCATATCCGATCTTATGGACCCAGAAACATGCAAGCTACTATACGCAAATTTGTGAAGAATTCTTGGTCCCATTGTACAAATTGATTTATGGGAAGGAACCAGATTGCATGTTCGAGGAGGCCCTTACATTGGTTACACATTTATGATATTATTACTTCACCCCTAAAGGTAGGTTATTTACGGGGGATCAAAAGGTCCACTATTACTGCCAAAGTATGTTATTGATTACATCATTTTAAAGGAAATTGTAAGATAGATGTTCATAAATGGTGTTGGTCACTTCCTGCATGATAATAAGAAGGATTTTTGTCCTCCACTCCCATTGTCAATTGGTGCATACATATTTAATAAGGTCAAATATGATCAAGAGTTGGTGAAATATTTAGATTCATATCATTTTGGTGAGAAACTATTTGTGAGGAATGATAGTCACTAGAAGGTATCCCTACATTATCAATTGGTCATAATTCGTTATGAGTATGTTGATCAGTTCTTGCGTGAAGAATAAGTGTTTAGATGGGTACAAAAAATTACAGAATTAAACAAAAGGCTTACAAAAAGGAAAGGTGCAAGTTCTAGTAAACCATTTGATACATCAGCACAGGGAGACATAGAAGAGGTTGCAAGGAAGAAAGCAATAGAAGAAGGTATCTTGGTAGAAAATACCAAGAGATTACAAGAAGAAGAGATGGCGAAGATGGCAGAGGAAGAGAGAAAAGTGAAACAAAGTAGAATAATTACAAAAAAAGGTTGAAAGAGAGAGAAGGGAAAAGTTGGAAGCCAAACAAGAAGAAAAGAGACTACGAGAAGAATAATTGCAGAAGAATAAAGAATAAGAATTATCACTCAAGAAAGATATGGAAACTTGGAATCTACAACGAGGTGATGGAAACAAGGACATGGATATTGATAGTTCAACAGATAATAACACATAGGTTCCCCTCATCGGAGGACATATCCCTCTAGCTGAATTGGGACTTACTCCGTTTACACCATCCAAGCAATATGTTGTTTCTATGTTAGAAACTATAATATATGACCCTAAAATGAAGACTATTATGAATAGGATGGAAAAGAGGCTCAAACTCGCTTCACAACCTCACGTCCTCACTATATAGGAAGTTTCGGTAGTTGAGGGAACTAATAATGATCCAAAGTTTACAGCATCTCTTGGTGTCACAGCAGCCTTGGCCAACAAAGACGGCCTTGGCCAACGAATACAACATACACAAATTGATAGAAAATGTAGAAAACAATAAGGCCAAAGTGGCCAAACTGAAGGACAACCTAGTTCAAGCTAGAAATGAAGGGATCAAAATAAGACATCGGCAGGATGCCCTCGAATCACAGAAGGAAGAATCCGTGTACAATGCACAAAGATTAGAAGAGGAGAGAGATTCTCTAAATGTACAAATGGTAATATTAGAGGGCGAGAAAGCGGATCTATATTCCCAATTGAAGGGGTTGCAAGAGAAAGAAAGTCAATGGGATCGACAAGTGGAATCTATCACCATTGTGAAGGGAGCTCTGCAAGCACACATAACAGAGCTTAATCGAGAGGAGACATTTATGATTGAATTGAATACTGCACAAGAACAGAGACAAGACTTAACTCCATTTTATGATTGTGCCTCCACTCTTCAAGAGAAATTGTTCCACTCACAAGAGTTTCTCACGAAACAAACTTTTGAAGTACATGGAATGGTGACTCGGCTCAGACAAATATATGAGGAAGCCATTGTCACTAGACAACATCTGGGAGAAATTCACAATAAGATGAAGAGGCTTTCTCCTTGGAGAAAGATAGCTAAAGAAATTCCCCCTCATTTTCCCAAAATATCCACTATGGAACTTAAGTTGGTTTTTTCTACCCTAGATAGCTGCTAGAAAGATAAGAAAAAATTGCAGAATGAAGTGGCATCTTCCATTTCCAAGTGCAAAGGCATTCACTAGAGCATTACTAGAGCTTTTGAAAAATGCCATTTTCCTTCTCTTGGCACAATCGAAATCCTGGTACCAAAAGAGTAGTGGTTGGCCGAGTTAAGGACCATCAAAGATGAGGATATTGATGCTATTAAAAGTTTAGACACCATCACTTCAGAGGACTTATGGGAACATATTGGGAAATCTACTCTGAAAACACAATATTGGCCAACAGACATAATGCAGCAACTAAAGGACTCGATGTTATGGTTAAAGATTTGTTATTTCATGAAGTAGCCTTAAGGTTATTAGAGCATCAATAATTAAATATTATATCATATGAAAGTATTCTTTGGGATGAGTTTATACAAGCTCAAGAGGGCGCCCCGCCCTCATAATGTAATATTTTTATGTATTTTGATATTTTTCCCACATATTTTGTAATCAAGATAAGGCAAAAGTTTTAGAATACAAAGAGTCATAATTGTGGGAAGGTGAACTAATGAGTCACCTGGGAAGTAGAGATGCAAAGATAAATAGGAGAAATTAGATGTAAGAGGGGATTTTGCTTTTGAAATATTGTACTGGAACTCATATGTGAGAAATTATTTTCTGCTAATGACAAAGGAATTTTTCTAGGTGGAATCATACTTGGAAGGTTGTGTTGAAGTGTGTGGACAAATGTGTGGAATTGATTTCTTCATTTTTCAATAAGATCTTTCTTATTCTGTTGGATTATTCTAACGGTTTTTTAATCATCTTGTTGCATGTACATGCAAATACAATTTTCTTTGTTTTCCATGAGCAATGAATGTAATGAATGTTAATTCTTAATCTATCTAATGTGTTAACTTTATTCTATGACTATTGAAATGCATTATCTTTAGTAAATATCTTCTGTAAATGTATGGTACAGTTTCCTTTCGTTGCTCTTCCTTAAATTTTCTCCTTCCAAGGATAGTTTAGATTAAATATAACATTGCATTTAATTAGGGCATTATCTTTGTTGACTGACAACAGAAGAGGTGATAATATGAGAGGTAAGAACATGTGCATCACTGGGTGTGGCTTATTCCTATCGATCGAACAAGCTTAGGCAGTAACTACAAGCATATGCATGTAGGATTAGTAACTTGCATTTCATTTAACGTGGATCGGGCTGCATCCGATAAACTCATTCCAAGACCATCTTGAACGGTAGTCGGATGGTAAACCACACAAGTTCCCTATTCCAAACAATAGAGAGTCTAATTGGGACTTTTAATTGGGGCGAACCCCTACTGTCGATGCAAGGATTTTTCCAGGCATCAATAGGTCCCTGAATCAACCTTGAAGAAGAAGGTTTTGGGAGCATCTCATGATTCCCCACTTGCATGTCATCAAGGGTACTTGAATATATATAGGAAAATAAGAGAAAGATTCACATGGAAAGGGACGAAAAATGATGTGTTGAATTATGTGAGGGAATGAAGAACATGTCAACAAAATAAAGTAGAGCATACACATCCTACTGGTCTACTACACCCTCTACCCATTCTGGAACAAACGTGGGAAAGCATCTCAATGGACTTCATTATCGGATTACCCAAAGTACAAGGTAGAGATTGCATATATGTAGTAGTGGATATACTCACTAAATTTGCTCATTTATTTGTTATTCCATGCACTTATACAGCTTCCCAAGTGGTTGATTTCTTTTTAGAGAAGTTTTCAGATTGCATGGGCTGCCAAAAAATATTGTTAGTGATAGAGATAGCAATTTTACTAGTGCATTTTGGCAAGAATTGTTTAAATTGGTAGGAACCAATTTGGCCATTAGCACTATCTACCACCCCCAAACTAATGGTCAAATAGAGAGAGTCAACTAGTGTCTAGAAGGATACTTGATAAATTATGTGACAGGAGAGTAGAAATCTTGGGTTAGATGGTTGCATTTGGGAGAATTTTGCTACAATACAACTTACCACTTATCCATTGGAATGTCTCCAGTTAAAGCATTGTATGGTTATGAATATCCAACCTTTGTTGACCAAATTTTTGGAAAATGTAGAGCCCCTAAATCTAGAGATTCGATTCGAGAAAGACATGACATCTTGAAGGAACTTAAAGATAATTTGCAAACAACTCAAAATCAACATAAGTTATATGCAAATATTCATAGAATAGAGCGCAGTTTCCAAGTGGATGATTTGGTATACTTAAGGTTGCAGTCATACAAGCAGTCATCATTGAAGAAATAAATCCAAGGCTGTATGGACCCTATAAAATTTTGAGGAGAGTTGGATAAACGGCATATGAGTTGGAGCTTCTGAAAGGAAGCAAGATACACAATGTGTTCCATGTCTCGTGTCTCAAGAAAGCAATTGGCCAACATGTGAAAGTATCAACATAGCTTCCTCCTTTGGGTGATGAAGGAAAATTGGTCTTGGTTACGGAAATAATTTTGCAGGTAAGAGAAAGAAGGTTGAGAAATAGGACCATTCGAGAGTACCTTGTTCAGTAGAAATATCTACCAAGTGAAGATGCTACATGGGAAGTGTTAGAAATGTAACTCGGGAGGTCCCACCATGATTTTGTAATGTTTACATGGTGGGAACCATTTTTTACTTTCCTAAGATGGTTTATAATATAAAAGTGACTTTATATTTTTTAAATAACTTAAAAGTTAAGTTGTGGGTCCCAAAAATAAAATAAAATTGTGAGGATTTAATAATAAAGTGTATTATTAAATGAGCATTTAATGTGAACCTTTAATATATGATTGATCTCAGTCATTGATGAGTTAGTTGAGATTAGTTAGTTAGGGTTTTGGGAAGAGGAAAGATATAAAAAGACATCTAGGGAAGAGAGAAAACATTCATTTTTGAAGTCACATCAAGAGAGAAGAGAGATCATATTTCTGGAGTGAAAGAAGAGCACAATTTCAAAGAAAAATCAGATTGCACAATTCCCAAGACAGTCCGTACAACAATATTTTCTACAGTAAGTGGGCATAGTTTTCAAGGCTGATAATGGGCACATTTCCTGAGGCATATTGAAGGATTCTTTCTGCAGAAATATGTACCATTTCATACCTGTCTTCTGGCACATTTCCCGAGATAGAATTTGTTGTTGTAAATTCTGACAAGTCTTACTCCGTAAGTCAATTCTCTAGCACAAATTTCTAGAAAAATCAGATTGTTGTTTTTTCTAGTATGTGTGGGCAGTCTTTGCATTTATTTTATGTTGGCATGAATTCCAAGAAAGGTTAGCAGAGGCAAAAATAAGTTGCATTTGCATTTCTGAATTTTGTTGAGATGGAAATCAGAGAAATTTTCTGAGTTGTAAAAGAAGTTTCAAATTTGCTCTTCTTTAATAGAAATAATCTCTCAAGGGTTTTCCTCTAGTGAGGTTTTTCTCTGGGCTTGTCCCTAAATTTCCGTGTTGCATTCATCTTCAGTTCAATAGTTTGGTTGTATGGTATTTATGATTAAACTATCAGAAATTTCATTATATGAATTCATAGTTCATAAAAGTTATAAATCAGAGTTACAGTCAAAGTGTTTGATAAAAGTCCAATAAGAAAGTTTTGTGATTTTTATCAAAAATATTCATGGTATCAGAGCAGGAGTTCTGAAAGGATTGTGGACACATTGAACTTGTTTAGTTAGCAAGTGGGTTGATACAAGCGACTTGTAAGTGTTACTTGCAGCAAAATATAGCTCCTAAAGACAAGCTGCACAGTACCAGGATGACTTCACTCAGGAAGAAAGAGAAGGTTGTCTCCTTCAATTCAAGTTGTGGTAGTACCAGTTACGAGGATTTTGGGACTTGCTTGATTGATAGTAGAGCATCTAGGTATAAGACATGAACATGGGATATGTTCCTCAGTGTTGCAGAACCTAGTGGATGGTTATCAGTTTCTGAGGATGAGAGGGAGACTGTAGTGGCGCCAAGTATTCAGTCTCTTGTTCAGGGAGAGGAGATTGAATCTCTCCAAATCACTGGAAGAAGACTCAGCCAGCATAGAGAGGATGAGGAGGATCCAGAGTTTCGATTTGTCTTCCGACATCATCTTCCAGAGTCAGTGGGAGTTCTTGACAGTGGTCAAGATGATTATGTTGGGACCTCCCTCGTTAAGAGGGAGTGTTATAAATGTAACTTAGGAGGTCCCACCATGATTTTGTAGTGTTTACATGGTGGGAACTGTTATCACATATATAGTAGCTGGGATACCATACACTATTTTTTAGATTCCAGTACACTTTTCAACCAGTTCCCTTACATTGAGATGCTGAGATGAGCATCTATTTTGGATCATGATTATTATATGGACAATAGTTTTGTTCCCCATGCCATGACTAAGCTTCAGGACACTCAGAGAGATGACCGATGTAACCATTTAGCCATTTATACAGAGCAGTCAGTATTGCCCAGAGTTACAGCAGCAGTTTAAGAGAACAGGTGATGGTTCAGATATTGTGCATTCAGGTATATGACTCAGCGGGTATATTCTTGTGTTATGGTTATATTGCTTTTATATTCATTCTTGTAGTATGTCTTAGTATTTAGTATCATGATCTAGCGATCATATAGATATGTGGACCTGGTTGTACTTCTATATATATTATATTGTCCCCACTTAGACTTAGAAGTTCACTGCCCATACTCATTGGTTTTACCCTCCCTAGGGAGAATAGAGGTGATCATTCCCACCATATTTTGGCTTGCTAGTGTTGGTCTCATTATTTCTTGTCTCCACCCACCCATTACCTACCAGTTTCTTTATTACCCTGACTTACTACTTGACTAGTGGCACAGAGGACCTTCCCCCGCTTTAGCCTCTGTGTTGGATGAGCTTCCCCGTTTCTTGTGTCTCGGCTCTGAGTTGGTGACAAAACTTACCTTTGGTGAGTTGGATTGTAGTCCTAAATCATTCTGGCCGGTTGTCCCGATGTTTGGCACTGGTACAAACTCCCCCTAGTCACTTAAGATGTGTTGACTAAAACTGAAAGCTCATGTACTACTTATGGAAACTTATGTAAATTCGCCCAGGAAACTATAAACTCTAGAATGTGTTTATCAACACACGTGAGTAAAGGGAAAGAGAAATGAAACACTAATAAATACTCCTTGAAGAGTTTAAGAAAGGTCCAAAAAGCAATGGTTCTTAAACTCTATATTTAAACGATTGCTAACCTTATATGTATATGTACAAACATGCCCTGGATGCAAGCTGCAACTAGTTGTGCTTATCAGCACACCTGAGATCCGAAGGGTTATGTAGGCCAAAAAGGCCATAAAGTGAAATCAATGGATCCTAATGAACTTGGATCATCTTTTATAAAAGTAGACTTGGTGCCTAAGTTGAATAAGCACTCTTTGAACAACTTACCCATCTGTGAGACACTGCCATCCCCTGTGTTACTACTTTTCCAACATATGTTAGAGTGTGTATTCCCTTTCCATTTCCAAAGTGTCACAATGTCAAGTCAGTAGTCATCCCTTGGCCTAGCCTTTTAAATTTTAGCCCTCACCCTTCACTAGCAAACTGATCACAACTGTGAAGTGAGTATGGTCTTGAAAGTCTGGTCTGAGTAATAATAATAATTAAAGACTTTATATATTTGGTTTTAGATCACCAGTAGTGATTACTTCTTGTTATAATTGTTACTTGAATGAATAGTATAGCATGCATTAACCTTTGGCACTTGCAGCAGTTTGATGATAGCCTGAGTTATATTTTGGGTCATGTTGACTTGGTCAAACCCAGTTTGACCAAAATTCAACCACATGACATGAGGTGGCAGACCTTAGATGATACAAATATATGATATATGTTCTGGTATAGGTCACCAGGTGGTTCTATGTAGTGGTTTCAGGCTTATGATGATGATTTGTGCTTTTCAGCACTTTTACAGATTATTATTATTTGGTCTGTTGGATATGATGGGTATTTATTTTGATCATGCAGAGATCTATATGGTGTATGAGTACACATTTTAGATGGATTTGGGCTCTTTGAGGCTATCCTAATGCAATTTTGGCCTGTCAGAGCAAGGGTTGGACTTGATTGGTTCACCTAGGGAGCTGTGCATGGAGGGGGTGGTCCAGCCACTTGTTATTACCATATTACCCCCTTCCCAGAGAGTCTGGTGGGCTCACCTTGACAACGCAAGCACTCCAGGAGGTAGTTTGGGCATGTTCACATTTCCCGAGGCAATTAAAAAATGGTAAAAATGGATACTAAAGGATTATGTTTGATGATGAGTGGGATGTCTTCCATACCTTATCCAGCGGTTTCAGCTTTCAGTGGGACCCACACCCATCACTCTGGCATTTTATATGGATTTCTGGAGCCTCCTAAGGCTCACGACTTTCCCAGAGAGGCACGATTTGGTGCTTAGAGCATTATTTTATTGATATTGTGCCATGGGGATTGACCAAGGGTGTTAGAAATTACCCCTTGGACTCACCATGAGCCAGATCTTATATTTTATCATTGAGTTTTGGTGGGGCCCCCTCTCTTAGGGCGATTTGGTCCAGGGATGTATTATATTGTTATATTGATCCATGTAGTTTTATGTTGAGCTCATCTCAACCATTGATTAGATCATGTTGATCTTTTAATCTTAGCCATCCATTCAAAAGGTGGTTAGGGTTTTGGTATCTCTCTATCCTATTTAAAGGACATAGCTTCTCATTGTAAAGGGTCTTTGGCTCTTGGAATCTTGATAATAGAAAAACTTCTTGTGGAAATTCTTGGATCTCCTTTGCATCTGGTGTTCTTATGTGGTGATTGGAAAGTCTATTGCATCCTAGCATTTGGAAATTTTTGGTAAGATCTATCTTTTGGGAAACTTTGTCTTGTCTATAAGAGGGCGACTTCAACCTGGGCATTTTTGCAAGGCTTCTTCAGCAGCAGCAGTTTCAATAGCTTAATTCCAAGTAGCATAAGAATTACAAGCATTTCAATAAGTTGTTGAAGAACAGTTAACCTTATTTAGAGTTTAGTTCCAACCGGTAGTACTTCCCAAGTGCGCACCCCTTACACACCCCCTGTTGCTATGAGCTTAAACTAGGAAGACCTGTCACAATCTCCCACTTTGAGTGATCCATGGTGTAGATGCGCCATGCGCCTGTGCCATAACTCACACAAGCTGCTACTTCACTCACTTGGCATTCGCTTGTATCAGGTGGTTATCATTAGTATCATTGTGATATATGTTATCTTTCTGTTATTTCTCTTGTGGCATTAGTCTTTTCTCTTGATTGCATCAAATTTGATATTGTTGACGTTTATTGTGCAGGAGAGAGGGTGCATTGGCTTCCTTGGGAAAAATGATCTCATAGAAAACTTCCTCAAATCTTCTCAAATTGATCGGATTTGCATAGATCATCATCATCAAGGCATCTACAAGGTTATCCAGGTAAGATCCACATTTTTGTTCACTATTTCTTGATCCCAATCCATTGGCATAAGCATTTAACTATTAAAACTCTCATTGATTAAAACCCTTATTTTACATTTTCTCAGATCTACTTGGATCTAGTAATCTTTTGGGTAAGATATTGAAAACCCACCTCTATAGCATCCACGGCAATTCGGATCTATAGTTTGGTGTGGATTGGCTTCCATTTGACCCCTTTCCCAAGGCACTTTAGCCTCTCCAAGGGAGGTCGCACTTCCTAAGAGAGGGTGTTTGCTAGTTCCAAGATTTGGGTAGGTGATATCCCACTTGATTTGAACTCCTCTGACTTGATAACCTACCCTTAGTGCTTCACCTTTTTTATTTTCACCTTGTGGGCCCCATTCCTCATTTTGAGGGTTGTGCCCCACTTGGGTCACTTGGTGATGCATTTTAGATCTCAGATCTACTGAGATCTAGCCATTGGATGACCTTGATCTTCAAAAACCCACCTTTCTTTACATCTTGACAACCCCAATCTATAGTTTGGTGAACATCCGACTCCATTTGGCCCAATTTCCAAGACACTGATCTTCTCCAAGCCCTCACGACTTTCCTAGGTTGTCAGATCTCTCTGTGGGTTGATCTTTGTCTGGTTGCTTGCACACTTAGATATTGTCATATCCCTTCATCAAGCATAGCTAGAAATCCCTAATTGTCAGATCTCTTATTTGGGACACTTTCCCTGTTTTAAGGGTCACGTTTCCCAAGGAAGTTGATTTTGACCATTTGAAACTAATTTTGAATCTTGGAATCATACTTAATCCTAGAATCACTGTGTGTTATCTTTCATTATCATATCACACCTTTCATAAGCCTCCACAGTGGTCCTATTTCCTTAATTCCAGGGTTCCATACCTATCACCCTATGTACTTCATTAGATTAATTTGATCTGGTGATTGGGTTAATCTCTCCTATTGGGAGTAGATCTGGGTCTCCCCCTTGTTATCTTGGCTTTGATAGCTAAAGCAAAGAGTTCCTTGGTTGGCATGACAACCATCCTTTTGGGAACTAGGGCTCTCTTAGTTCACCACTTTAGTTGCATGTCCCCTCTACCATCCACCTTGGAACCGTCTATAGGGGCAACTACAAGATTGGTGATAACATTTTGGCACTGTTGTTGGGGAGGTAGAGGCTTACCTTTGGTGTCTACGAGTGTTCGTGCGTTAATCCATATCTTATCACATTTGGTATTTTGCCTTGGTGATTGCATTTTCAATTCCACAATTATCCCAATCACCATCTTAAGTTTCACTCATCTCACCTCTCCTACGACATATTTCATTTTGGTGAATTACCTCTATGGTTCACCTGGTGACTCCACCCTGCGACTCTACTGAAGACCGAACCCAACGTATAAATCCTAAGTTCTTAGATCGTCTTAATCTTGAAGTAACCCCTATAACTTATATTCGGAACAGAAGACAAATCAAAGAGAACTCTTCCAATTTCCTTTGGAAAATCTATAACCACTCTTCTTCTCCAAATCATTCTTTGGGATCTCCTTCAACCTCATATATTCCAATGGTCGGAACAAACTCTGGTGGAAACCAGAATGTTCCTCCTCCCCCACAGAATCCTAGGATTTTTGTAAGAAAGGTTAAGCCATCTCCTTTAGATTTTTCTCAAATCCAGGGAGCCCCCCACGACATGCCTGAGAAGTATTTTGAAAAAGTTCCCAAATTCAATGGAGTGTTTGCTATCTCCATCGAAGCTCATGTTGATAAAGTTTGGGAACATATGGAAGCATATGGAGCATCTGAAGAAGATGTTTTCATGAGGAGTCTCCTAGCATCTTTAGAAGGAGATGTTCGGAAGTGGTTTGACAGGTTTCATGCTTCATCCATTGATGGGTATGATAACTTTGTCAACAAGCTTAATAGTGAGTGGTCCCATAAGTTAGATGGGAAATTTCTCTTGCATCAACTGTTTCACATCAAGAAAAGAGAAAATGAAACAATCCATGAGTTTAACATAATATTTGACAAGACTGTAGGTAACATTCCTAAAGAGATTAAACAAAAAGATCGAGCGATTGTTATTCATTATTTGAATGCATTTGAAGGATGGCTTGGTTATCACCTAAAGGATAAGAATCCCAATGACTTAAAGACTGCCCAATTTAATGCCAAGATAGTTGAGCAAAATGCAGCATATATGGGGAAACAAAAAAAAATCGATCATTTTACCCCATACACTTCTAGGTTTGACCCTAAGATCCGAAAGCCCAAAGAACCTATGGGTGAGCGAAAGGAATCAAAGGACACGTTAGAAACCATGCAAGAGATGACGAGACAACTAAATGTTCTGACCAAAAGTGTCGCAAGTTTGAATAATCCTGAGAGACATAGAAACTCTTATGGCCCTAAACCTTATTGGAACAATAATAGAAGGCCTGAGGGGGATAACAATAGGCGACGACCTGAATATCCAGAGGATTATGAAAAGAAGAATGTGAATTGGTGTGATGAAACAGAAGGAGAGCTTTCTGACACCAACTACCCCGATGACCAACCTAATAACATCAACTTTATTAATGACTTATCTCTCGATGATGATTTTGGAAGAATCCTTCTAGAAGAAGAGCCATGGAAGCACGAAGAAGAAGTTATTGAAGAACCTAGCTCCTCATTTTGTGCCATAGATCTCCTAGAACCTAAGGAACAACCAAAATATCAAATCTATAAATGAGGAAGTAACTCCCAACCTTCTTTCCTTGACAAACGTAAAAATATTAATGAAGATAAAGAGGAAGAAGAATATTTTCCAATGATGATTATGATCTAAAAATTGATATGAAGAAAGAGTTAGGAAAAATAATGTGTAATATCCCTGTTACTGAGTTGATGAAACTGCCCTCTGTCAGGAGCCAAGTAGAGGAGTTCTTTGATGGAATTGGCCAAGAGAAGACTCCCGAGGTTGTCTTAGAATCCTGTCACATTTAGAGCCTTAGTGGAACACAACCTAGTAAAGTTGAAAAGGATCCACCAATAAACATCCATTCTACCATTTATGAAAGGAAGAACGGTGGTCACCCTCCCTTTTACCTTACCTTGCACATTCAAAATATGCTCCTCCACAACTGCATGTTGGATTCCAGAGCAGCTATGAATGTCATGCCCTTACATGTCATGAAGGAAATGGGACTGGAAGTGACTAGACCTTATGGAAATGTCTTTGGTATAGATTCTCGTCGTGTGTAGTCCTATGGTTTGATCAAGAACCTTAGAGCTGATCTTTTTGCATGTTCAGACATTTCTACCATTATGGATGTAGTAGTGATTGATTTTCCCCCAACGTATTGAATGCTTTTATCTGGGAAGTGGGAAGCTGGCTTAGGTGGATACCTTATGATGGATTTATCATATATTTATGTTCCTAACTTTGATGGAGCTTTAATTAGGGTTAATAGAGAACCTTTCTATGACAAGCATTTGGAATCATTTGATGAAGGGATAAAAAACACATATGGGGATGAATTGTTAAACAATGCCAAAACCAATTTTGTTGAAGATGAAAATGAACTTTGGGAGAATGAGCAAATAGAGAATATGTTCATGGTAATGGAAGATTTTGACTCTTCTTTCGAAGAGGAGCAGATAGTTGAGCTTGCTAGAAAGATAAATTTGGATTTACTTAGAAATGAGTTTGCTGAAGAAATAGATGAATTGAGAAGAATTGAGAATCAACCTCAAGTTCAAGAAAAGAATAATGTAATAAATCAAGAAAAAATCATTGAAAATCAAACACCTGAATAAGTTGATGATGGTTTGGATGATATAAGAAGAGGTGATCGTTTTCCCAGATCAGTTATTGAGTTCAATGCGCTTATTGATAGTAATATATTAAGGCAGAATCAAGGTCTGGATCCCATTCTCCAATGGGAGAATCATCCTGAGCAAACAAGTGTTGAAGAAAATAACATTGAGGATCCTGTTCCTGTAGTTAATGAGTTTGATGACATTAGGCATGGTGAGAGGATTCCTTTTACTGTTAGGGAATGGTTTTCCTTAACTGATCATAATAGAGAGAGGGAAATCCAGGGGCTTGCACCTATTTATCCATGGGAAAACCGTCCTGCGATAGCTGTTGTGGCTGAAGCCAATGAGGAATCCAAGGTGTCCCACTATTATGATGTGGAGGATTCCTTATCTCACTTATCCTTAGAAGATGGTAATTTAAGTCGAATTCATGATAACTCTTTAAGATGGGAAGATGATGCAATGATGCACCTGAAGGAGATTTTAACTTAAACAACCTTGTTATTTTTCAAACTCCTTCAGATTCTCTAAACAATGTTGAAGGATCCTTTATGCAGAAATCCGTACCATTTCGTACATGTCTTCTGGAACATTTACTGAGGTAGAAGTTTCTACTGTTTATTCTCACACGTTGTACTCTATCAGTCAGTTCTGTGGCACAAATTTCTTAAAAAATCAGACTGTTGTTTTTTCTGGTATGTGTGGGCAGTTTTTGCATTTATTTTCTGTTAGCATGAATTCCAAGAAAGGTTAGCAGAGGCAGAAATAAGTTGCATTTGCATTTCTGAATTTTGTTGAGATGGAAATCAGAGAAATTTTCTGAGTTGTAAAAGAAGTTTCAAATTTGCTCTTCTTTAATAGAAATAATCTCTCAAGGGTTTTCCTCTAGTGAGGTTTTTCCCTGGGCTTGGCCCTAAATTTCTGTGTTGCATTCATATTCAGTTCAAGAGTTTGGTTGTATGGTATTTATGCTTAAACTATTATAAATTTCATTATATGAATTCATAGATCATAAAAGTTATAAATCAGAGTTATAGTCAAAGTGTTTGATAAAAGTCCAATAAGAAATTTTTGTGATTTTTTATCAAAAATCTTCAGGAAGGTGAACATGTATTCCAACACCTAGGTTTGAAAATGCTTGAGGATAATAAATATTGGGTGGAGAGGACTGTAATGTACCATCACTAATCTCAATAAGATCCTTCCACTAACCTATCCAATTCCCATAGGTTAGGGTGGAAGTTAAATTGACTAGGGAATTAAAATTGGCCTATAGTCACTATGGAGATTAAAATTAATTTATGGAGTGGTGTGGGTCATAAATTTGCAATAATAATGGCCAAATAATTAATAAATTATGTGGAATTGGCCCAATCAGGAAAAGAGGGTGCATAAGGATGAATAATGGGCCACATGGAAGCATAACCCCCAAGATAGGTGGAAGGAATCCAATCATGAAGGCATCTCTTGAGTTGTAACCCCTCAGGATAAAATTATCAAAGGGAGGGTACACTAAGGGAAGAGTAACTCCCAAATATTCTCATGAAGTGGTAGCAAGCTAAAAATAGCCAAGGATGGCGCATTAGAGAAGTGTAACCCCCAAAGGAACCTATGACAAGTTATGAAAAAATCTATGACACCTATGACAGATTCTATATCATCTATGACAAGGTAAGGTCCTAAATTTAGCATATGAGGGTGCTTGAGTGGATAAGTGGGCGGGGGGAGACAAGGAATTCCAAGCATCACCAAGTCGAATTTCATAAAGGATAAGGTAATAATAGGTGCCAAATGACATTAGGAAGCAAGTTAAATTACTATAAATGTCCATTTTCTCATGTAATTCAAATTTTATTATTAATTTTGGGAGAAAACTATAGAATGAGGGGGGAAATGCTTCTTGGAGTTTATAAAAAGAGTGTAGGACCATATGAAGGGGATTTTTGGTCAATTTACAATTGGAATTGGATAGCTATCGATCTTCTCAAGCTTGGAAGATGTGCCCCTTGCTATTGCATCTAGTTTCGGTGATGAAATATTTCACCCTAGCTAGCCTTTAGAGGAGGAATCACTCATGTCACATCCCCTCCCATCATTCCAAACCACAAAGGGAACATGACTAACATACCAGGGCTTATTTGACAAACTCAGCCCCATACATTACTCAGAAATTCATAATAAATAAAAACTTATGTGTGAAAATTCATACTCAATATAAACGCAGCGGAATTAAATCATATTTGCAAACACACAAACAGTAATGCATCAACATATCTATCACAGGCATATGATGGATCAACATGCAGAGAATTCAATCTCGTTCTCATGCTATGCACAAACTTCATGTCAATTTCATTAAGATAATCATTTTAGTTCATTAACATGGACAATTAACATTTAGAACAAAACACATAATGATCATAATTTAAACCACGAAGTCTACTTATATTTGAGCTGAAGTTGTCCCAACAAATGGCTATGTGAGAGCAACGTTCCACCCAACCATAGATCTTTGTCCAGCCTATATTCTTCAGTTGAGATATCACCCCCGAGCTGGGTTGTGTATCCACTAAGGAGGAACTAAACATGCTCACTCACAGCCATGGTTTTGCACAAACAGTCATCCTAAGCCAACACACAGTTGAGTTTATCAAGCATGCAGAGACAAATGAGGAGGATGTTAATCCAATGAACTCAACCAAAAAGCTACAGGCATCTCAAATGAACTCAGCAGTCATGGCACCCACAATCCCTACCACACCCAACACAGGGAAGGTTCCCTTCTCTGTTGCATAGTCCCTCAAGCGTCCCTTCCCTCTAGTGCTCTTAAGGATGGGCATAGAAAGGTCTAGCTGTTAATTCTTTGAGATTATAGACTTCACTAGGTTTATCAAGCAAACCCAACCTCTGTTCAGTCATTCACACTTGGATTTGTTACAATTCTATCATCAATTAACTCAATCCCGTCACTAGATTTCTGGGCTATAAAAACTGGGTTTTTCTATAGATTTCGGGGAATCTAATGCTCTCAAATTCGCCCGAAGGTTCATATATATGGATCCCCCATTGGATTTTACTGTCAATACCCAATTATGGGCGTTTATGGCTCTTCAAAATGTCGGTTCTTGCAAAGTTGCGATTTCTGGTTTTTCTCATTGCTGGCAATTCGTAATGGATGAAAACTGATGCTGAGATGTTCAACAATAGAATTGGGTGAGGAAGAACCCATTCCCATGAGGTAGAGTGACTTTTGATACAAGAAAACAGATCCCATACTCTGCCATACGAATTTATGGGCTGCCCATGCTCCATTGAAGCCATGTACTGAATTCTTCAACAACTTCCTTACAACAGAATTAAATGTCAGCAAGGAAAGCCAAATGGGTTCTCACAATGACATTTGGAAGCATAAGGTTCATGCCCACAACCCCCTCACCACTCCCTAGTGGAATACACATGGCCCCTTCTCATTCGTTGCTTCCATAGCCAGTTTTGGTATTTTATTGAAATATTAATATTTACATCCATTTACAATATTCCATGGCTTAATAGCACATGGGTAACAAAATATCAAATACTTGTCAATTCTAAATAAAATCCGAACATACGCTAGCGGGGCCATGGCCTTGAGCTCCACGCTAGGGAAACATACATCGCATGTATACAATATTTACATTAAAAGCCAACATTTCATAAGGGTTAAAATTGGGGTATTACAACTCATATTTCTCAAGTGATATTCAGTTGTGGGAGATTCAGACCTATCCGTTTGCTAGTTTGATTTCCTCTTCAGGTGTTTGGAAATCCATTTGGTAGTAGCAAAGATATATGGTGTTTGTCCAGAGTGTTGGAGTTGGGTTGATGGTTTGTGCTTGAGGAGGGTGCACCCATTGTTGGATATATTTCTTGGGGAAGGTCCTGGAGGATACATAACTTAGATATTGGATTGAGGGTGCGACGTAGGAGGTGGATTTACTGATTGGGGTCAAATTTGGGCCTTGGAGGGCGCACATGGTGAAGCAAGTTTCATCTTTGGAGCAACATTCTCTCTTATCTGCATTGCAGGTTTTGGGGTAGTCTTTTCCTTTCATTGTAGCCGATATATTATTTTTTTTGTTGTTGTTGTAGAAACATCTGATGTAAACTCAAATAATGTTCAAGATTTAATGAAAATCTACAGCATTTACCTCATGTATTGATCTATGTGCAAGCACTAGTTTCCTAGTCTAAAAATATGCAAATTCTCGTTTATTAGCTAAAGTCTATTATTGTTTAACCATCATAACCAGTTAATTATAAGTTCTCAACGGGTCAAGTTCTCAACATACCAATTTTGGAAGAATTCAAATCAGTTTGGTAGTGCTTGGGATCGTTTGGAAACAATACCTTCTTGTAGCAGAATTTGACTAGTTTTGCCTAGTTTCGAATTAGGGTCAAGTGGGTTAAAAAAAAATGGTTTTTGAGGGTTGGATACATTACAAAATCCCCTCCAAAAAGCATGATTTTATTTTGGTTGGTGCTTAAAGGACGGGTACAAACTTTAGATAGACTTTAGCAACAGAAGCGGGCTTGGAATTTGTATCCTCTTTAAGAAGGAGGTTGATTTCATTGAACACCTTTCCCTTCACTACTATTTTTCGAAACATGTTTGATCAGAGATCTCACATGTATTGAAGATTCAAGGTATTTGGGAGTTGGAGACAATGGATGCTTGTTGCACTCAGTTTTTTTCTAGAAGAGATTTGAAACCATTTCCTTCCCTTCCACTTATGACATGTTGAAGTATATGGCTTTCAAGGAATTCGTTTATCTTTGAATACAAATTTATATCTCCTTTCATTAATGCAGGCCTAATCTTATCCCTTTGTCAAAGTTATACGTGTTTACCTCATGATAAACTAGGCTTCGTGATTAGCCAAGTAAACATTGATAAGCCTAGAGCTTGGTGTTTTTTTTATGGAGCATGTCAGAGTGAGGATCGGTCTTGTGGCTTTGGATTCCTCTTTTTTTTGGATGATTCTCATCATTTTGCTGGAAGAGCTACCCTTGGTGTAGGAACAAACAACTATGTAGAACTCTCAACTCTTTTTTATCTTCTTCAAATGGCATTGGAAGCACATGTGAACTCACTAAAGGTTTTCGAGGATTCATTGCTAACAATAGAATGGATGAATAGTGAGGTCAAGGTACAGGATACCAGTTTGCACATCCTTGAAAATCTACTCCACGAATTGAGACAACACTTTCAACATATCACTTTCTCCCATATATATCTAGAAATTAATGTGGAAGTTGATTCATTGTCTAAATCGACAATCTCTTTATCCACTGGTAGTTTTCTTCAAGACGAGTATAGAAATGGGAATCTAGTCATGTCCCGAGTATTAAACCTTTAGCAATTTTCAATAATGATCATTTATAAATGGCAGTAGTATAGTGGCAAGTCATTTACTTAATCTTTTAAGTTTACATGAATACCCGTGAAGTTTATACTTATATTTTTTGGCTTTGTGTTGGGAACTGGAGATTGTATTTTCATTACTCTCTAAGGGAAAGTATGTTATTTTTCTCATAGAAAAGAAAAATAAAATTTAATATCTTCAATTATATATATATATATATATATGAATGAAAAAAAAATTCAATATCTTAAAAAATACATCATTGAAAAATATGGAAAAATTTTGATACACAAGCTTGGGTTGTCCTCCTCAAGTGGGTTTTCTTTGTATTAAACTAGAAAATAGAGAAAAAAAATGGATCTCACTGAACATGTTGATTTTAGGCAATGTTTTTCCATGATTCATTTTAGAAAAATGTCATAAAAAATTGAAAAAAAATACGTATATGAAGCTTACAAAAATGCCCCCCTGGGTGTAGACTAGTTGGTGATAGGGTACATTGTTAAGGCACTCCTTGTGACATCATGGTTTCAAACCTAGATTATCCCTATGTGTCACACATGGGGTAGCGTTGGTACACCTAGAGGTATAGTGGTAGCATACCGGAATTGACCTTGTGTCACGTGAGTATAAGCTCGGCCTTAGTTACGAATTCCCCTAGTTACAAAAAAATGTTTACTAAATTCCCCACAAGTTATGTTTTTAGTCTAAAGTGAAATTCTAAACACAAATATAAGTTTTAATCATAAGTTGAAATAATTGCAAAAACACTATTTGAATGATTTATATTACTACAATGAAAAGGTGTAATAACAATCCATTAATGCAATGATTATATTCAAATACATCAATTAAAATATAAAAATCAAAATTATTAAATGAAATATTTGATTTATAATGATGAAATGAAACTTTATTTTTTTTTTAAAACAAGAAGTTGAAGATTTTAAAGAACATAATTATCTTAAATTATACAAACATTGTTAAATTTTACTAATTTTTAAGTTTTTAGGCATAAAATGTTTGGTAATATTTTTGTAAAAATATTCAAATTTCTAAAGATTTTATATAGTTTCAAGTAAAATATTTCTAAGGATTTTATATATTTTCAAGTAAAATATTTGTACGGATTTTAATATAGTTTCAAGTAAAATATTTTAATTCTTTGGAATTTCTAATATTGAGATCTAGATTTGAATTTTGGTGGTGAATATCACAACCAATGCTCCTAATCACCCAATCTACCCTTCTTTGACATCTTCTCCTCACTTCTTTGAATAACACACAAATAATTTTTTTTTTTTAAATTATAATACAATGTATATAAGATTGTTATCTACGACTGAATGACAAATATGCTAAATGCATCTTATTTTACAATTATATATACCATTATAAAATATCCTTCACAAAATTCCATACTATTAAAAATATATATTTTCCTTCCATTCGTTCTATATATATTCCATACTATTAAAGAATATATTTCCCTTCTATTCATCCTATATATTATGAGCAGAGCTATATATATGAAATTATATACATATTATTAATTGTAATGGGAATTTTCTTTTACTAATGTTCTAATCAGTTTGCTATTGTTTCGGAACTAAAGAGGTTTCTACCAACAGTTTGCTATTGTTTCGGAACTAAAGATATTTCCAGGGATACCTATTCATTGTACATATTTTATTATTTTTAAATGCATACGATATATAAATACATTTGGAGTGCGTGCCTGGATTGCATTTATGCAATGCTTGTCCAATAGATCGTGCATATCATGGGTTTCATGTTCTGCCCGGCACGGCGCTGCAAAAGGGTATTGTGATAAAGATATATATACATATATAGTAGTATATAGTAATTGTATGTATATATGTCATCACTTGTTTGTACATTTGTGAGCACTAGAATCTGATTCCACATGGCCCAAATGGCTGTGAATATGTCTGGAAAAATCAGCGAAATGGCAAATGGTAATCGCTTGCATTATTAACGAATACTATTATGGAAAAAATTGCAGAATGAAGTGGCAGCTTCCATTTCCAAGTGCGAAGGCATTCACCAGAGCATTACTAGAGCTTTTGAAAAATGTCATTTTCCTTCTCAGGGCACATTCGAAATCCCGGTACCAAAAGAGCAGTGGTTGGCCGAGTCAAGGACCATCAAAGATGAGGATATTGCTACTATTAAAAGTTTAGACACCATCACTCCAGGACTTATGGGAACGTATTGGAAAAGCTACTCTGAAAATGCAATATTTGGCCAATAGACATAATGCAGCAACTAAATGACTCAATGCTATGGTTAAACATTTCTTATTTTATGAAGTAGCCTTATGGTTATTAGAACAAAAGTTTTAGAAGACAAAGAGTCATAACTGTGGGAAGGTGAACGAACGAGTCACTTGGAAAGCAGAGATGCAAAGATAAATATGAGAAATTAGATGGAAGAGGGGCTTTTGCTTTTGAAAGATTGTACTGGAACTCATATGTGAGAAATTATTTTCTGCTAATGACAAAGGCGTTTTTTTAGGTGGAAGCACACTTGGAAGGTTGTGTTGAAGTGTGTGGACAAATGTGTAGAATTGATTTCTTCATTTTTCAACAAGATCTTTCTTATTCTGTTGGATTATTCTAATGGTTTTTTAATCATCTTGTTGCATGTACACGCAAATACAATTTTCTTTGTTTTCTTTGAGAAATGAATGTAATTAATGTTAATGCTTAAGCTATCTAATGTGTTAACTTTATTATGTGACTGTTGAAATGCATTATCTTCAGTAATTATCTTCTATAAATGTATGGTACAGTTGCCTTTCGTTGCTCTTCCTTAAATTTGCTCCTTCCAATGATAGTTTAGATTAAATAGAACATTACATTTAATTATGGCATTTTTTTTGTTGACCGAAAACAAAAGAGGTGATAATATGAGAGGTAAGAACATGTGCATCACTAAGTGTGGCTTCTTCTTATCAGTCGAACAAGATTAGGCAGTAACTACAAGCATATGCATGTAAGATTAGTAACTTGCATTTCAGTTAAAACTATCAAAATTATAAATAGTGGATCAGGCTGCATCCGATAAACTCATTCCAATACCATCTTAAACGATAGTCAGACCGTAAACTACACAGGTTCCCTATTCTAAATAGTAGAGAGTCTAATTGGGACTTTTAATTGTGGCGAACCCTTACTGTCAAAGCAAGGATTTTTCTAGGCATCAATAAGTCCCTGAATCAACCTTGAAGAAGAAGGTTTTGGGAGCAGCTCTTGATTCCCCACTTGCATGTCATCAGGGGTACTTGAATATATATAGGAAAATAAGAGAAATATTCACATGGAAGGGGATGAAAAATGATGTGTTGAATTATGTGAGGGAATGCAGCACATGTCAACAAAATAAAATAGAGCATACGCATCCTACTGGTCTACTACACCCTCTACCCATTCTGGAACAAAAGTGGGAAAGCATCTCTATGGACTTCATTCATCTCAATAGACTTCATTATCGGAATTCCCAAAGTACAAGGTAGAGATTGCATATATGTAGTAGTGGATATACTCACTAAATTTGCTCATTTATTTCTTGTTCCATCCACTTATACAACTTCCCAAGTGGTTGATTTTTTTAGAGAAGTTTTCAAATTGCATGGGCTGCCAAACAATATTGTTAGTGATAGAGATAGCAATTTTACTAGTACATTTTGGCAATAATTGTTTAAATTGGAAGGAACAAATTTGGCCCTTAGAACTATCTACCAATCCCAAACTAATGGTCAAATAGAGAGAGTCATCCAGTGGCTAGAAGGATACTTGATAAATTATGTGACAGGACAGTAGAAATCTTGGGTTAGATGGTTGCATTTGGGATAATTCTGCTACAATACAAATTACCACTTATCCATTGGAATGTCTCCAGTTGAAGCATTGTATGGTTATGAATCTCCAACCTTTGTTGACCATTTTTTTGGAACATGTAGAGCCCCTAAATCTAGAGATTGGATTCGAGAAAGCCATGACATCTTGAAGGAACTTAAATATAATTTGAAAACAACTCAAAATCAACAAAAGTTATATGCAGATATTCATAGAATAGAGCGCAGTTTCCAAGTGGATAATTTGGTATACTTAAGGTTGCAGCCATATAAGCAGCCATCATTGAAGAAATAAATACAAGGTTGTATGGACCCTATAAAATTTTGAGGAGAGTTGGATAAGTGGCATATGAGTTGGAGCTTCCAAGAGGAAGAAAGATACACAATGTGTTCCATGTCTCATGTCTCAAGAAAGCAATTGGCCAACATGTGAAAGTATCAACAGAGATTCCTCCTTTGGGCGATGAAGGAAAATTGGTCTTGGTTACGGAAAGAATTTTGCAGGTAAGATAAAGAAGGTTGAGAAATAGGACCATTCGACTCTCGAGAGTACCTTGTTCAGTAGAAATATCTACCAAGTGAAGATGCTACATGGGAAGTGTTAGAAATGTAACTCAGGAGGTCCCACCATGATTTAGTATTGTTTACATGGTGGGAACCATTTTTTACTTTCCTAAGATGGTTTATAATATAAAAGTGACTTTATATTTTTTAAATGACTTAACAGTTAAGTTGTGGGTCCCAAAAAAATAAAAATAAAATGTGAGCATTTAATAATAAAGTGTATTATTAAATGAGCATTTAATGTGAACCTTTAAGATATGAATGATCTCAACCATTGATGAGTTAGTTGAGATTAGTTAGTTAGGGTTTTGGGAAGAGGAAAGATATAAAAAGACATATAGGGAAGAGAGAAAACATTCATTTTTAAGTCACATCAAGAGAGAAAAGAGATCAGATTTATGGAGTGAAAGAAGAGCACAATTTCCTAGAAAAATCAGATTGCACAATTCCCAAGACTATCTGTACAACAATATTTTCTACAGTAAGTAGGCACATTTTTCAAGGATGATAATGGGCGCATTTCCTGAGGCAGACTGAAGGATTCTTTCTGCAGAAATCTGTACCAGTTCATACCTGTCTTCTGGCACATTTCCCGAGGTAGAAGTTGTTGATATTAATTCTAATAGGTCGTACTATGTCAGTCAGTTCCGTGGCACAAATTTCTAGAAAAATCAGACTGTTGTTTTTTCTAGTATATGTGGGCATTTTTTGCATTTATTTTCTATTGGCACGAATTCCAAGAAAGGTTAGCAGAGGCATAAATAAGTTGCATTTGCATTTCTGAATTTTGTTGAGATGGAAATGAGAGAAATTTTCTGAGTTGTAAAAGAAGTTTCAAATTTGCTCTTCTTTAATAGAAATAATCTCTCAAGGGTTTTCCTCTAGCGAGGTTTTGCCCTAGGCTTGGCCCTAAATTTTTGTGTTGCATTCATCTTCATCTTCAATTCAAGAGCTTGGTTGTATGGTATTTATGCTTAAACTATCAGAAATTTCATTATATGAATTCATAGTTCATAAAAGTTATAAATCAGAGTTATAGTCAAAGTGTTTGATAAAAGTCCAATAAGAAAGTTTTGTGATTTTTTATCAAAAATATTCATCGTATTAGAGCGGGAGTTCTGAAAGGATTGTGGACACATTGAACTTGCTGAGTTGGCAAGTGGGTTGATACAAGCGACTTGTAAGTGTTACTTGCAGCAAAAGATAGCTCCTAAAGACAAGTTGCACAGTTCCAGGATGACTTCACTCAGGAAGAAGGAGAAGGTTGTCTCCTTCAATTCAAGTTGTGGTAGTACCAATTATGAGGATGATGGGACTTGGTTGATTGATAGTAGAGCATCTAGGTATATGGCAGGAACATGGGATATGTTCCTCATTGTTGCAGAATCTAGTGGATGGTTATCAATTCTGAGGATGAGAGGGAGACTGCAGTGGCGCCAAGTATTCAGTCTCTGGTTCAGGGAGAGGAGAGTGAATCTCTCCAAAGCATTGGCAGAAGACTCAACCAACATAGAGAGGATGAGTAGGATCCAGAGTTTCGATTTGTCTTTCAACATCAGCTTCTAGAGTCAATGGGAGTTCTTGATAGTGGTCAAGATGATTATATTGGGACCTCCCTCGTTAAGAGGGAGTGTTACAAATGTAACTCAGGAGGTCCCACCATGATTTTGTAATGTTTACATGGTGGGAACCATTTTTTACTTTCCTAAGATGGTTTATAATATAAAAGTGACTTTATATTTTTTAAATGACTTAAAATTTAAGTTGTGTGTCTCAAAAAAAGAACTTTTGTGAGCATTTAATAATAAAGTGTATTGTTAAATGAGCATTTGATGTGAACCTTTAAGATATGATTGATCTCATCCATTGATATAAAAAGACATAAAATGAGCATTTAATGTGAACCTTTAAGATATGATTGATCTCATCCATTGATATAAAAAGACATAAAATGAGCATTTAATGTGAACCTTTAAGTTAGTTGAGATTAGTTAGTTAGGTATTTGGGAACAGGAAAGATATAAAAAGACATCTAGGGAAGAGAGAAAACATTCATTTTTGAAGTCACATCAAGAGAGAAGAGAGATCATATTTATGGTGTGAAGGAAGAGCACAGCACAATTCCCAATACATTACGTCCAACAATATTTTCTACAGTATGTGGGCACAATTTTCAAGGTTGAGAATGGGAGCATTTCCCAAGGCATACTGAAGGATTCTTTTTGCAGAAATCTGTACCAGTTCGTACCTGTCTTCTGGCACATTTACCGAGGTAGAAGTTGCTATTGTTAATTCTGATAGGTCGTACTCCGTCAGTCAGTTCTGTGGCATGAATTTCTAGAAAAATCAGACTATTGTTTTTTCTGGTATGTGTGGGCAGTTTTTGCAGTTATTTTATGTTGGAACGAATTCCAAGAAAGGTTAGCAGAGGTAGAAATAAGTTGCATTTGCATTTCTGAATTTTTTTGAGATGGAAATCAGAGAAGTTTTCTGAGTTGTAAAAGAAGTTTCAAATTTTCTCTTCTTTAATAGAAATAATTTCTCAAGGGTTTTCCTCTAGTGAGGTTTTTCCCTGGGCTTGGCCCTAAATTTCTGTGTTGCATTCATCTTCAGTTCAAGAGTTTGGTTGTATGGTATTTATGCTTAAACTATCATAAATTTCATTATATGAATTCATAGTTCAGACAAGTTATACATCAAAGTTACAGTCAAAGTGTCAAAGTGTTTGATAAAAGTCCAATAAGAAAGTTTTGTGATTTTTTATCAATAATCTTCAGGAAGGTGAATATGTATTCCCCACCATCTTCATCTTTCACTGCGTGATCATGAACAGCTAAAGTTATACTTGTTTACCTCATGATAAACTAGGATTCGTGATTAGTCAAGTAAACATTGATAAGCCTAGAGCTTGGTGATTTTTTATGGAGCATGTCAAAGTGAGGAACGGTCTTGTGGCTTTGGATTCCTCTTGTTTTTGGATGATTCTCATCATTTTGCTGGAAGAGCTACCCTTGGTGTAGGAACAAACAACTATGCAGAATTATCAACTCTTTTTTATCTTCTTTAGCTGGCATTGGAAGCACATGTGAACACACTAAAGGTTTTCTAGGATTCATTGCTAACAATAGAATGGATGAACAATGAGGTCAAGGTACAGGATACCAGTTTGCACATCCTAGCAAATCTAATCCACAAATTGAGAAAACACTTTCAACATATCACTTTCTCCCATATATATCGAGAACTGAATGTGGAAGTTGATTCATTGTCTAAATAGGCAATCTCTTTATCCCCTGGTAATTTTCTTCAAGACGAGTATAGAAATGGGAATCTAGTCTCGTCCCAAGTATTATAACTTTAGCAATTTTCAATAATGATCATTTATAGATGGTAGTAGTATAGTGGCAAGTCATTTACTTAATCTTTTAAGTTTACAGGAATACCCGTGAAGTTTATACTTCTATTTTTTGGCTTTGTGTTGGGAACCTGGAGTTTGTATTTTCATTACTCTCTAAGGGAAAGTATGTTATTTTTCTCATAGAAAAGAAAAATAAAATTCGATATCTTCAATTATATATATATATATATATGTGAATGAATGAAAAAATAAAATCAATATCTTCAAAAATACACCACTAAAAAATATGGAAAAAAATTGATACACAAGCTTGGGTTGTCCTCCTCAAGTGGGTTTTCTTTGTATTAAACTAGAAACTAGAGAAAAAAAAATGGATATCACTAAACATGTTGATTTTAGGCAATGTTTTTCCATTGATTGATTTTAGAAAAATGTCATAAAAATTTGAAAAATAAATAACGTATATGAAGCTTACAAAAATGCCCCCCCAGGGTGTAGACTAGTTGGTGATAGGGTACATTGTTAAGGCACTCCTTGTGACATCATGGTTTCAAACCTAAATTATCCCTATGTACCACACATGGGGTAGTGTTGGTACACCTAGGGGTATAGTGGTAGCATACCGGAATTGAACTTTTGTCACGTGAGTAGAGCTCGACCTTAGTTACAAATTCCCCTAGTTACAAAAAAATGTTTACTAAATTCCCCACAAGTTATGTTTTTAGTCTAAAGTGAAATTCTAAACACAAATATAAGTTTTAATCATAAGTTGAAATAATTGCAAAAATAATATATGGAAAATCAATATTATTAAATGAAATATTTGATTTATAATGATGAAATGAAACTTTATTTTAAAAAAACAAGAAGTTGCACAACAAGAACATAATTATCTTAAATTATACAAACCTTGACAAATTTTATGTTTGGTAATATTTTTGTAAAAATATTCAAATTTCTAAGGATTTTTTATAGTTTCAAGTAAAATATTTCTAAGGATTTTAATATAGTTTCAAGTAAAATATTTTTAAGGATTTTAATATAGTTTCAAGTAAAATATTTGCAAGGATTTTATATAGTTTCGAGTAAAATATTTTAATTCTTTGGAATCTCCAATGTTGGAATCTAGATTCGAACCTAAGTGGGGAATATCACAACCAATGCTCATAATCACCCAATCTACCCTTTATTGACATCTTATCCTCACTCCTTTGAATATGCTAAATGCTAAATGCATCTTATTTTGCAATTATATATACCATTATTGCGCCGAAGAGGCCCATTCTACAGCCCAATAGGGGGAGATGTGTAACTCCTTCCATGCTCATCCTGGAGTGACACATGTCCTTTTTAAAAATAATAAAAGATTATAAACAATAACATGTCGGCTATTTAAAACACTTACAACGGCATATATATAAAAACTACACAAATTAGATAAATTAAAACGCTTCATCAACATTTGCACTCTAAAAAGGGTTTGCTCTTTGAGAGATTTGATCCCTCTAGACACTTGCTAAATCCCCTTTACGATGGAACTATGCTGATAAAATATCCTTCACAAAATTCCATACTATTAAAAAATATATTTTCTTTCTATTCGTCCTATATATTCCATACTATTAAAGAATATATTTTCCTTCTATTCATCCTATATTTTTTTTTCCAAAAGAAAAAGAGTTCCCTGCTATTCATAAGTGAATCAAGGAAACTACCAGAGCTCCTTCATAAAAATGATTACATATAAAACTGGTCCACCATTGTTCCAGTAACAAGTCTTTCCAATAACGATACAGATCAGAAAGTCTCTATAAGCATGTGCACCCAAATAAGTTCATCTACTCTACTATATTCTTTATACAAAATACATGCCTCTATAAAGCAAATACTCCATTGACTTATAGAAGATAAAGCATTAATCTTCAAATATCTCGATAAAACTACCGATAGCAAAAACAAAAAAGATAATAATCAGTAAATGGTGAAGAGCTTTTCTTCTAAAAGCTGGTTGCCACAAAAGATCCTCAAATTGGCACTGCCCTCTTCCAGCGAAAGACCCATCTTGGATAGTTGATCATCCTTTTGATTGTATGTCCTCATCACATGACCGAAGGAAATAGCATCAAAATGCTTGATAAACGTCAAAACCTTTGTTTTCCATGTATCAAGAGCTGGGATCTGAAGTTTATGATGCAAAGAGACCCAATCTACAATCACTCTGGAGTCACCTAATATATCAATAGTTTTAATATCCATAGAAGGAGCCAAATGAAGAGTACCCCACAGAGCTATAAGTTCTGATCGGGTATTACTACCCAAGCCGCATCCAAAACATAAAGCTGCCCACCTGTCCTTATCCCACTTGATGAAATAGCTAGCACCACAATGCCCCCCAGGGCCGCGCCATAAAAAAAAACTATCGGTTTATTATGCCCAAGAACCGGTGCTTCCATAACAGCATTCCTCAGAGATTCAGATTTCCACACCATCCCAACCATGAAGCACTTTATGAAGGCCACCGAACTAGTAAAAGAGTAGGTCTTGTGGTCGAATAGTATAGAGTTTCTCAGCCTCCAAATACCCCAGATGAAACTAATCGGGTAAAGCATGTGCAATTTATAAACCTCATGCCAGCCTTGCAAACAGTCTGCAAGATTATCACCACTCCATGGCCCAGAATGCCCAGAATGCATCTTCATCTCCTCCCACACTTGTAAAGTAAATGGACATGTAGTGAAGAGATGATCACAAGTTTCCTCCGCTCCAATACACAATAAACAAGTAGTAGGGCCAAATCCCCCATGTGAGCAGAGCTGTAGATATGAAATTATATACATATTATTAATTGTAATGGGAATTTTCTTTTACTAATGTTCTAATCAGTTTGCTATTGTTTCGGAACTGAAGAGGTTTCTACCAACAGTTTGCTATTGTTTCGGAACTAAAGATATTCCTAGGGATACCTATTAGGCCTCAAATTTGAAGCCTTCAGGGCCCTTCAGAGGCCATTTTACACGTCATAGAAGGCCACCTCAAATTTTACCATGCAAAAAAAATTTAATTTCATGGTAAGCCCTTCAATAATTAAATTAACCACTACTTTTTAAAATTGCAACAGAAGGGTAGCTTCAAATTTCACCCATCAACAGTTTTCAGTGGGAAATTGGGAATGCGGCTACTAGCTAGGTGACTTGGGAGTGAGACTCATTTACTCTCCAATATCCACGTGTTCGATCATCAATGGATCATGGACCATTGGGCCTCTAATAATATCATTGAACAACTTAAGTGAATGGGCTTACACTGTGCAGCCCATGGCTTGAACGCTTCTAAGTTCTCGTGTTTGCACTGAGCACTTACTTGTTTAACACATTTAATGGAAGCAACAACTTTATTAAACATGGTTGGTGGCTCATACGCATTGTTGGCAGTTTCGTGAATTCTGACTCCGTGAGTTAATTGAGTATTCAATGTATAATATATTATGTTAATGTGCCTTGAATTTGGCATTTCGAACAAAATCCACAATCCAGAAACTTCTTGTAATGTTGCAAGCTGTTGCTCCCGCCCGTGGCCCCTACCCACAACCCTGTGTTTTCTTTGTTGTATCAAGTCAATCCTACCGTCTACAGCTCTCAGCCTCACACCCTGTGTTTTCTTTGTTGTATCAAGTCAATTCTGCAACTCCCGAGTCCCACCTTGTGCTCACGGGGGCTTCACTAGAAGGCAATATAATACCACGTTCATTCATATTGCGGTATTAAATATTCATGAAAAACTAAAAATTATATTGCTTATATATTAAGGGGCAAAGGGTTTTTTTATTTAATGTAACAATACAAAAATACTTTGGGGGCTTTTTTATATGGGTGGGCTGACAAATATCCTCCAAATGGAGATGGCGGGATCACAGCTGGATGAGAAATCGGGTTGAGGCAAGGCTCGGGCTTACCAGTACGTAGGGAAATCGCGTCTTGAGGCATGTTTGAGGCCAGGGGGTTTCGTGGTGAAGTGGGATTCCATTCGATCATAGTCGAGAGACAGTGGTCATTGACAACCAATTGTTACCAATAGCACTCAGCCAGTTGTTACCAATAGCCTTAGGAGGCTCTAAGCCTCCAGGGCCTATTATAGGCCCTCGATAGGCCTTTGGGGATTGAATACCCAACCACTCATTCCTATTACAGGCCTTGGGAGGTTTAGTCAACCTCCTAGAGCTTGTTACAGGCCCTGGTGGCTTGGATAGCTAGCCCACAATAGGCTTAGTCAGCGATTGGGGAACTGTAACATGCAATCTAAATGTTGTACTATGTGCATTGGCTCTAGTGACATACAAGAAGTGATCTCCTATCTCTTCATTAGACCATTCGATGTTGCAAATCATAATGATATGTGGTTGAGTAATTGCATTGTGGGTGAAGTAATGTGCATCCACAATATACATCGAAAGAAGCAAGGTGCACTGTAGAATGTATGTGGGGTCATAAGAGGGGTATCATAGCAATATACTAGGTAGAAATATAAAGGGGTATAAAAAATGTTAATGAAAAAATTGATACATACAATATCTAGTGAAAATAGGGGATTTTTAAAATTGGGAAGGCATATTGGGAGGGGGTTAAAAAAACGATTTTGGAATATATTATCCAATATTTAGTGAAATTAGGGGTATTTTTTCATATGCCATGATCGAACGTACTATGATAGTGGTTTATTGAGTGAATCCCCTGTGCTTGTGCTTTCTTTGTTGTATCAAGTCAATGCTCGAATTCCATGCTTCCATGGCTCCGACCATCAATATATAATATTACAGGAATACAAACAAGCTTTTTCTTATACCCCTACTCCACTATGGTCGAGCTACTTCCAAGTTCCACCTACCCTATCTCCTCCAGTCCTCTAGGAGAGTTTGTAGAGAGAAGCTGCCAATGCCAGCCTGCCATAAACATATCTAAAGAAATTTGTTTTCTTTGAGGAGCTCAACTTCAAGGCTAACTGGATTGCTGACATCCTATGAATTTACAGGTATGTACATCATTTTATCCATTCATGATCCCATCAATTATTTAAAAAAAAAATTATTTGATTAAAATTCTATAACTTCAAAGTTCAAACACAATATTATTATTTGACTGAAATTTTGTTACTTCAAATGGGCCTTGAAGGCTTCGAATTTGAAGCCTAGACCCAAGAGTGGTTTTGTCGCAAATCTTTGCCACAGGCTGTTTAGAACGACATTTATCAATTCCCAACTATAGAAACAACAACAATTGCTTCTTTCTTCATATGTTCTAAATATATGCATATGATTCCATGTGCTCCTTGCCTTGCCCCATTTTCCATTGTCGCCCGATCGAAGATGTTGATAATTTAGCTACCCTTTAACTTTCCTGAAATGGAGGGGACAAGTTTGACCATTGTTTTCATTCTAAAACCGAGTGCTTCCCTGTGTAGCTGCCACTGGCCACGGTTGCATCCCTATGGGAAACAGGTGTGCGCACTGCGCACCCTAGCTTTACCAAAAATCCTGGGGATTTGGGGAAGTTCCCACTCTTACAACCTCCATGCATCTAGTTAATGAGTCAGATCAAGAATCTAGACTTTGCATCTAAAACTATATTGCATGAGTTATTTCCCCCAATTGCTTAGTCTTCGAATCGACACCTTCCTCTAGTACACGATTTAAGATTCTTGGTATTTATTAATACAAAGACCACCGATTCTACTACACTTACAATCCCAACTAGCTATCGAATTTTAATATGATTGAGAATATGCAACAACATCTGGTGAAGGACAATGCTGAAAGCTGGCAATTTTCTTAGAATGCCCAGTGCCCACTCCTGCGTTCGACTGTACGAACTAGGACAAAAATGTTTTTGTAATCTTGATTTTTAGAACGGGAGTTCTACTTTACCTTTTGATTTTGTTGCCCTTATCGGCTTGTCTGGAATAGAACAAGAACTTCAACCATCTATGCATCTCCTCTCTACTTGGTCTACATACGTTTTACTTATGCTTCACGACCCAGCCTCTACTCCATCATACCACAGAGTTAGTATGTATAATGAGATCTAGGGGGAGGGCTATAGAGAAGAAGCATCCAGGGTCCTCAATCAGCTATTGAGAACAAAATTTTCCTAGAGTCAAATAGTTCTCTTTGCTCAAACCATAACATAGCATGTAACATGTAAGGAGCGGTTAAACTTATTCTATCCAAAGTACGTGTGGCATTCATAGTGTTGAATGAAAAATTAAAACATATATTGTTGTCATTGGCATTCAATTATGTCGTAGGGTACACAATTAGAGTGACAAAGGCAAGGAGGATTATAAATGGCATAGGCAACGCAATTGTTTGATAGAGGTGCATGAAAGTGAATTATGGTCCTCAATTCAACAAAGTAAAAAAAAGTTACCATTCAGATTCTTTCCCTTCACCTTTTTTACTGCCTTTCTACATACATCTATATTGTTCACTAATTTAGCAACAAATATAGACCAGACTCAACATCCAATAATTTCTTCCTTTTTTTGGCTTACATTATCATTTTTTCCATTGTTAAGTAGGCTAGATTTTATGTAGGCTAGAATTTATATTAGTTTGAAGAACCTTAGTGATTTACAAAGATTGAACTTTTCCAAGAATAAGCATCACGTTGCTTTTAGAAGAGTTGAAGAACCCAATTCTTCATCGAGCTTGTACTGTTTGTAACAGCTTAGGAACCCATTTTAAAAGGTATTAAATATTATTATATTGGTTAAAAGTTGGATTGGAATTGGGCCCAATTCTTCATCGAGCTTGTATGTTTGTAACAGCTTAGGAACCCATTTTAAAAGGTATTAAATATTATTATATTGGTTAAAAGTTGGATTGGAATTGGGCTAGCAAGCTAACTGTAGTTGCACTGATGCAAAAAAAAATATCTATACAATTAGTTATGGCAATTCACACTAAACATATGTAAAGTGGATTTTCTATGTGTCTCCTAAGTTATGTTTCACAAATAAATTCCTCATGTTCAAGCACATCATGAAAGAGTAAAATAGTATTAATTTTGGCTGTAAGGATGAAAGTTGGATTGGAATCGCGTTAGCAAGTTAACTGTATTATTATACTCGTTAAAAGTTTAAGAGGCAAGATCAATTTGGGAAACTGCTAAGATGGAAAAGGTGGCATAGTGGCCTAGAGACCGAGCCGCTAGAATGGGGCGAAATATGGTTTTGTTATATGACATATATAACATTCAGTGCTGCCATATCCACTGCAAAATAAAGCCTCTAGACTTTACTACATAAGTAAACAATGAAATTTTGATAAACTAATACATTTTCAAATGAAAAGAATGACTTATTTTTACATGGCAGCATTGAAGGGTTCAATATCTCATAGCCCTTCAAAGTGAAATGGGACCCCACCCTTCAAATTTGATCCCTTATTACCTATTCATTGTACATATTTTTTTTTTTCAATGCATACGATATATAAATATATTTGGAGTACGTGCCTGGATTGCATTTATGCAATGCTTGTCCAATCGATCGTGCATATCATCGGTTTCATGTTCTGCCGGCACGGCGCTGCAAAAGGGTACTGTGATAAAGATATATATACATATATAGTAGTATATAGTAGTTGTATGTATATATGTCATCACATGTTTGTCCATTTGTGAACCCGGTCAGATTTTCTATAGTGGGAACTGGAATCTGATTCCACATGGCCCAAATGGCTGTGAATATGTCTGGAAAAATCAGCGAAATGACAAATGGTCATCGCATGCATTATTAACGAAATGACAAATGGTCACCTACTGTTATTCTAACATGCGTAGTCGAGTGAGTAGATAGACTGTGACGTATGAATCTGAAAGCTCGAAAATAATGGCAATGAAGATTGTATGAAAAAATCCCTGTGACGGGCTTCAATTATGAAGAATAAAGTGGGGTCGCTTACACAGGCTTTTGCGGCCCGGCTTTTTTATCAGACAACCTTTTTATTTTCCATCCAAGTGCGCATACGTACGGTGCTCGTCAGCCAGGCTCGCGATCAACCATATATTACACACGTTGTACTGTTCATCGAGTCAGCCGGCTCGTGATATATATACACGGCTCGTGATATATACACAGACGTTACACTGTTCATCGCGTCACTCAGCTCGTGATCGCCACCCAGATATCTACACATGTTGGTATTCGAATTAGTTAAAAACAACGAGACAAGAGACTCTGCTTTGCTTTGTTCGGAAATATGTACCGCTGATTTTCTTAATAATTGCCAAAGACATGGCTTTGCTTTGTTTTTTCCGTTGAGGAAATAGGGATTTGGTTCAAATCTCTCTGTCACGCGGACACGCACTATTTTAGATTTAACCCTATATTACCTGTCACCACCTTTTCTATCACACGATGTCCTCCTCCTTTATTCATTTATTAGCAATCTGTCCTTTGCAATTTATTTTTGAACCTTTCCTGTAACACTAACCGACGGATCTTTCCCGTCACATAACATTCTTCCTTGTATTCCATTATTGCCATTTTGTCTTTGCAATTCATGCGGTAAATTGGTGTGAGATGGATTAAGTTGAATCAACAGTACAATGATTGTTGTTAAGAGTGTAGTGCAAATTTATGGCACATTTATGGGGCAGTGTATGGGCGTTGAATATGTATTTTGCAGCAGTACATTTATGGTAGGATTATGACTAGTTTGGTTCAGATTTAACAGTGGCAGATCCAAGATCCAAGCTCATAAGCTCCCAGCAGTAGCAGCATTAAATGAGCTACTTCTTTATTGGGTAGATTCATAGTACTCATGTAGCTCCACAATTATCACATTTAATACTGTTGCAGGATTATGACTAGTTTGGTTCAGATCTAATAGTTTCAGATCCAACAGCTCATAATCTCTCACCAGCGGCAGCATTAAATGAGCGGATGGTTATTATTGAGCTCACAATTACTAAATCACAAAAAAGTTGATGGTGTTTTAGTTTATAAGGTAGATTCATAGTACTCATGTAGCTCCACAATTATATATATATAGCCTCATGGGTTAGCTCAAGTGGTTGACAGCTTTGGTTTAGCTCAAGGAAAAGCTCTAGGGTCAAATCCATATCTTACACTTGTTAGTTTTGAGAAAACTCACTGAATAAGAGAAGGGTTGAACGGCATTCCATTATTGGCACTTCAACATGAGCAAAATGCATTTTAGTTTTAGGAAACTTAAGTGTAACTATTTTGAGTATGCAAGAAAGTCCATGAAGGAATGTTTGTCTCTATAACAATTTTTCTTCCTTATATTTCTTCTTTATGATGATTAGGTTAAAAGGGGTTCCCTTCTCAATAGATTTGGCAACAATTATGTTGAAAGCCACAACAAAACAGTTTGGGATATACATGATTGCATTATGTAAAAGGATTAGATTCATATTTTAGATTAAGAATGATATTGAATAGGAATTTATTCAAATGTTTAGTACCCAATCTAAGTCTTTACTATCCAATGGTTTTCACAATGCTTGATGTTAGGATGGGGGAAGAGTTGTACTTGAGTAACTCCTCGACACTTATGTACATTATGTAAAAGTTAAAATGACCCTAAAAATGAGAAGAGCAGTAGAAATATTGGTTTGTTGGCATGGAGGCTTTTTTGTTTGTAATGGCATTGCTAAAAAGACATTAGTTAAACCACCAAAAAACCCAAATGAAAATCCATCATACACAACCCATATTTTGAATTGCAACTTGTATAGATTCAGAATAATATAAAAAATATGGATGGGATAAAAATCATATTGTTCAATCATCAATGTCCATAGTAAAAAATGAAGATACATGCCCAAAACATCTCCAAAATATGTCTAGGACATCTTTGAAATCTACTTGGAACATCTCCAAAATCTACCTCAAAGTCTTCGAAATCTATTAGGGATGTTGTGGGTACGGTGAGCAAGTCCCCAAGTCTCCGATGAAGTCCCCGAGAGATTAGGGACATTTCCTAGGGGTCCCCAAGTCCCTAAAATGTGGGGATGATAGGAACGAGGCATTTTTGGGGGGAATGGGTCCCTATGCAACATAGCCAAAAACTATGATCATAAGGAGAGAAAATCATTCCCAACATGCTGACCCTTGGATGAAATGGGTGCTTATATTCCACACCAAAAACTATGATCATACAGAGAGAAATTCCTTCCCACTTGCTAGACCTTGGATTAAGGCTTAGTGTCAAACTTCATAATATTATTATTTGAACTATCATATATTCATTTTATTGATTGATTAATGATCAATGTACCTCCAATGCCTCCCAAGGGAATCAACACAAATTCAATAGTACTTAGTGCAACTTCCACATCAGGTGTTGCTTGGGACATGCCCGTAAGGAACATTACGTCTAGAGGAGGGACACTAGTTGTGGGGTGCCCTCCCTTCTTCCACATAGATGGGCCAAGAAATGATCACATGAGCAACCCGAAATTGGCCAGCTCGACATGCCACCTATTGTCTACGACCAACACTTTAATGTGCTTTAAATCACCTCAATCTTTGTGTGCATCAATATTTCTCCTTCCCTCGCGTGCTCAGTGCATTCCTACTAGGGCCCGGTTTGTGGGCATCCGTCCACCTTGGTGGTGGTTTTCCCCATCTCTACTAGTCGTGCCTATGTGGGTTATTACTTGTGTTGTTCAAGTTCATTCACCTAGTGTTGGGGTTTATGATGGGGTTCATTTGCTCGGTGCTCTTTCATTGTAGATGCTTGGTGTTGGGGTTTTTGATGGCCTCTCTATCATAGTTCTAAGTGCCCACCGACTGGTTTCTCTGCTTGTCAGTACGGGTTCTTCGACATCCCTATCATACGAGGTGGGAACTCCTGCTATTAAATATTTTTCCTAGTTTTAGGCATTGTAACGTGAGGTAGGAACTCTTGCTATGACCTTTATTTACTAGTCTTCAACAAGCATTTGGGTTGACATCATTTGATTGTTGTGTGCAGGTTGTGTTGGAGTCGAGTGGATGCAGAGCATTGTTGGAGGCTAGCCAAGGTTTCCCTAGTAGGGTTTCACTCCTACCAACTTATCTCTGTGTTTTTCAATACATTGAATCTCCCAGTGAATATTTGTGACTTTGACTTGGTTCATGCATTGCGGGTTTATTTGATGGTTTTCACTGTTTGTGGGTTCTATCATAATGGGTTCACTGGGCATTGTCTAAGGGTTTTTTAGTGCAAGGGTTTAATACAACTGTTAATGTAAGGTTTAATGCCACATGGGTTTGACATAATTATGAATGTAGCTACTATGGTGAATTTTTGTGCCTTGTGGTGAATATATGTTGTTCTTCTATGTTTGTTATGTTCAAATAATAAACCCAAAATCCCTCTCACAGGTTTGAAAAAAATCTAGATATAGTTACAGTGGTGAAATGTTGTGCCTTGTGGTGAATATACATTGTTCTTCTATATTTGTTATGTTTGAATAATAAACACAAAAGGCCTCTTAGGGGTTTGATGGAATTCCGAATGTAATGGTGCTTTGTTTGTATTGTTTTCCTTCATGGGTTAAAATGCCATAATTGGTTAAGGGTAAATTAAGAAAGGGTTCTTCTCTATGTGTGAAATTGGATTAACATGTAGAGATTATTCATATTGTGTTGCAATTGACATGAATACTCTTGATGGTTCATTTTTTTTTTTTCAGTCCTTTCTCGCAAATAAACTTACGGCTTCCTTAAAGAAATGGGTTTGGTACAAAAGGTTTTTTTTGCATCCGAAAAATGTTGGTTGGGGTTAGGTTCCTATTTGGGTTATCCTTTCATACAAAAAAACATCCCAATACTTGCATTATATGCCACTCTGCATGAAATGTGACATCCCTTTTCCTTTTACATAATTTTATTCAAGGCTATCTTACCTCATTATTAACATTTTCCAACTAGAGTAACCTGCTAGAAGAAGGTTTTTCACAATTGAGCTCCATTGATTCTCATGTCTTCTAGTAAGAAAAATCAATGTCAAACCATTGGTATCAAGTTTCTAATACAACTCCATAGTGTGAGTCAATGCTAGAGATTTCGCTTGTGTATCCAAGAATCAAGAATATATATATATATAATAATAATAAAATAAAATGCCAGAGAAGCCAATTTGAAAGCATTATATGAACTAGCAAGCCAAAAACATGGCAAAGCTTCAAAAGTTTTTATATGCTTCTTGAAGGGGTTTTATAGATGTAGCAACAAAAAGTGAGTCCATGTAGGTATATTACAAAATTTGTTGTTTTTTTAAGGACATATACTTGAGCTTATTGAAAAAGCTCCTCTTCTAGGTAGGATGCTCGGTGCAGTAGGAAAATGACAAACACAAAGTTTATTTTATAAACAAAATTATAAGCAATAGCAAAAGGAAAAAATAATGATCTGAATGGATACAACTATTGATGACTTATGCTAAAGGGTAAACCGCAGCTTTCACTTACACATGTATATACTTCCTCTTAGATAGTAATTGTGTTACATTAATATTGGGATGACCCTAATTGGGATAAGAATGCTAGAAAAGGATATTGATACAGGTTAAAAGCCAACAATTTTTGTTGCTCTCTTTGAATTTTGGTAAGTGGTTATGCTTGATCTACATAAAAAGTCAAATATAATTATGAGTATTATATCTCTCCATTTGGGGGAGAAGATTCTCAATGTTTTTAATTCAATTTGTAATTAGAGAATAGAACTGCTGGTGAAAAAATGAGTAGAAACCCCTAGTGGAGACTCGTATAATGCATTTCAACCTTTTGTTTGTTCATATTTTGTGTAATAGCTACATGGTGCAGACAAAGTTTATTGTTGGTAGAGGTCACCACTATCCTTCTGAATCTTTCCAAAGAAGAAGGATTGATAGACCTTCACATCTATGGACATTCAAATATTGTGGTTGATTGACTACAAGGTTCCAAAGAGAAGAGGAGCATTAATTTTCAAGGAATCTTGAAATTTGTTATGGATCTTAATTAAGAATTCATTTTCCTTAGGTACTTTCCATTACATCTTCAAAGAATTCAACCAAACATTTGATGTTGTCTCTAAGTAGGCCTACAATAGGGACCCTAGATCTCTTTGAATCAAGGTGATCTGTCAATCAATTGAGTGGAATAATTTATCCCTCATAGGGTAATTGAAATAAATATGATGCTTTTGTCATCTCTATACTTGGGGTTGATCCAGCTTAGCTACGACAACTACATTCTTGTTCTAGCTCAATGTTGGTTCTCTCCCATCTCATTTTGGTGTTGTTTCAACACAATAATGATGTCTTTCAGTCTATTCTTGCTAGGTCTTGGTGTAATTTGAACTCATTTAGGATCTAGGATCACCAGCATTGGTGCTCTTCATGCACACTTTCAAGGTTGAACCAACTAAATTTTATCTTTGATGAGTACCTTAGTTCTTCTTAAATCCATGTTTTCAAGCCATATGCAATTTCTTTTATTTTCTAAGGTTGTAATAAAGATTAGGAAATATACCAAATATACTAAAGGATAATTGAGGTTGTTGTAATCTATTGTTTAAATGTTAAGGGTAATTTCCACCATGAAAATATGTCTAAGTCATTAGCAGTGCACTTCTTTCTTTTAACAAGAGGTGTGTACTCTTTTTAACTTGATCATTTTCAGAGATTTACCAAAGCAACTCTACTGCTTTTTTCAAGCAATCTTGGAATGTTTATGATACTAAGGTTTAGCCAACTTGTTTTCCTATTTGAAAGACATACCTAAAGAGTCTTTAATTATACAGGTTGAAATATTTAGTATAAGCTATGATACAAGTCAACAAGATTGTTATTAGTAGAGGAGAATTGGAAATGTGTTTTTAAATCCTTTAAGAAAATGTCGGTTTTAGTTTTATAAAAATTAGGTGATTTGCGCTATTGTAAACTCCTCTGGTGGATTTCCTATTTAAGTCTATGTTTAGGGTTAAGGGCCTATGGTTCTAATTAGGCTCATGACTTTCTAAAAAATGATAGCACTATCATTAATCAATGAGATGGACTAAATAGCACAGTCAACTACACTGCCATAGAGACCATACTTCACAATAAACAAGTTCCCAATTAAATATTTTAAAGCGTTTTTCTTGTAAGTGAAAACCAAATAAAAATCCTCATCTAACTATATATGAGCAAAGCTAGAAATATTGCTTGATAGTCAGGCTTGTTTATTTATAATGCAACTTGCGTTAAAATATGCTAGAAATGGACACAAATATTCCAGGAAGAGTGGCTACTACAAGTATTCTCTCTTTTCACACCCTAACTTCCATGGCTGCTCGAATTTTATCCTTGAGTCCAACAGTATTATATATTTTGTTTGGTTGTCGGTTGGAAAAATGAGGGAATAGTTGCAATAGATTGAATCAAATTGTTGTATTGTTTTGTTTAGTTTCCAAAACAATATTTTCTTGCACTTCAAAATTTCTATAAAAAAACAATCTTTGGTAGCCAATATTGCATTTACATTAACAATACCTACTAAATACAATGCCTTGAAATATAGAGAAAATGGACTACATATAATCGACTATTTAGATTGAATTCAATATAGGACCAGAGGAACAACCACAAAATCCCTCTGTAACAAAATCCACATTGCATGTGGTTAGGCTAAGCATTTGATATCTCTATTGTCGAAGAGGTTCAATGTATGCATTGCCTAAACCTATTGATTTGCCTACATTTTCTTCAGCCAAGTAGGTTGAACTTCCTAGGATTTCTTGACCAGAAAGGTTTGAGTTTCCCATACTTAGTTGAGGCCAGCTTGCTCCTTGCAGCCAAGGAGGAATTGAAAAACCATAGCGTTGACTGGAGATAAATACCCTTGTATTAACTAAAAGTGTTGCAAAAGCATTTGGAACAAAGGCCCTTGCACTAATAGGAATAAGGGGAGGAGGTTGACTAGATAGATGGTATTCTGCAAGTGGATCCAATGAGTTGGATACCATCCTACCTCCATCACTTTTAAGATTCTATTGTGCCTTTCTTCGATCCCTTTCCTGCCTTGCCTCCTTTTTTTTGTGCTCTTTTCCTCGCCTCTATGTATCTCTTAGAATCATTTCCTGAATTCTGTGTTTTGTTGCAACAATCCTCGCTTCCTTCTTCTCCTTTTCCTGGTCCTTCTTATTTTGTTTTATTTATTACATATCAATTTTCTTTTGTTCTACCTCAACCAATAGTTTGATGTAGTCCTCTAAACTGAGAAACTATGACTCCTTCCTAATTGAAGATAATCTGGTGCTCCTATCGATCAATGCACTTGCACTCTCTCCACTTACAGCTTTATGAATTGGTTGAGTATTGGTGTGGTACCTAGTAGAATAGGAGGATCAACTGGGAGCAATGATTCATTGGCATTTTCTTCTCCATCGAGTCCTTCAATATCTATAGTGTTTTCTTATACACCCGTATCATCCACATAGTAATGGACATGTTTGTTGTTTAGGACTGTTGGTTGTGAAGGCATGTTAAGGCTTTCGTCATTGGTATTGGTGAGAATATTTCGATTCATATTCATCATGGCTTCTACCAACCACTCAGGTTGTTCAACTTGGCTTCAGACATTGCCAATTGCTCTTCGTTTCTTCCTATAGATTGACCACCTGCAACTGTGTTCAACTCAATAGGTTCATTAGGAATATGCTAAATAAAATTTGTATGTGTTTTGTATGACCCAACAAATTCCATGTTCTCTTCATCCGGTTTATGATCATATTGAGTAGCACTTACAAGCACATCATCGTCACCCAGTGGCACCCTATGTCTTTAAGATATGGATAACATGTTTTCGCAACATATACATCTTCTTGTCCATATAAATCAAAGGCTTGGATACACCAATATCATGGATAAGAGTATCATAATTTAGTGACCATATTCAAGTTTTCCTAAATCCAACCTTGATATTCAAGGGCGTGAGAGTCCTTTTAAAAGCTTTAATTGCAAGTTTGGCTAATTCAAACCTTTTTAACTCTATCCTTGCATTATTTTCCATTAATGCTGCTCTTTCAAACCTGAAGTAATTCTTGAAAGGCCCAAACACACTCACATCAAGAGGTTGCAACCTATGAGTAGTATGTGTAGGTAAAGTCAACATCAATGCCCATTCTCTTTGACTACCCAACGTTTTGTATAGCTATGTAGCTTCCATGACCATCAAAAATCAACAAGTGTCTATTTTTGGGTGAGACGCAACCAAGTAGAGATGCAGCAAATTGAAAAAGACAATTCAAAAACAACTCTTTAGTCATCCATGCATAGGGATGTGCAACCATGCATGCTCATGGTTCATAATTTTGGATGTAGTTTTTCAGTTGAATCTTTCCCTTGAAAAAATAAAACCCTAGGGTCAATGCATCAATTTCATTTACACAACACATAATAGTTATCCGCTCCCTACTCTTATGCATAATTTTTGGCACATTTCTGCTCCTTCTCTTGGCAATTACCTACATGCCACAATTCCTCCCTACTTGTAAACCAGTTTCGTCATAGTTCCATATATGGTTTGGAATGTAAGCATGTTTCTCATATATATTGGATAGTGTGTCATAGAACCTAAACACAACTACAAGGCATAGATTTATATCCCTATCTCTATCAAGGCCCTCTATTGTTCATAACACAAGATCTGTATGCTTTTTTTTAAACCCTGGCGACCATGATTTCCGACAAATCCAAATCTAAATGGATTTGGCCTACCTTGATAGATTTGAGCAACAATGGGTTTTAATTGTAACAATTCCATCCCATGGCCTAATTGAGCCATCTCCTTGCACCAAACAACCACTTCTTGCTCCTCTTCTACAGTCATCACGGTAAGAGGCCCTTTCCACTTTGTATGAGTAAGGAAATTTATCCAATAATGTAGTGATGTGGGTGGAATCCCATATTTTTTGGCAGCTGGTCTAACAAAATATCCATTGAATTCTACATCGTCAATGGCAGTCAACATATCTTGTTCTGTCCACCTCTTATGGCATTGATCTTCTTGGTTGTAGTTGCACCTTGCACCGTGGTTTACTGTGGAACAACACCATTATCTTATGTCTAATTATGCTCTTTAGCATCACTAGAAGGAAAGTTGTTAGAAATATCATGGGGAATGTCCTCATCTAATGAAGTGCATTGTAGTTGTGCACCCCTGGTAACTCACCTCCTTGACCTCCTTATATGAGTAGAGGAGTTCACTCTCAGAATGACTGCAATAAACATGCACACTACTTACAAAACCAATAAAAACACATTCACTATGATCACTAATTGGGTTTGATCTATTGGTGGTTCACTATAAAAGCCACATTCAACAACTCAACTTACCTCTAATTGGATCATTGGTCTTGGATATATAGTATTATTTCTTATTTTCTATGTTCATTGGGTTTATTTAATTGCTTGGTGTTATTTAAATTGAATATTCAAACCCATATTTTCCTTCTTCAATCTCTGCAAAATGTTCTCATTAGACTACCTTCGACTCAAATTCCCTTTGAGTGTAGCATTGGTGTAGGATGATTGCTTGTGTTTAGTGTCTTCATGGGTTGTAAGACAACAATTTGTGATGTTTTGATTTGACATATATGTAATAATGTTGCATAGTGGGTACCTACAAAAGTCCTTTGGATGTCTCAAGCATATATATCATAAGGCGTATACACCAAATATGCAATTAAAGTTGATAATTACTTGGTTCTATTTTGAATGTGCAACTTTTCATTGATTATTGTGGAAATATGGAGTACATATGTAGGTTGGATTAACAAAACTAGAGATGAGTCTACACATTTGGATAAGAAAGTTGTTAATTTGCTTGAACATATGTTGATATTTATTCAACGGGTGGAGTCATGGGATTATGTGTTTTGCTCACACAATAAGATATGCATAGTGCATTGTCTATTTTGGCATAATAGAGCCATAGAGATATAATTGGACTTGTTTCCATTGTTTTTTATTGGCATTGGCACCATTGGAAAAACAACCATTTCTTGATTGGGTGGATTCATGGGATTACTTGTTTTGTTTGCACAATAAGATATGTAGAGTGTGTTGTCTACTTTGGCATAATAGAGCCATAGAGATAGAATTGGACTTGTTTCCATTGTTTTCTATTGGCCTTGACACCATTGGAAAAACAACCATTTCTTGATTGGGTGGAGTCATGGGATTACTTGTTTTGTTTACACCATAGATATGCAGAATGCATTGTCTATTTTTGCATAATAGAGCCAGAGATATAATTGGACTTGTTTCCATTGTTTTCCATTGACTTGGCACCATTGGCAAAACAACCATTTCTCGATTGGGTGGAATCATGAGATTACTTGTTTTTCTTGCACAATAAGATATGTAGGGTGCATTTTCTATTTTTGCATAATAGAGCCACATAGATAGAATTGGACTTGTTTCCATTGTTCGTCATTGGTCTTTCCACCATTGGAAAAACAATAATTTCTTGATTGGGTGTAGTCATTGGATTACTTTTTTTGTTTGCACAATAAGATATACATAGTGTATTGTCTATTTTTGCATAATAGAGACATACAAATAGAATTGGACTTGTTTCCATTGTTGGCTATTGGCCTTGGCACCATTGGAAAAAAACTATAAGAATAATCTATTGAAGATAAGAGTACTATTGAAACATAGACATTTAACATATAATGAAACAGGAATAGGTTAACAGGTTAGGATATACTGAAACATATATAGTTAACAAACATATTTACTGTAACCTAAATTCAATGATAAAGATAATAGGAACAAGGTTAATACTTGAACTAGGGACACATCGTGATGGTCTATTGGCAGTGATGTTGAGTAGTTTGAAATTCTGGAAAGTAAAAATGGTAAATTTTAGGATGCTTGATGTCCTTTATAGATTTTTGTTGTTGTTTTGATTGGTGTATGGCGTTGGCATGGATTTTTAAAAAGAATTTATAAATGACTGTGTAGGATTGATTTGGGCATGATCCAATGCCTGGGAAACTATCTTTGTTGGTCCTTGTGCTTCCAATCAGTTTAATGGATGATTTGATTAGTTCAATGGATTATTTTATGAATTTAATGGTTGGGTGGCATTAATTGCATTGGGCGGGTTTAGTGGTTGAAACAACTTGCAGGTGAAGCTAATCTCCATAACCCCTAAAAATGTGCATGTGAGGATGTGTGATGGGATATCTTGGAACTACTAGTTGTGTTAGTCTGCTCCAAAAGGTCATTTGATGGGTTTGAGTTGAGAGTCAAAATGTACCTATGGTATGGGCATTGTAGGATGTTTTAAGGATTGAGTTGATATGTTGAACTACAAACATTGGGTGTGGTAGGGACATGACTATTTGTAAGTTTATTCTATCAGTTATGAACATAATTAAATAAAAAGACTATTTATGGACTATTGTGGGCCCAATCATCATATGGTTTCATTTTGAACATTTTTTTATTAATTTAGTAATCTTTATAGATTTTTTTTACTCAGTTGTTGGGTGTTTGATGTGAGCGCTTATATGACCATTGTTGGTCCTTGCTCACATACTGGCATCCCTCCCCTAGAGCATGCCACACAATATTCTATGTATAGTCACAAAGAGTCTAATAATGAATCAAAGCATCTTTGCACTCATCCTGAGGCAAAATTTGTTGTGTTGTTGGATGAGATATCAACAACACAATAAACGTTTCCTTGTGATGAGCACAAACTCTATTTAGTGCTTAAGGTTCACCACCTAGAGACCATTTCACCTTATATTAATTCAAACTAAATTCCAACCATTAAGTAATTCACTACAGTCATTATAAATAGGATAACATAAAGGCTCCTAGGTGTTGGACAATTTAGATGTGTGTTTATTGTATTCTTTTTCTAAGAGATTTTTCCCTCATATAGATATGATTGTAAGTTTCTACTTTGTAGTTAATAAGCATAGATATTGTTCATATAATGTAAATTCCTTATTTTTGTAATTGTATTTGCATTTATCCAGACTAGCATAGGTTGTTTAGATCATCCACATTGTATCCCCTAATTTGTCTTAGGAAAAAGATCATTTGGTATGAGACCTTAAATCCTTCTACTTTACATTTCCCACTTATACATTTGCATCAAAACTTGCCACATTGCTTTGCACCTGCCTAAGAATCACATAGCACTCTTGAGATGTTCAACATATCAAAATTTTGGGGTGACACCATCATCCACCTTAGACTAACTTCATGCACATCAAATCAACAATACCATGGGATATCAAGCAGGTGTATAGATCAAGTAGGTGTCTTTATGCATTATATTAGGTACATAACATTGTGGAAGAAGCTTTGTGAATGAAAAGAGAAGACATGTATGACTAGTTTACATAATTGACAAAATTCTTTCACCATTGAAGACTATCAAGGCCGCAATGCCAATCAAAGTGTTGGCACATTGTTTGTAAGAAGGAATTGTTATAAACATTATAGTTTATAATGAAAGTTTTCCATTAGGAAATATATAAATACATGTATACAAATATATATCCTTACAAACATGCATGAATTTGGCATTTATATATCAGGGTGACATTTGATGGAAAGTTGTGTACTTATGTTATGCACTTTTTAATAGTTACATTTAAGTCTAATGTCCTAGGTTCTATAATCTATGTTTATTATATTTATTTAACATGATGTTATTTTATATGGTGATAATGATGGTTATTAACATCTATTGAGACTAACTTTGGTCTATTGAACCTTTAAAAATGTAATTTGAATCACTTGGTTCTTTTTAGAATTCTATTTTGATACTTGGAAAGCTTTATAAATAACATTCGCTCTTCCTTAGTAGGTTCTTCTGTATAATGACGTATTTGATTAATATTCTAAAATAGAGTTTTTTTCTCTTTAGTAGTGAGCATTCCTTTTGGTCTTTAGTAGTAAGGATTCCTTCTAGCTCTAAAATGATTCTTCCTTCTTCATCCAATATAGAGAGGTTGTCTATACTTGTTGGTGTTGTCCCAATAAAATTTTTAAACATGAAACATGAAAAACACTATGGATGCAACTTTGATCTAGTAAATCCAAGGCATATACTACTTAATTGATTTTTTTTGTTGATTCTGTATGGAATATAAAATTTTGGGGCCAAATTGTTCTTTCCTTCTTGTTTAAGGGATAGTTTCTTGTATGGTTGAAGTCTTATGAACAATCTTCTTCTTCAATTTCTCTTTCGTATCTATGTTGATCTACTCGTTGTTTCATACAATTACAAGTAATCGCTAAGTTTTCTTATTTGAATAGCATTCTTATATTCATCTAATGATTTCTGACTATAAGATCCTTAATTTCCATCAATGCAATTTCCTTCCACTTTTGGGAAGGCAAAATTTAGCCCATGGGCTCAATTTTGATTTTTTTTCCAAAAAAAGGATTTGCCAATTTCCATTTTTTCTAAAAGCATTCACCCAAATTCCACAAGATACAAATATTTTACTCTAATCATTGCCAAAATTGTCTAGAAACTATACAAAATCCTAAGAAATTTGAATATTTTTACAAAAATATCACCAAACATTTTATTGTCGGATATATAAGAATTAGTAAGATTAGTCAAGGTTTTTACACTTTAAGAAAATTACAGATCCTTATAATTTTCCCTACTTTTGGAGTTCATAACTATATAGAGCTTGAAAAGGTGTCATTTGGGAAAATGTTCAACACATATAATTGTACCACCATTCTACAAGATGTTACGATTAAAACAATCTTCCTTGTTTATCAATAATAAAGCAATCCATGTATACTTCAAGGCATGTGTTAACAACTTCTATTTGACCATGTGTTTGAGAGTGGTAAGCCAAATTCATGTTGAGAGATACTCTAGTTTGCCTACACAATTCTTTCCAAAAATTACTCTCAAACCTAGCATCCTTTTCAATGACAATGGCCTTATGAAATCCAACTACCTTATAAATGGTTTTGAAAAAACATGAATGATATTATGTTGTGTCTTTTTTATGGCTATGAAATATGCACACTTTATTAACTTTCAACTACCACATATATTTTTTTCTTTCGGTTGACATGGGTAATCCTCAAAAAAATCCATGGAAATTTATTCTCACTTCTTCTCCAGAATATGTAAAGGGTAGAGTAACCCTAGGAACAAATTTATTTAATTATTAGTTCTTTGGCATGCGTCACACGTTGCTACATATTTATAAATATATTTATTCATTCCCTCCAATAAAACGATTGTCAAGTGTTATAGTAAGTTTTCGAAAAACTTGTCTTGTAGCTTAAGAATCATGGATTAATTTAATAACTGTAATTGAAATTTTAATGATAAAGTTAGATAAATTATTTCCTTGTACCAAAAATGTCATTTTTCCATTTAGGATCTTGACATGGTATAGAATTCATGGTCTTTGGAATATTTAGCATGGATTTCATCTAGTCCCTATGGAACCACCACCATGTTGCATATGATATTATCTCTTCATCCTTTTGTGATAGTAAATTAGCTATTATGATTTCCTTCCCATTTAATGTAATATCTCCATATTGCGGATGGCAATTTATTTATCCAATTTTGTTGTTATGTGGATAGTGTATTTTTTTTAATACGTATAGAAGACTATTTTGGTCACTACGTATTAAGAACTTGCATCCTAGAAGATATTAATGCCATGTTTCTAATGTGTGTATAGTATGATATCAAGCATCTATTCATTGTAAGGATACTTTAAAATTTCTATTATGTTGAGATTTCAACACTTAAATGTTATTGGATGGTGTTCTTACTTCATTATTGATCTAGTTATTAAACATGAAGCAACATTCTATCAAGTTTGGTTTTACTTCAATCATATGTTTAATCCTCTTTCTAGTGGCAACTCTAGGGACATGCCTTGAAATACCTTATAATCATGTTTTTGGATTAATTATTGTATCTCTAGATGCTTGGAACAAATTATGTATGGCGCTATGATATCCATTATATAACATTGCTACATATATATAGGTGCTCCTTTATGAATCAATTTCTCCATTTGATGTAAGGATATAATTTGGGTGGGAAGTGACTATAACTTGAATTGTATTTCTCCCCTTGCCACTTGAATTTAAAAATTGTTTTATTTTTGTGGTTTGTAGCATAGTTACCCAATGTTGTATCCATTGAACCCCTAAGGTGATGTGTTCCACCTAAGGGTAATGATTATAGAATCCCATTTCCAAGCTATACTCTTGTGTTTGTAATTTCACCTTATGGCATTCTCCAATGCCATCCATTGTTTTTCCATCTACCACCGTAATCCCTATATAGGCAGTTGGATATACAAACAATTTAAACATTTTTTAAACATTAATGTCTCAAAATTTATGAGTGCATGGGAAATATATCCATGTTTATAGTTTGTTGGAGGCTTAGTGTGGGTTGTTGTTTACACTACAAGCCATGTTATTTCTCGACCAATGAATTGACATAGGTATATTTTTATCTTTGAATTTTTCATAGATATGATCCACGTATCTTGGTCTTGTATGGAGATGTGATCGTTTTTATAGGAAGTCATATGCAAATCATGATGTGGTCTTTGAATATCTTGACCCATGAAGTTGGTATGAAAGATGTTGGAGTTTGGCACGTTGTTGATTATCCAAGGTTATGTTCCTTCCTATTCATAGGTGGTCAAGCCGTAACATAGGGGAAGTTTGAGATGTTGTGATAGTGTCTTGGTCTTTTAGATGTAGTGAGACTTATAAAGCTTACATGATTTACATCCCAACATAATGAAATACTATGGTGAGTCGATATGTGAAGTTTGATGATGATGTATGGTCCTCTAAATCACTTGTATCTCCTTTGATGATTGAAGGCAATGAGGATCTTGTTGTTCCAAAGTTTGATTCATATGTGACTAAAGAATTAAGCATATGTGTGGACGAGGATAGCATGAAGATGGATATGCCCTTACCTTCTACTACATCATGTAGGAAGTTGAGATGGCTCACACAGACATTGCAGGATGCACATGAGCATGTAGGAGAACCCATATCTTCAATGAGGATGAGTGTACATCTTAGGGTATATGCTAACCATGTTTTATTAGCTACTTCTTGATGGACGATCGTGATGTTTAAGGGATAGTTCCTTTCTAGGGGGCAACGATTGTTTATGAGATCACAATAGGTTCAGATTTGCAGATGGCAAGTTTGCTTGAGTTGTAGAGGAAGCATACTAGTGTTTGTGAATACACTTTTCTTGTGAAGAAGCATTGTTGGATTTTGGGATTAATATGAAAATGTTTACACCATGCTTGGGGATGCTTCACATGATGTGGGGTGCATGGTTTGTTGATTACACTTGATTGTACTATGATCGACATACATATTGGAGATAGATTACTTATGGATTGTTGCACCTTGTCTTGTAGTTTATGTGACACTTCCTTGAAGCACTAGAGACTTGGATGGCATGATGACATTCTTCACGGTAAGCACATTGATAGGTTGGTTTTTTTATTAAGAAGATGACTCACCTTGTATGAGTATGATTAGGAAACTTAGAGGAGGGTATTGAGCCCCAAATGACACAGGGACATTTGGTTGTTTTCATGGAAGCTTGTACTTGACTTGAGGATGCTCAGGTTAAGGAGTGATCATGTAGGTGGGTGTTACACCAAAATATCATCATCATGAGTCATGCGCCATCTATATGCCCTGATTCCTAAAGTACCTGAGCTAAAATACCAAAAGAGAAGTTGATGTTCATCCATTTAACTTTGTGTTGTCACCCCGACGTGCCCTAATCTCTAGCAAGGTGCATCAGACTTAGGGTGACGTGCTTTGTACCTTAGAAGAGTGAGTTGGTGGCGCTTGATTCCCTTGAATAAGGTGCGTCTCCCTCCCATTGGTGCATGTTGTCCTGGTGCAAAGCGTATTTTTGTTGGTTAAAATGGATAAAGAGAAGCTTCAAGCGACTTCTCGAAGCTTGGATGGTGTGGAGACCTATCCCTACATATTTGGAAAGGTGGCATTCGATCCCCTTACCTAGAGGGATGATCCCTTAAGCCTCTCCCCTAAACCCTCAACCTCTCTTATCCCTTTAGACCTATATATATGAACCCCCTCTCCATTGTTGAGGTAGGAAGGATAGAGTACCTACATGCCGGTGGAATTTTGCTAGTAGATCTTCTTCATCCATCAGGAGGCTAAGCATTTGATCTTGGATGCTAGGATTGTTGGGAGGTTATGACATCAAAGCATTGGTTGTAACACCTCTCTCTTTGTACTTCTTACTATTACATCTAATACAAATAATTTCCATAAACTTGTTGTGTTAATAATGTTTAGGATTAACCTCTTTGACTGTTGATCTAGATTGATTCACAATCATGTGCCTTTACTACTTGTATGTTTCCACATGTTTTGTCTTGATTTACAGCTGAAGATCTGAAGATCAAGACTTGGATCAGCAAAGAGAAAGGAACTACATCCGTAAGGTAAGCCATCTCGTTTACTCATCTTGCATTTCAATCAATCTAGGAAAGGTGTTTGTGTTATGTACTTGTTTTATTCAAGATCTGAACCATTCAAACTAGGGATATCTGTTTGAGCCTGCCCTTACTGATTGTCCGTAAATAGTGGGGAGGACCCAGAAGTGCACATGGATTAGGAGTGAGTGTTGAATCATTGGAGGCCCTTGGAGGGGAGCATTGGACCCTTCTCGATGAGCGCTCAACCTTGAACCCTTGTTTTTTAGACTTGCATACCTTGGAACTTGACATGTGTCACTAGGAGTTGGACCAATTCATGTGTGTGTGTCTATCTATTGTTTAATTAGGTTATTTGTAGTGAACTAGGTCCACTTTCTATTGTTGGATTACCTCACCTTTCATATATATAAAGTGTGAGGGGTTCACTAAGTAGGAAATATAATGGCACTTGAGTTCATATTGGTGGATTTAATACTCTAAAAATGGAAGCAACATATTGCCTAGTACATAAGGGTCAAGGGGCACTTTTTAATATAATAAGTGTATCAATATTATATGGGTTTATAATTATGTATCTATGGGGTTGAATAGGGTATTGAAGGGTTTGAATAGGTACTCTATGTCTGAAGTTGGTGCGAGTCTAATTGTGTGTGAAGTTAGATTAGTATTTGAATAAGTATGATATGTGTGAAGGTGGTGTGAATCCAATTATGTTTGGAGTCAAAGTGGTCTTTGAATATGTACCATTTGTCAGTGAATGTAGTGTGAAGTCATCTAGAATGATAGTGTATGAAGTAAACTTGTGTTTAGGGGGTTGTTCCCCATCTTGAAATATTTGCTCTCACTAAGATTTCATATTTGACCCTTAAAGGTTTCTAGGGGTTATAAGAGTTGTTCCATGTCACCATACTTAGGGTAAAAATTAAAAGGGGCATTGAAATCGTCATGGAAAAAATGGATACCTGAGATATCTAGTGAAAATAAGGGATTTTTTAATTGAAAAGGTTTATTGGGAGGGGCATTCAACAAAAGGATTTTTGGAGGAATTCCTTAATATCTAGTAAAGTTAGCAGTATTATTGAATATCCTATGAATGTGTATGCTATGTCATAAGTTCATAGAGGAATTTCCTGTGAAGGTGCCAATGAGGAATTTCTTGTGTGTTGTATTGTTGTGGGTCTTTTGAGGAGCAATTAGCTTTAGTTGGGAGAGATTCCTAGATTGGAGGAGTTGGTGGCCAAGGCCGAGGTTTTGGGCATCTTGACTTGTACAATCTTGTAACGAGTAGTGGTGTGTATTTGTACTTCATATTGTGTGTGTGTGTAAGTGTTATAGCTCTCCAAACTTTTTGTACTTATAGATTTCAATTTCAACATATATTATCTTCACAAATGAGTAGATTCTTGCAATGGTTACGCATGTTGATTTCACATAAGATTGAGTTAAATTTGTTAAGTATTTTAAAATACATCTAAAAGGTAAAGGGATAGCTTTATTGTTCCAATGCATCATTTTCAAATTTGTAATTTGGTTGGGAAGTGCATCCTAAGGGATGAAACATTGTTGCATTCGCATACAATTCATTGATATTTGTTTTCTTGGGTTTCCTTGTGAAGTGGGTTGAAGAGAAGCGATGTAGATGTGGTTGTAGTTTAATATTTTGGATTTGGTCCGAAGGCTAAAATTTCACGGGAAACAGATCTAGGAAACCTCAAGGTTGAGGTGATATTTCTAAATTTGCAATAAATGGTCAAATTCTCAAAATTTCTACAAGTTTTCAGAGCATTCCAAAAAATTATACACTCATTTATTTTGATACAATTATATAGAATAAATTTACAAGTTAGACGACAATATATAATAAGATATAGTAAAAAAAACTCATATAACAATCTTTAATTGAATTTAGAGGCTAAGCTTTATCTCAAGGGAAACCTTCAGAGTACTTCTCCATTATCGTAAACCATTGGCCTTAATTACAGAGCCTAACCTCAAGAGGATCAAGAGAGTCAGAGTCAAACCATGACCTCCCCAACTTCAAGGGAGAAATCTTGTGTCTAACTCATCATAGCTTGAGCTAACCCTCAAAACAAAAAACTAAAAAATTGTGTTTCTGGCTAAAAACAATTTTGTTAATTAAAAGTTCTCCTATTTTTTCTAAAATAAATTATAACCAACTTTTAAAATGAAATATTCACTAGCCCAATAACATAAATTAAAGTAATGACATGAAATAAAAGTTTTCTATTGAAGGTGTGACTCCATAATGGCCAAATGTATGGAAAAACCGAGTAATGTCACTATTAGTTATTAGATGCAATCATGGCCTTGAAAATAAAATGAAGCTCATTCATTTTGACATAGATTATAGATTTAACTCTTTATAAAAGGTTATATATATATATACTTTACTTAGCACGTGAAGGGATTTTAATAAAAGAATTTTAGATTTATGGTTGCTCGGTTTAATTGTAAATTGGTTTATTTAAGGATGTTATTTTGAGAAGTGTAATATTAATGTCTATTGTCCATTCATTTTATAGTTAAGAATATAACCAACTATAATTATTTACAAATATATAGAATTTTAAGTTTGTAGTTGATTGGTTTAATTGTAAGTTGATTTATAAGTGATGTAAAAATCTCATAATTTTTTTAATTCATAGACATCAAAATAGTTGTAATTGTTTAAAAATATATATTTTTTATTTATTAATATTAAAATTGTATTCATGGTGAGGTAGGTGTGAGGCGTTTTGTTAGACTCCAGAGGAAACACTATAGAACCCTATGCTTGCGTAATAAGGTAAAATATGAACAATCAAGCATAATGGCTTTCCCTTATGAAGGGGGTTGAGATAACTGCATCTCTAAAGCTCTCTAATGTAGCCATCTTTGGAGACTCCAAGATTGTATTAAGTAAGACTCGCAAAATCCTTGGAAATCAAGACAGGAATCCGAGGCATATGTAGAATAGAATCATGGGTGTATTAGAAACCATCCCAAAGGTCTCTCTTTTCCACATACGAAGAATAATAACAAAGAAGCAGACAATTTGGACAACGAAGGGGCTAAGCTTTCCAATGCACAATTGTTTTAAGTGATGCCCCTCCTTGTCAGAAGTGGCTTCCCTAGGACATGGGACATGGAGCGAAGCTCCAAGAATCTGGGGGACCTATGCCTTAGGACAACCCCTGAGGTCCCAACCAACATGTGGGATGTAGTTGGCGTTGATCGACATTGGAAAGGACGTGTAGATGGAGGAAGTGCCACCTCCCCTATGGTCTTAACTACCTCATACGCGAACAGTTCGTCTCTAGCAAACTTCGCACTCGAAACTTAACTTCTGAGATGACTAAAATGGAAAAAAGGATGGAATTCTCCCTGAAAGAAACCTTGTCTGGAACCATTGTTTTGGCGAGGTGGAATAGTATGCTTGGGGACAAAATAGTAGGCATTTTGAAGGAGCACGAAACGTGGCACTTGCAACACAACCGAGGTTCAAAGAACTGATTGAATGTGACGAATAGTTATCCTGGTCTCTTTCTCTTTTAATAATCAATACTTTCTCTTTAGAGCTATATGGTGACTTTGGAAAATATGAGGTAATAGGGTCTCTATGTTACAAATCATCTAGTTTCACTGATGATTCTTCTTAGAATTCAGACAATGGGTACTTAGGTGAACAAGCCCCGCACCCTCTAGGTACTAAGAATTTAGTAATGCCGTCGTGGAGGGAAATTTTCACTGAGATTAAAAATGATTTTCGGGACTTTAAGCACATGTTATTCGTGGTGCATAACCGAATGGAGGGGTTGTTGGATAACTTGAGGTATCTCTCTTATCAGGTTTTGACAAAAAACACCAAACTAGAAGATGTTGAGAGCAACGAAAGCGAGAAATGGGGGCAAATCGAAGGTAGGAGGGCGGGCTCTTGTCTGTCTTGAGCATGAATCGGTGCGGTCATTGACAATCTTCCCAGTTTGTTGAGCTAAAGGCAATGGATGAAGACTATGTTATCTGGCCAAATCAATAATTAGACAACCATCTGACCAATCTTCCCTGTTTGTGGAGCCAAAGGCAATAGATGAAGACTATGTTATCTGTCAAAATCAATTCTTAGACAACCATCATTAGTTGTGAAGGCTTGTTTTTAATTTCTATCTAATCTATGCAGTTTAGGTGTTTCCTTTTATTAGATCAATTTGTGTGAATTTATAGTACAAGAAGGATAGTAATTTAGGTAATTGTTATTAATAATATGGCTTGCTAGATAAATTTTGATCTTTTCTGGACTCTCATTGAATAATTGTTGACAAAAAAACTCATTCTTTTTGTAATCAATGATTGTTTTCAACGTTTTAATACAAACACTCTTATCCCCCCCACATATATATATATTAAAATTTTATTATGAAACAAAATAATAATAAGATGGAATGTTTACCTCCCCTCCAGAAAAATCAAAGTTGAAATTCACAAAGTTCGTTAAATATTCAAATGAACGATGCATGTCTTACCGTTAAAAAGATTGTGTTTTTGAATCTTATTAGTATATTCACCTTTGTGGATCCCTCAAAACCAAAGGTAACATCAATTTGTCATGGGAGTCAGGGTTGGAAATTCAAATGGCTAGCACTCGTCAAAATTGCAAGTTTTCACCAAATTCTAAAACATTTTCGACATTATAAGCCAATTTGTGATGGTCTAACTGGAGTGTTAGTTGTATTTAATGGCTAGATTATCCTATGATGGGTAATTCAGGCGTCAAATTCCATCACTGATGGGAGTGTTAAAATATCCAATAAAGAATAGTTTATTTGTGGTTATTTTCTATTAGATAAATAGTGAGTTAAACTTTGTATTAGTGGAAAGGTATTCTGGTTTGGTTTTCTTTTTTGGGTTGGATTTGGATTTTAGCAATAAGTGAATACAATTATATGGTTGATAACTTTTCCTTCAATATTTTAGAAAATCAATCTTTTAAGAAATAAACTTTTGGATGTCAATTAATATCAGTATCATTAATTAAAAAGAGAGAAACTTTTTGAGGTGGTTGAACCCTACACATCAATGTAATTAATCAAAATTGAAGTATTTTCTTTATTTATATGATGACATGCTTAATAAAATGCAACATGTTAAGTATTGTTTTTTATTTGACAATTTTATAATTTATGTGAATTTGTATATATGCAAATTACTATATTTTTATGGCGTTTTTAAAGGCATCGAGAGAAATGATGTAGAGATGCACAACATTGTCGGTTCTTAATGAAAATTGCTTCAAGGAATGTCTGGATTTGAGTGATACTAACTAAAAACATGCACCACGTTAGATAAGGATTTTGAGTGATAAAGTGGATATTTTGTATATGCAAGAAGTCAAGACCATTAGTTTATATTAGGTACAAACTTATATGTTATTTGCTTGGTTGGTAATTTTTCTTCCTTTGATCATACTAATGGGAGTTGTGGATTTGACACCTCGTATCTCCTCATTTAACTTTGTTGCAATTGGATGGGGCACAAACCTTACTCAAAGAATGGTTTGGATGATTTTTATATTTAAGTCGTCATATATTCGGGTTGACCACATATATGTCTCTATTGACACAGTTGAGAGATCAATTTTTTTGGGGTGGATGGATGCTAAACTGTTAGAAGCACCATGGTTGTTTTGGTGGGGATGTTAGAACAAGTGGGAGGACAAGGAAGTTGTACTAGAAGTGTAAATTCCTCATAGAGAAAAAGAAACATAGGTAACCCTAAAGGCCTAACAAGCAACTATATTACCCCAATAAGGATCAAAGACTTTGACAATTGTGGTTACTAGGAACAATTTTCAAAAATGTCAGGTCATTATTTTTAAAAGGATTAATGACAAAGGCATGCTCTTTAAACAAAAACCCCTTTTGTTTTGACTCACTGAGTGGAAGGTTACTTCATTTTGATAGGACAATTATTTTGTAAGACCACCAATACATTTGCTTATAATTTTGAAAAGATGAATATGTATAGAATGAGATTCGTCATTTTGAATGCTTCACACCTTATAAACCAAAGCTACATAACATGTATAATTTAACCATATAGAATCCATTCTCAATCCCTTGAGGTGAACATGGATGGATTATCCAATGCAAAAATATTATCTCTAAGATAATGACCTTTCATAGAGGTTATGACCTAACTCATTACTATACAAGGGAACAATGAGTTAGATATTACATATGTGTGTCATCTTTTAGAGTGTTGGGGTGCCTCATGCTAAATCAGAAATAACCCATTGACTCGTTCACCCATTGAAAATAGGGAGTAATCCATCACTCTTTCGTCTATTTAACTCATTATAAATAAACTCACAAATTAGAAAAAACACAACATAAATATAAAAAAAACATGACCACAACCATACCCTTTTACCACAACACCATAGTAATAAGTTCTATAACCTAAACCCTAAACAAAATAATGAAAATATAAAAATAAAAGATTGGCCCTATAAGTCCCCAAAACCCTCAAGCCTTTAATCCAAAAGGAAAATATATAATCCAAAACCCTGAAGCCAGGGAAAATATATAGTCCATGGACATGTGTTGTTTCTTGTCCAAATATCTAATCCATATAATTGATTGCTTCTCTGAGTAATAAAACGATGAGTAAAGTCCAAATGGTTATGATTGTTAATGGATGGAAAAAGTTAAGGAATCCTTATACTGGCCTCCATTATAAAAAGTGAACTTCATCACCTGTGTGACAAGTTCGATATGAATCCAACCATGTATCCTCACGGTACCATTAGATTCCAAGACACCTAAACACTATCAAAAGTTTGGACTCCAACATTACAACAATGCTTCCTTCATTCCCAGCCTAGATTGCCACGTGGATATCTGCGTACCTAGCCCCATAGCTATTCACAATATCATGACACGTAACCCTAAGAGGAGAGTACATCCTCGTGCAATTCCCATTACATATCAATGGTTTTTGGATTATAGTGGGGGACCATTGCATAAAGTTTTTGTTTTTGTTGTGGTTTGGGACACAAAGGAGGTCCTACATGTCTGCCATTTCTAAACTTTGAAAATTTTTCTAGCCATGAAGATTTTCTAACATTATGGAAAACTTTGAAAAAGTTTCTGAGCCTTTTTGGCATCATCCCGAGTCCTTAATTAAAATGACCTTTAATTAAAAAGGTAAGGTTAGAAAGGTAAGGTTATGAACTACATCTAATCATAATCTAAGATGCATAAATAATAACATGGTTAAGTTTTTGGTTTACTTTTTTGTTCGGGATTTATTATTTTAGTGATAAATTATTAAAATTTATTATTTTATTGACAAGTTATTAAAATTTAATAAATAATATAGAATAGAAATTTATTGATAGTAGATACAAATTGAAGATAATATTTTTTTAAACCATGAGAATTTAGCAATCTTTTAAGAGGGACGAGATTTCATATCAAGGAGATATCTACCTTTCTGGCTTCATTATGATGGATTAATATGCACAACCCTAACCCCCGCCAGAATTGAACCTGTGACCTCTCCGAAGGTAACTCATATTCTTAACCATTGGACCCACTCAAGTGCATCTTACAATATTTAATGTTTTACAAACGATGATAACTATTGTTGTAAACCATATCTAAGTTTTATAGACGATTCACCTAATGACATCCCTACGTATTAGCAAGTTATCGAAATAAAATTAATAATAGCGAATAGGTTGTTATAAATTTATAATACATTTTTGGTGTATTATCTTATACCCTTAGAATGAAGAATAAAGATTAACGTTAATGTGTATGTTGTGGAACATTTTAAATTATTTGTTTTAATTTAATGTATTGGATATTTTGTTCATGTTTGATGATTACATTGATATTCATAATAAAACCATTTTTATGTGTTGTTTTGTTGCTTTAAAAAAAGTATTTGATACAATACATAGAATTAATTTTTGTAATAGATTAGAATAGCTAAAAACTTCTTTTGAGTTGGGAGCTTCTTTGATAAAATTGTTTGAGAATGTTATTTCCAAGTTTAGGAATTATGAGGCACGACTAGAAGACGGTAATGTAATGTAGGAGTTAAGTAAGGTGATCCCCTATCCCCTACCCTTTTTGGTATATACATGATATGTTAGAGGGTTGTTTGGAAGAAGCATGTTACATCAACATGATTTTGGTTGTTGGTATAGTTATCATCCTTCTTTATGCTAATGATATTGTTCTTATGGTGAGGAGTCCTTATGATCTACAGGTAACTGAAAATTATCAAGGATTTTTCTTCTAGTATGAGTATAACTATAACATTGACAAAACAAAGCTTATGATAATCAAATTCCAAAGGATCACTTATGCTAATTTTGTATATGATAACAATACCTTGGAGGAAGTGACTTCATACAAATATCTCAAAGTGGATATTCACTGCAAGCTTTACTAGAATTATAGCATTAAGAAAAGGATAAATGAAGGATGCAAAGTTTATTATGGGCTTAAAAACAATTGTAAATCAATGGACCTTTGGCTTTGGGATAAGAAGAAACTCCTCCTCGATACTCCCATCACCCCTATTATCTTATATGGTTGTGAAGTTTGGTGTTGCAACATCTCTAGAGAATCGTGAAGAAAGATAGAGCAAATCCAAAAGCATTTTATTCTTATAATCTCAAAATTAAACACAATACACCATATCCTATGATCCTCATAAAAGAAAGTATTTTCCCATTGAGAACATGACCATGATTAGGTACCTAATATACAAGAACAATATAAACAACATGAGAAACAATAAGCTTCCTAAGATTGCTTCGAACTCTAGTCATATTAAAAATATTATTACATCTAAATTTAAGGAGAAATTGTGGTGTAACCAATAATTATATGATAAGAGAAAATTATGATACTATAAGGAGGCGATCAACCATAACTTAGAAGATCAAAAGTATCTCTACTTTTTAAGTAGTGTAAAGAAGAAAAACATCTTGCTAAAATAAGAACAAACTCTGCATATCCTAAAACATTATGAGTCAAAAGAATGTTTCATCTGTATGACACTAAAAGCCACTTTCTCTTAAAATGACTTCTTTACATCCACATTACATTATATCACAATTTCAAAATATTTGTTACGATATTGACTTCCCTAATCTTTTAATGCATCGAAACTATGGTGACTTAATCTCTTAAAACTTTTTAACATATAAATAAAATTTTAAAGTAACTCAAATGATTCTTTACTTTAGAAAATGTTGATAAATCAAAATTGATCTTAACCATTAATAACCATTATTATTAATAAATTATTTATAAAATTAAAAATAAAAATATTGTATAAAAAATTAATAGCATTAATATGTAAAAAACAAAAACAAAAAATGTAATCATTATGGGACCTCGAGACCATGTCTTATAATCTCCAAAAAGGAAAGAAACAAATCACTGGGTATACCTTTGGAAGACCATGCTTGACATTGTCCAAAAGGAAAATAACTAATGAGTGTGGGTAGTTTATGTAAAAAAATAAAAATAAAAAATCTAATCCCATGGGACCTCAAGGGATACCATGTCTTATAATCTTTGGAAGACCATGCTTGACATTGTCCAAAAGGAAAAAAACTAATGAGTGTGGGTAGTTTGCTTTTTCAATTTACTTAACATTCTTATCCATATATTAACTTGGGGACAATAAAGATATATTGAAATGAGTTGGTAGAAGATCATGTTGATAATTTTTTATTATTAAATAAAATGTATTCATTATTATATATATGAAATAATATATATATTATTTTAATATTTTTAATTAAATATATTATTTTAATGTTTTTAATTAAATAGTAATATAATGTAAAAATTCTAAATTTAAACTTAGTGATTATACTTTGTGAGATCATGTTTAATATTTTTATTTTTTTGAAAACTAATGATAAAGGATGTACTTTTGAAAGAATGTTTGATATTTAAAAATGATTTGATTTAAAAAAAACACTAATAATAATGGATAATTTATGGAAAGTATGTTTGGCTTTTTTGATTTGTTAATCATCATATATATATATTTAAATATTTTAAATAAATAAATATTGATAATAGGTGTTTTGAAATAAATTAATTACATTTATTATTAAATCAAGAGATCTTGTGATGTGGGATAAAAATAAGTTTGTCTTTTTTTTAATTCTAGTCACTTTTATTATTTTATATGGGTGTGAAGTTTGGGGTTGCAATGTCTCTAGAAAATCTTAAAGAAAGATTGAACAAATCCAAAAACATTTTATAAAGTATAATCTCTAAATTAAAAGCAACACACCATATGACCATATCATATTCTCCTAATAGAAGTGGTTCTTCCCCCATCGAAAAGCATCGCTATGACTAGGTACTTCATGTACAAGTACAAGATTATTATTATGGGAGGCCTTAAACTTCCTAAAATTGTTTTAAAATCCAATCAAGACCACCTCTAGCTAACCATGTTGGTATATAGATGTCATGGATTGATTAAACCATTGGGGATTGACAAAATTGTCATTTTGCAAAATATCAATACCATTAAAAATATTATCACATCTAAGTTTAAAGAGAAAATGTGGGGCTAGAAAGAATTAGAGGCTAAAAGAAAATTAAGATACTATATGGAAGTCATTAATATCTCTCTATTTTTACTAGTTCGAAGAAGAAAATTAATATAGCCAAGATAAGAAAGGAACTCTCATGAGTTTCATATTGAAATACATCCATTGAATACATAGGGGTTCAACAAGAGCGTCATTTCACTTACAAGAATTAAACTTGGATGTGGAGGGTAACAATCATCCCTCCCAACCACCCAAACTACATCCAATGGACTTAGAGTACCTTGTGTACACCCACATTGGATCTCACTTTCATAATCTTTATTACAATACTAATCTCCCTAATTTTCTAATATATCGAAACTAACCATAATAAATATTTTGCAAATTTTTAATATTAAAATTATATTTTTTTCTAAAAGTTAAATATTATGGAGAAAACACTAATATATTAAATAAGTTTTATATAATTATAAAAACTATTCACATGTTACACATCAAAACATTGAATATTGAATATAAAGAATAATTCAGCAAGGAAGAAATTAATTGTACCATTATTCCTAACCGGTAAGAAATTAATTGTACCGTTATTCTCATAAAAAGTATACAGTTATTTCAGCATAAGTTGACCAAATCACTCTCAAACATGCGTTTCACGGAAAAAAATAATCTCAGATTCGAACGAACCTCTCCGTTTTGTAACTTCGAGTGTCATAAAAAAGTTTCGGAATTATCCTAGCTACCTGACAACACCGATTCTTTGCAGAAACGGTAGTATATTCATCTGTCCAGCGGTCCAAAACTGTTTAAAAAATTCAATCACATAACGCTAAAAGAAATTCTTCTTCCCCGTGATAATACATTCGAACAATCTGTCTCAAACTAACTGACTCTAACTCAGGAATGAACAAGACTCTCAATGATTTCCTCCAATTTTGTTGGACTAATGATATCTCGAAAAACCCTCCTGGTCTTTCTCTTCGATTTTTCCCCTTCCCCATTTCATGAAACAGCACTCATCGTTATCACATGCCGCACGTTTTCAGAAGCAATTAGCACCTTTAATTTAGCACATCGGCTGATTTCTACTACTCTGCTAAAGTTGGAGATCAAGCATACCCCTTTTATCCAGCGGGCAAAAGCTTTAAACAGTAGCCGACGAGCATTATGATTCTAAAAATGAAAAAGAGAGTAATTTGTATTGGATTTCGTTTCCAGTAATGGATCCAAGTGCACTCGGTAGTGGAGAATACGTAAACGTGGGCAGAGTTGGCGTTTTGTTCAGTACTCTTCTGGGAATTTGTGTGAGGCCTATCGCGAGATATCTAGATACTGCCCCTCGTACACGTTTGGATCTAGTGGCCTCTTTCTTCTTCCTCCTGACTGAAGCTCTAGATGCTGGTTCCCTTTGCTTTGTTACATAGATTGTATGGTGTTCTTATTTTACAAGCCCATCTCTACTCAATATTCTGGCCTTTCATGGTGTCCCAGCTGATTCCTTCTAGCCATTCTCCAATGTTAGCGCTATATTGATCCTCTTCAGACAGATCAGTTCTGATTGCAGAATTGCAGAGAGCTCAAGGAGATATTGCGTTGTAAGTCCTGAGTTTGGGAAAGAAGAGCAACAATGAGAGTAAGTCCAGATACTGAATTCAGTTCATATACATTAATAGAAATCCCTGGCAATTATACCCAACAGCTCTTATGATCTGAGATGGCGATGCTTGATATGATATTCACTAAAATCTAAAGCCCTGTTTTTATTGGTTATTGGTGTTGAATATGTTTCTTGACTACTACTGTTTGGGTTATCAAATGATATTATCTAAACCCCAACAGCTTTTATGATCTGAGATGCCAATGCAACGCTTATTATGATATTCACTAAAATCTAAAGCCCTGATTGTATTGGTTATGGGTGTTGAATATTGTTTCTTGACTATGGGTTATGGAATGATATTTTTTCAGCTGTTGAGGCCATTGCAATCAAAGGACTATTAAGTACCCTGCATGGTACACCCCATGTTTGATTAATGCGCATAAGCATTCAATTATAATTGTTAATTTATTTTGTTGCATTGGCTGGTCCCATAGAAAGCAAAATAATTCGGAGGTGCTAATAATCTTTGTCATATCTTTGCAACTTGTGGAATTAATGTCTTTTTTGGTGGGTGATTATGATTATACTGCGACGAAATTTTCAATGCAGAGAACATGGCTTGAAGATTAGCTTCCAATCAGAAACTAGCTGTACATAATATGTTATAGTTTTGTGGAAGTACGCGTGGATCAATATATAGAGCAAAATGTATCTATCAAAATCACTAGGTTACTAGAAAAATTAGTAGGCTATATGCTTGGATCATAGGGCTGAATCGAACTTACCAATATATATTAACTCGAATTCTGATTTTGATTTTGGCAGATCTTCAATTGGGTTCACAGAAAGTTTCGCCAAAATCCCCATGATTACAGTGCCAAGGATTCTTTTAATGGTAAGAAGCTTATCTAGACCTCTCATGTATCAAATTGCTCCCTATAGAAAGCACCTTTCGGCTGGATTGGCCTATAAGCCTATGAGATCTGGTTGACTCTTGAACTTATCAAAATTGTGTTGACAGCAACATCTATTTATATGTAGTAGATTAAAAGCTTTGTTATTCTGCATTTTCCAATGTGTAATAGTATGTTACAATAGGATTATACGATATTTTGGTAAATACTTTATTCTGGACTCGTGTGAATCAGGACACTGGTCGGGTATTCTCCAGGACAGTCCACTATCTTCAAAAAACTCTCTTGATGAAAGAGCCACGAGGGTCAGACTACCACGCGAAGATAAAGTTAACGATTGCATTCAAATAGACACCGACTGCTCTGTGAATAACAATAATGACAATATCGATGCAAAGAATGAAGATACCGAGGCCTTGTTGGGTTCAAGAGACAGTAAAGTTGCAATGCTGTTGAGAAACTGGGAGAATGGCTTGCTTACTATTGGAACCTTTGGGATTGACCAAGGAAACGGTTATGGGTCTCTGGATGTTGAGAATTTCGGAATCAGTGAAACAGATAATGAAGAAGAGCTTATCGATCCGATTGAAATGGAGGTTCTGGAAGAAAAGCTGGAGGAGGCATTTGGGTCAGCCGGGAACAGTAAGATTACCGACGATTACCATATGAAAGCTGTGAAGACCCAGCAATTGGAGAGCAAGGGATATAATATTACAGACTGCAGCAAAGAATATTACATCAAAGATTTAATAAATTCTGGCCATGGCAATAACAATGACAATTACAATAACAACCATGGGAACAAGATCTATCCTTTGCAGGAATTCTTTGAGGTTCCACTGTTAGCTGAAACGGTCAGAAAGAAAGAGCATAGAACCACCTTGGCAGATCTGTTTTCTCGAAGTAAAAATCAAGCCAGCTCTACTCATTATGTACTGGACGATGGAGCCAAAACAGAATATGAACGTTATTATGAGCCAAATAAAGTCAAACACGGTGAAAAACATCCGCCAAAGCCGGGTCGTTCGTTTGTGAAGAAGGTTCTTAAATGGAAAGGAGGAGAAGAATACCGTCCCAAAAAGGTTCTGCACTTCATTCTCATCGTTTGCTTGTTATAATCTGTCCATTCTCATGGTCTTCTTGTTATTATCTGAACATAATATGATTTTAGATCAAAGAACCAAAAGCACTATTAAGGCATGGGAAATACTCAACTTATTCTAGGCAGAGTAAAATAGGTTATACATTCGCTTCTAGGAAGAGCCATTGCAAAGCATTTTACATTTGTTAAAATAGGTTATACATTCGCTGCAATAGGCACAGATTTGTTCAGTGGTAAGCCTTCAGTTTAACTCTACTGTACTCCTGTAATTTATATCTTGGCCCTGAAAATTATCTGCTGATTAATTGCACCTAGGTGCTCTGATATCCAGGTGAAAGTTCGTGCTGTTCTTGGGATAACCTTTACATACGAGTTCCATTTTGGATGCAATTTGGGGTGTTAGAAAGCTCTGGACGAGCTCTACAGCATGGAAATCTGTAAAGTCATCTTGAGAGCTTACTGTGACCTGGACCCAAAAACCCTGTTTTAGGACCCACCCAAGCTTCTATCATATCTTTGGTGGGAGACCTCTATAAATTATATAAATTATCTATATGGAGGGAGAGATTTCATGTCTGACTGATGTAGATGTAGTTTTAGCTCATATCTGACTCATGATAAGATGTAGTTTAAGTTTATCATAATTTCAGAAAAAACAAAAACAAAAAGAGTAGAATATTTATCTTACTTTTCAACATTATCAAACATTACAATTAAGATTTTGTAATTTCAATAAATATTTAATAAATTATTTTAAAAAACTTCTGTTTAATTTAAATTATTATTAAATGGATCTAAATTGCTTTTTATTGTGAAAAAAATGTGACTAATTATTTCTATTTTACAAACAATAGTGATAATCTATTCTTCTAAAATATATTTGAATCTACTTCCACTTTTTCTCTTCACATGGAATATAGGAGATCCTGATATTCCAGTTATATTAAAGAACTCAGAACTAAGAGACTCACATCTCATTTTTAGGCATGTCCTCCATCTACCTAAAAACAAAATCAATTGATGATTAACTATCTAAAAACTTTAAATCACACTTAAAACCTAAAAATCATCTTATCCTTATCCTATATGTGTTATCCTTATTCTATACTTGTTTATCCTTATCCTATATGTGTTCTTGTATAACATGCTTGTCCTGTGCTTTGAGAAGAAATAATGATAATGTGCTCATATTTTTGTAGGATAAAAACTCGCTAAGACATACCTGGACATTACTTTAGATATTTTCTTTTAAATGGACGCCATTAATTATGGTCATATTATGGCATTCATTAGTAGTATTTTTGAATTTAATGGATTGGTAGAATCGAATAAGAAAGAAGAGTTATTATTTTGACTTGAAAATTAAATAAAATGTCTCCCTTTTAAGATTTTGCTTGAGCCCATGTACTTTGTGTAATCAGCAATAACAATAATTCTGGTGCTTCATGTTTGCAGTGGGTGATGAAAATGTTGAGGAAAAAGATCTATCCAGAATCTATAGCTAATTTGCACACCAGTGAACTTATGGATGGACATCTGGATATATCAAAAACTTTTGTAAATGCATCAAAGCTAAGGGAGTTGCAGGATTCCGACAACAACTCTGCCATGAGATGTATAGATCCAAAAAACATTTCGGCAAACCGAGATTATGAACTGGTTTCTCTGCTTCGTGATAGTTCTAAAGGAAGTCAAGAATGCTGGATCAAAACAGACTCTGAATGTAAGTCTAGATGTGCTTCATCACAATTGCATGCTAGTAAACAGCCTTAGCAGATGCTAGTATAAAACAAAAGTCTTTAAGCTATTCTGTTTTTTTAATCTTGGAGGCCAATTTTTAGTCTCAATTGTTGCACCAAGAGGAGAGGTATGGGTTGCAAGAGATGAGTGACTTATCTCCCTATATAAAAATAAATAAATTATTACAAATTCATCTTAATCTTGGATTTCTTTAAAGCAGCCATAGAATTGTCATTGTTTTTTAATTTCTCTGGTTGTTTAATAGTTCTTGGTTTAAGATAATAAGCAGCCATATAATTGTCATTGTTTTTTAATTTCTCTAGTTGTTTAATAGTTCTTGGTTTAAGATAATCTATTATCTGACATCCTAATTTTTTTAGATTTTGAAATGCCTTTAAAATTGTATTTATGTTATTTGAACTTCTGTCAAAGTATGCCAATAGATAGATACAAAAATATCAATCTGCAGAACAGTCATAACTCACTTTTTGACTTGCAGATGTTGTGCTGGAGTTGTAAACGTTGGAGTCTAACAGCAAGTCCCAGTTTTCAAAACGGTTAAGCAAGCATCTATCACAAGCCAATCAGCCTTGGCTGTTGTTCTGGGTGTCACCTTCAAGTATTTCTAAGTACATTTCAGATTGACTCATATTAAGGTTTATCTGCTTCAAGGCTTGAATAGCTCTGATATTCATCCTTGACTTGCAGGGGATTGATGCAGTATTTTATTATGTTTGTGATTGGAGTCTTCTCTCATTTCGTCTTCAGACGGGAATGTTCTAGTAAAATAAGCAGATACCTAATCTGCTTGCTTAAAAAGACTTTTTCAGAACATTGTTGTAAAATTAGCAGGTAAACCCTAAATCTATCTAACTAAATTAAATACTTATTTATTATATTGTTGGTTGAGAATTGGATACTATATTTTCAAAGTTTTATATATATATATAGATATATCTGTGTGTATGTATATGTATATGGTTTTCTTTACACCTTGAAGCCTACTTTTTTTATTCTGACTTCTTCTAATTATATTTAGATAATGATTAGGGAAACATTTGTATTCCATATTTATCAGATTATAAAACTTAAATTGCTTTTGTCATCCATTGTATCCTCCATTTAAACTTGTTATAGATGGTTGAATAAATGCTGATAGTTTTCAAATGATTCAAGTACTTACAGAGCAAACGATATCAAGGAATTTCTCATATGAATAGAGGATTGTAATTGAACTAGTGATTGAGTGCTTGGGTTTTGCAAACTATCTAATAGTTGAGTCACTTATTAACTTGATATGGACCATAGGACTTGCACTTCATGGAATATTTTGGACTTGCATGTCATGATTAAGTTGAATTATTTTGAACATTGTCTAATCTATATTTAGTTTATAAGGAAATGCGTGTGATGTATTTATGTATTTTTCTTCTTCTGGAATCAAGGTCAAATTCTTATCATATGCTTATTAAATTCTTTCTGACATTAAGGTTAAAACATTGGGAATTTTGTATATTGTCTGCTTCACCATCTGTTGTTCGATTTCTTTTAGAAAACTTGTTACCAACTTCTTTCGCCAACCGGTATAATGACATATTGTAAGTTACGTAGATTGCATTAAAATAAGGTTTCTCCATCATTTTATGTTTTACCCACCTTATACCTTTTGTGTTCTGGGCTGAAGAGCTCTTTGTTTCAGTGAAAAGTTAAATGAGAATTTCCAAACTTAATCCAATGAATAATTCAAAGAATTCAGAGGACAAGTATGATATTAGGATATTCTTTTAGAACTATACATTGATGGTGCTCTTTTGAATCTCAAACGAAGGACTTTTAGTTTCCTCTTGTCAATTGTCTGCTCTCTGGGCATGATCTTTACCAGGTTTTCTTGGATAGCTTTAATGGTTATTATATTTTCTAAAAAAAATCTTTTTTTCTTTGAAAGCTTTAACTAATTTTCTTGGATAGCTTAAATGGTTATTTTGTTCTTTCTAGAACTTGTTTTCTGTGTTTTTCATGTAGAGCTTTTAACAGTTAGTGTTTTAGCAAGAGATTAAATGTATTGCCATATTTGTGTGACATATATTATTTGTCTTTTCCATTTATTTAGCTTGAGTTACATCTAGTTATTGGTAAGCTTTGTGGCACAAGGATTTAAGTAAGCTTTAAAGATGTATCATGAGGTAATATTTATATATTTATGTTATTAGTATGATAATATTTTTTTTCTTTCAAAAGAGCTAAAGGGTATTTTTTTAGATAAAGTCTATCCTTAGTTTGTTAATAGGGTTTGGGCCAAAGAGGTTTGGGGATTTCATGGATGGTGGTGTTTGCATGCCTAAAGCATATTCAAAAGATTTTTTATATTTGAAATTGTTGAGAAAGCTTATGTCCATGCTACTCTCCCATAGTTTGTGGCTTTATAAGACATTCTACTAGTTCTTTCTTCCATGGGGAAAAAGGGTTTTTTGGTAGAACACACTCCCCAACTCTCATGTCCAGTTTGGGTGTAGTTTTGTTTGGCTTTCCAACATAATTTTGGACATTCTTGGACTGCATTTATATGCACGTTGATGGTGTTCTCTTCCATGAGTTCACATATTTTCTAAATATCAGAGATTAGGATAGGATTAACTCAAAATACGATTTGCTTTTGTGTCAACCTTAAAAAAGAACTCATTAATTTTTCCCTTATTATGTATATAAACATTCAAAATACTTGCTTTCATTGCAAACCCTTAACATTTATGACTACCCTTTGATGATCCAACACAATCTTCAAGTGAATTTTGCTCCTAGGGAAAATCAAACTAAAAATGGGCTTGCGACAAACAATGTCAATGATGGTGGTTGGATTCAAGAGGTTAACAAGGAATCTCAAAATGTCAAGACTATTATTGTCCCAAAGGCTCTTGTTTGCAAAGTCTGTATGACCATTAGCTCTAATTAGAACCAATCATGGCCATGTCCAATGTTAAAGTTGTAACTAACCTATGCTAGAATCCACTTTAAGAGTGAGAGGACAAAGTGTGTAATGCTTGTCTCCTCTACTTAACCTTTTGCGTGGCAAAGAAGTCTATGGCCTACACAAAAAGCCAAATCCCATCACTTTGGATTGATGGTTGTCATAGTTGAAAGGTCTTGAAATAACCAACTCATATAGTGTGTTAGATGGCCTTAATTAAATATTGAGGAGGAGATGGACTTCATCCATGCTCATTTCTAATAAAACTTGCATCATGAAATGTGTGAGGGTTGTCAAACTTTACTAGAAAACATAAAATCTTGTAATTTTGAAATCTTCTAAAACATATTGATATTGTTTGTCTTCAAGAAGTCAAAGTAAAATATTTTTCTCTTAGAATGAGCTTATAGATGATTTGGTCAAGCACCACCTATTTTTTTCAAACCGCTACGAAAATTGAGCAAGTTGTCACTACAATCACCCCAAAAATTACATCTATTGTAGTTAACTAGGAAACAAAGCCAACATAGCAATTGGTCTTATTGAATTTAGATGGCCAAATTTTGTCCAGACCATGTCATGTGTGTGTGTGTGTGTGTGTAGAGAGAGAGAGAGATGTAATACAATGTGTTAGGAACCCATGTCAACCCTTCTATTTACTTTGTTAGTATATTGTTGTTGGACGCATATGCTTTGTAAGTCGTCCCGTAGTATTTGTTGATCCATAGTTGTGTTATTGTTGTTTGGTTCATATGCTTTGTAAGTCGCCCATAGTATTGTTGATCCATAGTTTGTATTGGCCCATGGTTTTGACCCATAGTATTGGCGCCTAAACTTAGTATATAAGTGTATGTTGAGGCCTATGAAAGCACCGTGAAGTTATTTGTAATGAGCTTGCTCAAAGGAGGTTGCACCCTCGAAGTGGCCTGCGATCAATATAAAAATAATTCTGAGTTCTGTTATTTCTTCTATCTCGTGTGTTTTCATTAATTTAATATTGTAGGTTCTTCACATCTGATATCAGAGCACTTTCTTGGGCTCGTTGGGTGAAATTTCTGCCAAAATTTTTTTCGCATCTGTTGCAGCTTCGGATTTGGGAATAATCTTTATCCGCTTAACTGTGGGAAGTACTTGGGCATAAGCCCTAAAAATCATTGTGAAGAGTACCACAGGAACCCCAAAGTAGCTGGCCCATTGAGAGGACCTGCTAACGAAAAGGACAACGACCCATACCTGATTGACTAGTTCTCACCCATGAGGTAAACCAAGAGCTATCGTTTGTGGCAAAGTGGTTATCAGTTTTACCTAAGCCTTGGAGTAAGGGGTACTGCCCAATACGCAAGCCGTCAGACAACATTGGTGGCCGAGTGAAACCCCTGAACTGTTAGGAAGCCGCACATACCTGGGGTCCATATATATTTTCAGCTGAACTGTTGCTGCGTCGTTTTAGATCTATTCTGAAAGTCATTCCAGATCCAGCCGTATAAAATTCTTTTTTTTGGCCATATCTCCCTTGTTTTCACTCCATTTCTCTTGAAACTTCCCTGACACCTCGGTAATCCCATTTTGCATATTTCATTCTTGAGGACCCTATCCCAAATTCCACTATCCAAAGCCCGAAATCCCACATTTGTCTATTTTTAGGGTTTGCCATAACTTCTTCGAATTTCACCCAATCGCCTTCAAATTTTACCATTGAGTTCCTTTCCTAATTCTGCTTCTTTGTCTCTCTCTGCCAAATTTTCTCTTTCTTCCACCCCGCTTCTGAAATCTCCATTTTTTACTTCCCTGTCCATTAGAAAGTGTCCAAAACCTAGTCAAACCCCAATTACCCCTCCGAGTTTTTCCCAAATCCAAATTTCCCTTTACTAAATAAGCTTTTGTTTGTGTTTTTCTATCCATTTCCAAAAAGAAAAAAAAAACTCTTGGTTATGGTTGTCACCCGCGCAGGAGCAAAAACCATGGAGGAAGCACTTGCAACCATCCAAACCAAACTCCAAGATTTGGATGAAAAATTTCTCAGCTTCCATCTTCAGCATTCAACGATGAACAATAACCGACAGCAAGAATCTTCTGCAGCCACTGGGTTCTCTTCTTCCAACAATTTACGTGGTCCGAAGCTTGAATTTCTTCGCTTCAATGGTACTGATCCGACTGGATGGGTCTATCGTGACAGTATTTCAGTATGCATAATATTTTTAATGTCCAAAAAGTTTCACTTGCATCATTTCATTTGGAACAAGAAGCCCTTCAATGGTATCGTTGGTACATCAAGGCTCATGACGAGCCAAAATGGACAGATTTTTGCCAACTCCTTTTGCAACGATTTGGTCCTAGTGCTTTTGATGACTCACTGGAGCACTCACTAAACTCCGTCAAAGTGGCACTGTGAGAGAGTATGAGACCGAATTTGAGAAACTAGCGAATCACACAAAAGGCTTGTCTGATGAATTCTACAGGAGTTGTTTTGTCAATGGTCTTAAGGATGAAATCCGGTCAGAGGTTAAAATGTTCTATCCCAACACAATGATGGAATTCCTAGGGTTAGCTAAGTTGGCAGAAGACAAGATTGCATCCCAACAACGCTCCAAACCCACTTTTGTTCCCTCCCAAAATATGGGTTCTCAACGACCTCCCATTCCGCCAGCAACTTGACCAACTCCTATCAAGCATTTGTCTGAAACAGAGATGCAGGCATGCAGAGAAAAAGGGCTTTGTTATAATTGTGATGAGAAATTCACTCGGAGACATAGATGTGTTCAACAAAAGCTCTATCTCTTGGATATGGATTCTCCGCCTGCCTCTAAAATTGGTGAAGAAGCTCCAGATACAATGGATGCTTAGGTCGACATTCAAGAGCCTCCTATTGATCCCCCATTTCAGGATGAACAACCAGAGATATCTCTCCATGCTTTATCCGGTGTCACCACCCCCCAAACTATGCGGGTCAGGGGTTATTTCAAGAAGCTTCCTCTTACAATACTCATTGATTCCGGTAGCACTCATAACTTCATTGAACCCCGAATCGCCAAACAGGCTGATTGTTTTGTCCATCCTTATTCCAACTTTGAAGTCATGGTTTCCAATGGAGGCACCTTACCTAGCAAGGGAAAGTGTCACAATGTGTGTATCTCTCTGGAAGATTATAATTTGCGCTCTGACATGTTTGCCTTGTCCTTAGGCGGATGTGATGTGGTTTTGGGCATTCAATGGTTACGCACACTTGGCCCCATCTCATGGGATTTTGCTGAACTTTGGATGCAGTTTTCAGTAAATGGGACACAACACAAATTTACAGGGTTACAACCAGGGTCTCTCCGCACCATCAGTTCACATTGCCTGGAAAGGATCCTTAAAAAGAATTCACATGGTGTCATCGCTTAGCTCCATTCCATTCAGATGCACCCATCAACGGTCTCCACTACTTCCTTGGATAGATATGCAGGTGTATTTGCTGCACTAGTGGGATTTCCGTCTTCAAGAGACCTTTCCGGTAAGCATTTAGCCGCGTCTACATCTCAGCAGGAAATGATGGCTATTTTGCATGCAGTACCGACGTGGAAGCCATCCCTATTAGGGAATTATTTATGCATCAAGACTGATCTCCAGAGTCTGAAAATTTTCCTGTAACAACGGGTCTCCTCCCCAGCACACTTGAAATGGGTTATCCACCTCATGGGTTATGACTATGCGATCACTTACAAGAAGGGTAAGGACAATATGGTGGCAGATGCTCCTTCTCGCACATTTGATGACCCAGTTTCTCTTACATCTATTTCTCTGCTTGTTCCAAACTGGTTTCAATATGTTCAACAGGGCTATCTCTTCTATGAAATCCATGCTTCTTCATTGGCAGGGCACTCTGGGTTCCTCCAAAAGTATGACCGGGAACAATGTAACTTCTTTTGGCAGGGACTAAAAATGCCAATTCAACATATGGTGGTTGACTGTGATACTTGCCAGGTCAACAAGGGTGAAACGACACTCCTTTCGGGACTGCTCGAACCCTTTCCCATCCCTACACAGATTTGGACAATTATTTCTATGGATTTCCTAGAAGCGCTCCAGTGGTACAATACCACGTCTGCAAGGACACCATATGAAGCAGTCTATGGACAGGAACCGCCAGTTCTTCTTCCATACACCCTCAGCAGCTCCCCAGTTCAGGCAATTGACTCGGTTCTTCGAAACCGCGATTAGATTCTTCTCATTCTGCAGGACAATCTTCACATGGTAAGAATTCGACTGAAACAACAAGCTGCTCAGCACCGTTCAGAGCGCACTTTTCATGCAGTTGATATGGTTCTTCTTCAACATTCCAAGCAATCCTCCTAAAACTCAAAAGGCGTCAGTGGCCCGGAATGCAACCTGAAGATGCTACAGGGGAACCACTCTATCCAATTCTGCATCAATTTCCACATCTAAAGCTTTGAGGACAAAGCTTTTTCTAAGGGAGAGGAGATGTTAGGAACCCATGTCAACCCGTCTATTTACTTTGTCAGTATATTGTTGTTGGACGCATATGCTTTGTAAGTCGTCCCGTAGTATTTGTTGATCCATAGTTGTGTTATTGTTGTTTAGCGCATATGCTTTGTAAGTCGTCCATAGTATTGTTGATCCATAGTTTTTATTGGCCCATGGTTTTGACCCATAGTATTGACACCTAGACTTAGTATATAAGTGTGTGTTGAGGCCTATGAAGGCACCGTGAAGTTATTTGTATTGAGCTTGCTCAAAGGAGGTTGCCCCCTCGAAGTGTCCTGCGATCAATATAAAAGTGATTCTGAGTTCTGTTGTTTCTGCTATCTCGTGTGTTTTCATTAATTTAATATTGCAGGTTCTTCACACAATGTGCACATTTTTGGAGATGGTTGGTCGATGTAGTACTAAAGGCTCCCTACTTGATTTGTGACAATGTTAACAATATATATATATATGGAGAGAGAGAGAGAGAGAAAGAGAGAGAGAGATGTAATGTAGTTTGTATCTTTTTGGAGATGGTTGGTCAATGTACTACCAAAGGCTCCCTACTTGATTTGTGACAATATTAACATAGTGAAAAATACAAAATGTATAAAAGGGATACTGTGAATTTTAATGTCACAAGGGGAGAAGGATGTGTTCATACTTAAAGCTAGAATAGAGTTATAAAAAGCAAAAACAAATTGGCGACATGACTAGTTTGAGTTATAGTTTCCCTAAAAAGTTTCTAAAAGAGACCCAAAAGAATCTTGAAAAGACACGATATTGTTGTGACCTATGAATATAAATCCTCGTTGTTTGATTTCAATGGTGGTAAGCTTGTCTTGGTCCTAGAGGAATACATAATCTCATATCATTATAATATATAGCTTACATATCCATGGTGGCTAACACAATTGAGATGCCTAGGATGAGGTTTATTTTGAATGTATCACACCTTTAAAACCCCAACTATATTGTCTTTATCAAAATAACCTTTTACCCAAGCATAAGGGAGACGATGCTTGGAGTTTTGGGTGGGAGGATGCCATCTCTCAAATTGTGGCCTTATTGCTAGGTTATAGCTAACATATTGCCTTTTCAATAAGGAAGACTAATAGGGTAGTCAAAGAGGGATTCGATTTCATGTCTCAACTTCTTCAAAAAGATACTTATGATAAAGAGAAGTAAGACCACACAACCAACAATGATATTTTTTAAAAATGGATGAGACTAGTGGGACTAGGGGAGACAAACTTTTAGCACAAATTAATTTGTTAAACATTAGAGATAGGCCCATTAAATCCTTGTTTAAGGATAAATCCACCAAGGAGGCCAACAAAATAATTGCAATTGTCAATCTATAACTAACTACTTGATAGGAGTCACATGAAGATATTGAAAGAGAATATGTAAATCGTTGAAAAATGGTGCTTCAAGGCTAGGAGTAAATTTTAAATTGAGGAATTCATGGTGGCAATGCAAATGTGCCTAGACATTGTATTGTGTTTCCTCTCAAAAGAACACATGAGGGCCTACGACTAAGCATTGACCCTTGATAACTTTCCAATATCTCTTAGAGAAGCGATAGATAACAAGGCTCTTGGGCTAGACGGGTTCTTGCGTGAGTTTTAAAAAGCAACCCACAATCAAAACTATATTTGGCTACTTTACTATCTAGGAATGGATTGAAGGGGAATTTGTAAATCACTACAAAATGGTGTTTCAAGCATAGGAGCACATATTATGCCCCATTTTCAACGTTAATATTTTATTTTTTTGCAAGTTATATGTTACCCTCTTATACTAGTTTTATGGCATTTAAACCACAATATAATTTGTTGAGAAAAGATTATGCATGACCATCATCATCACGATTAAAGGAATTTCTAGTGCAGCTCAACACAAGAGGAGAGGTTGTGCAAAAGTGTGTGAGATTTGAAGCACACATGAAAGGGAGAATTACATAGGATCCATGTAAAAACACATTCAAGATGCGAAGGTTCCACATAAAAGTTGTGTATGCAATCCCATTCTTCCCAGTTGTTTTCATCACTCAAAAACAATTGAATCTCACAAGTCTATTGGAATAACCAAACAAAAACATATCCATTCTTGTTAATAGTATAGAGCCATCAAATGGGAAGTCACAATATCCAAGTAGGTAAGGTGAAACATAGTCCATAAGCCATCAACTTTGAAAATGTAAGGAAGGAAATCAACATAGGCTACAAACTAAGTCAACTAAACAAATAATGTGTCCTAATATCAAAGCTTCAAAGACATGCCACCAATATATAATCAAACAGTAACAAAGTTAATCAAGATAATGACCATAGAGCCAAGCACTATCAAGAATTCTAGCTAAAAAAATTAATTAAGAAAAACTCAATAGCTAAAAAAAAGAACAATTCCCATAATTCCAATATGCAGGCTAAATAATTTCCAAATGCAACATTACCACCGAATATTGCAGAGAAAAATGAATAACTAGGAAAATTCAAGGTTAAATAAGGATTCACATAGCATACTAGAGCACATGTAAGATCTAAGTTGCAACATTACCACATGAGCAACCCGACCAAATAGATAATGAACAAATAATTTAATGAAAAGAAAACAAATTTAAAACCTACCTTATCTCCTCAACAAATTGAATAATGGTGGGTAAGCTCTAAGTTCCAACAATCAACACACCAAACTCTAAAGCACCAACATCACTACAAAGTTGTAATTACAACACTAGGTTTCCCCACTAGTTAAAATCCCAATAAACACAACCACATAGGGAAAAAAGAAGGAGCGGGAGGGTTCATTCCTTCAACAACCATACATAGATCTAGGAAGAGAAAAAAAGGTAAATAGCATAAGAAAATGAGAGAAGACATCACATGCAGTGAGGTAAGTCAAACATAACCAAATATTGACCAATGCTACATCAAACAATAATGGTCTAAATCAAATCAAGGGAGGGCATGCATGTAGGATGTTTTAATTCACTATACACCCTAAGCTATGCTTAATCACATAAAATCCCAAGAAGGCCTCATCACAGCCCATGTCATCTTTCCACCCAAAATATCAAGAATATAAATTTTCCAAATTCCAAATCCAATCGTATGCACCAAATCCCTACCAATGTATGTCATCAAAACCAAGGGTTTAACACCAAAATGACCCAATCCACAATCATTCAAGTACCAAGCGTTAGAGTAAATAACCCTCCTAGAGCATGTGTTTATGAGTCTAATGGGACAAACCACACCCAAAAACACCTCTTGAGTCACCCATGAGACATAACCCTAGTTTTGGTGATGCCTTCCCTGATTTGGGGGGCGCATTTCCTGATTTGGGGGATTGTCTCCCTAATTTAAGGAGTGTGTCTTAGTTAGACTTAAGTTACCCCACTCACTAAGTCCTAACTGACGCCTAAATACCCCAAACACTCATTAGCGCCCCAATTAGGTCAAGCAACGCCCCTTTTGAGTGATTTTAGGAGCATGCATGCATTATTCAATTAACTGAGTGATAAGCGAGTTCCTTTAAAAATCAGTTAAACTCAGTTTAGGACTACGTGGATGGTTAATTACAGTTATCTACTCTTAGTTAAGCCTAACTAGCCCTATCTGCAAGGCATGAACCCTCTCTGCATGGCATGGACAATTCGAGTTGCTATTTGACCTAATTTGTAACCTCTTTCATTCATTCATGTACTCTGATAATAAATCATTGTCTTTCTTCTCTTCAAGGTTATTGTGTAATGATTCATGTTATATTATTGGACAATTGTTCATTCTTGATTTGATCTTCATATATTGTTAGCTTATGCACCTAGATCTTTGTATGCTCAAATCTGATATGGTATTAGAGCATAGAGGGTGCTAAACTAGCTAGTTTGCTAGTATTATTTTATCAATCTTTTGAAGGTTGAGAAGGGATTTTGCAGCCAGGATTTCGCATCCACCAAGGAGTATTTTTCAACCACCAAAGAAGCTTTCACAACTACTAAACAAGGATTTTGCAGCCGCCAAAGAAGGCCCTTTGCAACCACTAAAGAAGGTTTTTAAAACCACCACTTTTTCATATTGAAGAAGGATCCTTTGGTACACCAAGGAAGCAATTTTTTTTGTAGCCATTAAAGAAGTTTTTGCAGCCATCAAAGAGTATTTTTGGAAGCCATGGACCTACCTTCTAATCATATTCTAACCCCCTTCAATTATTTTGAATGGAATCCTAGAGTGGAGATGCTCTTAAGAATGAAGGGTTTGTACAGAATGACCATCGGAAATGAGTTGGAACCAATGTCTCTTGTTGAAAAATATAAGTATCTTAACCGAATGAATGAAGCTTATGGGATGCTATGTTATTATGTGTCTCATGATATACTTTATCATATTCAAGACAAGAAGAGCCCCAAAGAAATATGGACCACCTTGTCAAACCTCTTCGGTACACACAATATGAGATGATGGGCCATGTTTTGTAGGTAGAGTTAATGAATCTGAGGCCAAGTGAGTTCAACTTCATACAAGAATTCTTTACAATGTTCATATATATCCTATTGTATCTCAAGATGTGCAACATCAATAAAGAAGACACCCAAATGGTACTCTCTATCCTTTCTAAAGTGGGTCCTAAATTCAGCACTTTTGTTTCTTCATTTCACTTTACTAGATTAGCACTTGGAGCATCTTTTACCATTCCTTATATCAATGTCTTTGTTACCTCCCTTATTCAAGAGTAGGATAATATTTCTCATATGGTCCTACAAAGGTCCTCAAATGCTCTTGCACTTGCAGCAAATCAGGACGAGAGGAAAGCTACTAAGCATAAGTCTTCATACAAAGGAAAGAAGGAACAAAAATCCAAGTTCTCTTATGACAAGACTACCTCGAAAGAAGGGAAGACTAAGGAAGAGCTTCCCTGTGAGGCACCTGCAACAATTAATTAACAAGAATACGCGAAATAGCAGAAATGACAGAACTCAGAATCACTTTTGTATTGATCACAGGCCACTTCGAGGGGGCAACCTCCTTTGAGCAAGCTCAATACAAATGACTTCACGGTGCCTTCATAGGTCTCAACACACACTTATATACTAATTCTAGGCGCCAATACTATGGGTCGAAACCATGGGCCGTTACAAACTATGGATCAACAATACTACGGGTGACTTACAAAGCATATGCGCCAACAACAATAACACAAACTATTGATCAACAAATACTATGGGATGACTTACAAAGCATATGCGTCCAACAACAACATACTAACAAAGTAAAGATATGGGTTCCTAACATTCCCTTGTGTCTCTACTACAAAAAGGGACCTCACAAAGAAGAAAATTGCAGGTATAAGAGATTCTTTGAAAAAAATGAAGACAAAGTACGCAAGCCACGACCTCCTCCTAGCTTGGGGACATGCACTCATAACAACTTCAACTTCAAAATCAACTTATTGGATCCTAGATTCCGGAGCTTCAAATTATATGGCTTCATTCGAGGACATTTTCACCTCCTTGTAGCCATCCTTTGTACTTATGGGAGACAATACTCCAATCAAGGTATGTGGAAAAGGTGATATTACAAGAACATGGGCAGTTTCAAGTTGTTTTCTTTGTCCATTCTCTATCCAAAAATATTATTTCCATATACCAAATCAGTCACTCGGGCCATGGTAAGGAAGTTCTCTTCACCAAAGACTCGGTAATCATTTTAGATTTAGTTGCATCCCATCTTTCACTCCACTCTCCCTTCAGCGCTTCCCACCGACATCCATTCATTCCTCACACATACCATCTTCCCATGCCACACATTTCTCCATTGCACCCTCTACATTCCTCTACACCAAACCCACGCTCCACACTACCCGAACTCCCTTTGCCTTCGTTTTGCTTTGCCACATCATCTTCCCCTCGGCACTCCTTCCACGTCCATGCATCCTCCCATTTTCTACACTTCCAATCGCCCATCTTCTACACTGCTCCAAATCACATCTCCACTCACTCTCGCCTACCAACCCTACCCGCGGCTTGCCCGGTCACCTACTTCCCTTTTCCTCCCCCACACCACATCAACCCTACAATGACCCACAAAAAAAGGGTTAATAAATATTTATTATATAATAATAATATTATTATTATAATAAATATGTTTTATTAACATTTAAAAAAATTATAATAAATTAAATAATATATACATATATAATATTTTTTTCATTATTATTATTATTATTATTTTATTTCCACCACCTTAAATATTAATAATAATAATAATTAATTAGTCTCAATATTGACTCCATAAATATATTAAGTGTCATTCACCCCCATATAAGCCAAAATCGCGTCTAAGTATTCACCCCCACACACTAGAAACATGGACCTGAAAAAATAGTTCAAACAGCTAGAAAAGGACATCAACGCCCTGAGAGATGTTGTCACCATGAACCAAGAAAGCTTAAGAGAGGAAATGAAGAATGGAAATGTATCACTTAAGAAAGAGATTAAAGACGAATTTGTCAAAGTAATGGAGAAAATTTTGGATGAAAAATTGGATGCCATGACAGAGAACCAGAATAAAAAACATGACGAACTCATGAAGATGTTACAAAACCGAGTGTCTAGTAGTCGCAACAAACAATGGGATAGCTCCATCATGTTGATCACCTCATCTTGCACCTCCGCATCACCACCCACCTATAGATCAAGAGGCACCCAATATCAGCCCCTTATGATGTGCCCACCGAGAGCTAAAAATAGAACTATCAAAATACAACGGGAGCGAAGAGCAATGTGTGGCATGGTTAAACAAAGCTGAAGAATACTCCACGGTATACAACATTATGATAGATGAGGAGAAAGTAAAATATGTGTCAATGCATCTAGAATGATACACCTACAATTCGTACATGTGGTGGAAAGGAGAAAAAATATTCATACACCCGGAATTTGTTCAAAAATTACTTTTTAAAAATATTTCAGCGAATTACCAAGAACGAATTCTTTTCGAAACTTACCACCTTACAATAAAGAGGAAGTGTCGAGGAATTCACACATCAGTGAGAATCCTTGGTCACACAAGTATTTGGATTATCTAGCAAGCAATCACTTGAAATATACTTGGGAGTCCTTAAACCATTATCCAAAACGAATTAAAGATGCATGACATACCTAACATATAAGTAGCAAGACATAAAGAAAAAGTGGCAAAAGCCAAATTTGAAAGTTTCCAATCAAGAAATGGAAAAATGTATCAAGAAAAAACACACCACTGATGACAAACACAGATAAGGACAAATACATACCTCCACACATACGAGAAGAAAAAATAAGTTTGGAGGTGCAACAAATGAAAGAAGGCAAATGCAGATGATGTGGAGAAAAATGGGACCCCAAGCACAAGTGCCACACCAAAGATAATTCAAAAAAATTATACACATGTGAAGCATAAGGAAATGACGAATCAGATGTAGAATAATTAGAAAATGAAGAAGAAGAGAACACCCAAAATATTGCAACCGGAGATGACGACACACCCAAAATATCACTCACAGCCATGATAGACATCAGCGAACCATAAACCCTTAATTTAAAGGGGCATATAAAAAAATGATAATGTCACAGTACTAATAGGTACATGAATCACCCACAACTTCCTCGACATAAGAGTCATAATAAAAATTAAGCTATTCATATATCCAATCCCAAACATGAAGGTTATGGTTACATATGGAAAAAATACTAAAAATGTATATAAGTTCCATAAAGTGAAACTTCATATACAAGATTTTAAATTGGAATCAGAATTCTACACCGTACCTCTGGGTGGAGTAGACAAATTTTTAGGAGTCCAATGGCTACAAACATTAGGGACCTACTCATCCAATCATCAAAAACATTTCATCAAATTCAAACGGAAAGGACAAAAGTATAATCTATATGGGTTCAAACCACCCCATACGCAAGTGGTTTCATATCAAAAGATGGAAAAACTTATACAGAAGGGAGCATCAGCTTATGTGATCCAATGTCATCATATGGAAAGACAAAACTCCAAACAAGATGATCCCAAAGAAGAAAAATTCCAAAAGATACTTCAGAAACACAAAAATATATTTCAATATCTACCCATGTAGTTACCACCAAAAAGAAGGATCGAACATATAATCGAATTTAAACCAAGGTTAAGTCCAGTTAAATTAAAAATCTCTATATACCCCCACCACCATAAAATAGAAATAGAAAGATTAGTTCGAGACCTATTGAAATGTGGTGTTATAAAAAAGAGTAGAAGTCCATATGCGGCCCCAATCATACTAGTACAAAAGAAAGATGGATCATTTAGATTATGCATAGATTACAAAGGATTAAACAAAATAACAATCGAGAACAAATTTCCAATTCCATTCATCGACGACGTTGGATGAAATTCATGATCAGGTTACTATCAAATTAGGGTCATATTAGAAGATGTCACAAGACCGCTTTTCAAACTCATGAAGGCCACCATGAATTCAAGGTAATGCCTTTTGGATTAACAAATGCCCCCGCCACCTTCTAAGCAGTTATGAATGAACTATTCCATCCCTACCTTAGAAAATTTGTGTAAGTCTTTTCTTATGACATCCTTATATATAGTGAGACATGGAAGGAACATCAAAAGCATCTAGAACATATATTATCTCTCTTGTAAGAAAACCAATTCTACAAAAAAAAGGTCAAATTGTACATTTGGAAAACAAGAAGTAGAATATCTTGGTCATATTATCTCGAAGGAAGGAATCAAGGTAGATCCAAAGAAAACCCAAGTGATTAGCGAATGGACCCAACCAAAAAATATCTCCAAGTTAAGAGGATTCTTAGGATTGATTGGTTACTATTGAAGATTCATCAAGAACTATGCTCATTTAACTGATCCGCTAACCAATCTCCTTAAAAAGAATTCCTTTCAATGGAGTAATGAAGCAGGAAGGTGTTTTTGAGGCATTGAAATAATAATGTCTACAAATCCTATTTTGGAAACACCCAATGTTTCAAAACCATTTGTAATCGAATGTGATGCCTCGGGATTTGGAATAGGAGCATTCTTGATGCAAGGACTCCCAATTGATTATGAAAGAAGGAATTTAGACAAAAGGGAATGCTTACAATCTACATACAACAAGGAGATGCTTGCCATCATGCATGCATTAACAAAGTGGCGACAGTACCTTTTGGGAAGAAAGTTTATGATCTGTATAGATCATAACAGTCTTCAACACTTGTTACAACAAAATACATTAACAACCAAACAACAGAATTGGATAAAGAAAATTTCTACATTTGATATAGAAATCCTATATAAAAAGGAAAATACAACATAGTAGTTGATGCTCTGTCCAGAAAATATAAAGAAGTGCAAGTTTTTGAAGTATCAATGTTAATTCCTGAATGGATGGATGAAATTTGAGCTGAATATGCCAAAAACACAGAGACTTGCTCCAAAATTAAGATATAAGTTAGTACCCCAAATTTGAATGGAAAAATGACCTTTTGTGGTATAAGGGAATAATTTACTTAAGCCCCAACTCAATTTTAAAACCAAAGTACTTAAAGAATCCCATGATTGTCCAGCTACAGGACACATAGGAGTTTTCAAAACCTATTATAATGCAATGCAATCATTTTTTTAGAAAGGAATGAATGCAGACATTCAAAAATATGTAGCAGAATGTGACATTTTCCAAAGAAATAAAAAAGAAAATGTCATAATCCCCAGGCTACTCCATCCATTGCACACCCCAAATAAAAAAATGGGAAGAAATTTCAATGGACTTCATTGAATGGTTACCCATGTCAGAAGGGAAGGACAAAATACTAGTTGTAGTAGATAGAATAACCAATATGCACATTTCATCAAGGTAATAAAAATCAATTCCGCCAAGGAAACGGCTGAAGTTTTCTAGAAAAAGGTCTACAAGCTACACGAGTTTCCAAATATTATTGTAGTGATAGAGACGCCAAGTATAAAGGAAAATTTTAGAGAGAAATTTTCAAAACAAATGGGACACACTTAACATGTGTCATTTTTTCACAATTTAATTCAATATGATCTAGGATCTTATCTGAAAGAACAACATGCACAACATATCAAACACAAGGGACAAGAGACACAAAGAATTTCACCGGGGAAACCATAAAGGAGAAAACCCCGCAACTTCCTCAGAGATAGAATGAGCAATAATACAAAACCCCAAAACAAAGAGATGGTCTCCAGCAACTTCCTCCTTCTCCACTTGTGCGAACTCCTCCTCTCTCTCACTAATGTGAAGTGAGTGAGTGAGTGAATAAATAGAGAGCCTAGCTCCCTATTTATACTTTGCCTTTCACTTTACCTTTACCACTTGACAAGTCGGCCTCAATTAAAGTTGACTGGGCCGACTCCTTTAGGGGACTTAAACACCCCAATACAAATGACTCTAGGGGACTAATGCCCCGACTTACATGGGAGGATTGACCTCAATGAATTTACATGACCCAAGTACAATAATGACTTCTCCAACCGGAGGAATAAACATCTCCGTCCGAGGTACAATAATAAAATACAAATACAATATAAAATATAGAAGTGAATACAATCCGAAGTTACAAATACATTAACACTCCCTCTTAACTAGGAAGGTATTCTCTTGACACGGTTCATCAACACAAGTCTTCGTCATTGGAACATCATCAAAGTTGGATCATCATCAAAGTTGTTGCTGCTATATTGACCATCAATATCCAATCTACTCATCATAGGAAGTTCTACATAGCCAACCCTTTTTCATGCTGGATGTAGGCCTAACCTCCATGTAGGTCTTCATCATCTCTGCAAGCAATCCATCCGGTAGGTACATCTCAGGACTTATTATATGCCTTTGAAAAACCTGCAAGATCTCCCAGGCCTGATTATATGCCACTGCAAAACCTGAAGGAGCATCCCAAGACTGATTATATGCCACTTGCAAAACCTGCAAGATCTCCCAGGACTGATTATATGCCACTACAAAACCTGAAGGAGCATCCCATGACTGATTATATGCCTATGCAAAACCTATGTACCATACAGTTACCTCATCATCTTCGGATCATCTCATCGTCAACAGAGCACAACCCAGATGCACACAACACAACACTTACAATCACCGACATGGAAGGACTTTCCTCTGACCATCCGCGAAAGGCTCATCAATTACATCAATGACCATGGAAGGACTAACCTCTGACCATGTTCGAAAAGATATAGCAATTACATCAACGACCATGGAAGGACTTTCCTCTCACCATGTCGAAAAAGCTACATCAATTACATCAATGACCATGGAAGGATTTTCCTCTCACCATGTCGGAAAAGCTCAGCAATTACATCAACGATCATGGAAGGAATTTCCTCTGACCATGTCGGAAAAGCCACACCCAGCCCTTACATCTGCACCATGGGAGGACTTTCCTACCACCATGTGAGAATGGCCCAACCCTTACATTTACACCACAGGAGGACTTTCCTACCACTATGTGAGAATGTCTCGGTGTTTGACGGACAATCTACTGAGAGTGGACTCAAGGCCTGATCTCCCTAGCTTAACGTAAGTCTAGAAAAAATAGGACAGAACACAAAATACTTTCCTAGATCAAATAAAAATGTCAATGTAAATATAGTTCATTTACCTTAGATTCACAGATTCCTTTCTTCTTCGTTGATCCAATGCCCCAGCGCTTCCAGATCCTGAAAAGCTATACCCTGTTGAACATATAATAGACCAAGAATAGTGAAAGCATATATTTCATATGATAGATCTAAGTTAACAGTTAAGGAGGAAAACTCTAAACATTATCAATGCAACATTATTTATGGAAAGCAATTGTATTAATTGTATTGAAAAGTGGAGAGTACAATAGAAAAGAGGATCACAACCATTTCCTTAGAGTTGCAAGCTCCTTCCAACAAACCATGCCAAATCTCCTAGAGAGAAGTAGATGTCCCCCAAGCTAGAGTGTTAATATACCAAGATAATTTCACCAACATAAGAGTACCATAGACTTCCTTCCTTTGGAGAGGGGTAGAGCCTCACCTATATAGGACTAAGTGGATAGGATATGGATAGAGTAGGTTGAGATATGATAGGAGAGAGATAGGGGATCCTCCCCATAGGTTAGGAACCGAAGGCCAGCTCCCCCAACAGGTCAGGGATAGGGATCCAAGTCAGCAACCTTCGAGAATGAGCTCGAAGAAGCTATTTTTTTTCTTTTAACTGACTTCGTCACACCTTGTAATGGAGCAAGGTGCGACATCGTGGGTTGCATGAGTGGAGCCTACGACGACCTCTCAAAACCTAGTAGAAGTGCAATGATGTCCCTTCCAGGTAAATGAATTAGTCAATAGAACTTCAGGGATGTATACACTGAATCTAATGGTGGTAAGATTTTAGGTGGAACAAAATGCCCCCCAAAGCATGAAGTTGTTTAAAGATTGGACAGGTGAAATGCTTTGACAGAAAGAGATGGCAATGGACTTGTCGGATGAAGGATGCTACTGTAGTACAACTGACTCTGAACTGACAATCTCATATGATGTACAACATGGTTTCCGACCAATACAATGCAGGTCCATGATAGTAATGATCGACTGAACACAATCATGGCTACTAGACACAAACGTAGATCCATGATGAGATGATAATACAGCCACGACCAATACAAATGTGGATCCATGTAATATGACTCAATACAAACTCCATCGCAACCTGGGTAACATATGACTCCCCAGGGTCTTCAAGATGAACTCAAAATGATACGAATCTATCCATGTGCTTACAAATGTCTTGACGTCGAACATGGTAGAAACCACTTGATTATCGGTCATTGATGTATACCGTTAACAAGTGCGAGGGAAATCATCATTAATGTCAACGATCCCCAAGGTATCACAGTACATATCATCTAGCGTGAATTAATGAGTTGAAGTCGAACGCAAGATGAAATCTTTCGATCAAGAGTCAATGATGTAAACTCGTGTCGAAAGCTAGGTAACTTGCCATTGAGGCATGCATGGCCAAGGTACTTGTTTGGTTTCTAGATTTGATCCTTGGATAATATGTTGAAGTCGACAAGGATGAATCCGTCGAAGGAGGGCCATGATGAATCCCCCATCATCAACATGAAACACGACAAAGGATGTGTAGAGTGGATTGGATGGTACAAACATACGTGAGACTGACTCAAAGTAGACCAACATGATTGAAGGTGTACTGACTGCAAATAATGAGTAGTGCAAAAATATTCTTGAACATGGGCATGGCATGACTTGGCAGTATTGACACAATGAGTATGACACAAATTCCTAATGCAATTGATGATGGAAGCTTTCTTTGAATGGCTCAAAGGAGTAACGAGACTCAAGAAGTAAGCGGAACTCGAGGACAAACAAATGATTCAAGTGTTGCATGCAAATGCAAATGAGTGCCATGTTCAAGAATGACTAGGTATTGCCACTGACAAAGGTGTAATACAAAAACTTTCATTTTTCCCCATCATGAATGATGAGTGCCTCATGTGTTTTTTACGAGCTTGATGAGGGTAACCAGATGCTCGGTATAGCTCATCTCATAGATGAGTCCAATCCCAAATATTTTTCTAACCTGGGATAGGAGGGGTTCGTCCCATGGTGGGCTCTTCAATGTAAGAATTTAACAAGTCCATAGAAGGTAAACTCGGTCGTCATTTCATGTTTAGAGAGTCTGAAAAGAACTAAAGAAGACTCCAGAGAAAAGGTCTTTTTCGTAAAGTTAGCCTCATTGCCCAAAAAAGGGTAAAACAACGCAGGAGAGAACTCTTCCAGTCATGATTGGTTGGAGTATACCTTTTTAGTAACTAGTGCCCCCTTGTCCGAAAAAGGGGTAAACTATCACTAGGAAGACGGCCATTCAAATTCTTTTACAAGCGTGAATGTGACAAGTTCGCTTGGCAATCTTTTCGTATTTCGAGAGCCTTAAAAGAGCTTAAAGAAAGACTCCGGGGGGGTTCCTTTTCCATAGGAGTTTAACGAGCCTGGAAAAGCGATAAATCGTAACTTGGTAACGTACTCTCATAGTTTCAAGAGCATGAGAAAGAACAAAGAGTAAGCTCATTAATTGCAATCTATCGAACAAAAAGATAAACGATAAAAATTCACAAGGGGTGTTCATACCTCAGATGACCGTTCCAATATGAAAATGGCGTAGAAAAACACTTCACAACTCCTGCACACTCAAAAACTAGGTCAAATAGTCAACTGAATGATCAAAAACAATAAAATCAATCCAAACTATAGCAAATGGCATAACGACATCAAAATATTTGAAAAAGGAATATTCCATTTTATTTATAAATAGAAATAAAAACCAAACATAGTCATCATTGTTCTATTTGCCAAATTTGGGAGGAGTAGTGTCATTTGGATCCAAAACTTCACTCGTCAATTATGGGAGCTATGATCAGCCATTTCACCCGCTGTCAGGAACAGGTAACCCTAAACTTCATCCAACATGTTTGTAGTGGTTTACATTTTTGAATTTCAGTCATTTTTTTGGGTTTTAGCTTGATTTGGGAAGGGCCATTGCACCCTCGGCTCGTCACAGTTTTCCCTTTCGGGAACTGCGACGAGACCGAGTCGTCGCCAAGGTAGCATGCATGGACTACAACGACGTCTCTCTGTTTTCAAAAATGGGGCACGACGACGGCGACGTCCATCCCCAAGCTCAAACAAAACTCAAAAGAAGGACTTCTAGTGGGTGAAGCAAGGTCTAACATTGTTAAAAACCTCCTGTTGGTAGGTTCTAAGCATCCAAAATGGTTTTGGAATGGCGGGAAAGGGAACATGAATTAGATGATGAGAAAGCTGCAAACGATCCACGTTGTGTGGAAGCACTGAGGGATTGTGGGCTCCTCAAGTTCTTCCGCATTCAGGGGATGAGATCCCAAATTCCACTATTGACTCATATGCTCCAATGCTGGGATGCGGCCCAGCAATACTTCGTGATCGGTGAGCACGAGCTTACCATAGATGTCGAGGGCATCTACTTTCTGACCGGATTGTACCGAAGGGGGGACAATGTGCTACTTACTGGATCACGTGGGAGTGATCAGACTGTGGAAGATATGATCCGGCAGCATTGTAGTTCCAACACCCGTGCATCTAGTGGGAAGATTCCCATCAAAGATGTACAGGGGCATCCATTACGTGCCATATTATTCACCATTACGAGGATGGCGGGGAGTGAAGCTCCTCACTTAGCCACCAGGGCACAAATGCTTTATGCGAAGGAATGTATGTCTCTGAAGATCTTTAACTGGTGCGAGGGAGTCCTCGCAAACATACGAGCTCAGCTGACAAAGTTTCTATGGGGAGAGCTCAAACAGTTTGGCTATGGATCTATAGTGATCTCGTTCTTACTAGAACGGGTTCCCCTTTTGCATCCTCGGGTACCACTGGAGGATAGGGACCTCAGAGATCCACACATGGCTAGGTGGACCGATGTGATGGCCCGACATGGTGGGGGTCCTATTATTAGATACCCTCTTGAGTTCTTCACTTGGTTGGAGGGCCAGTTACTGATGGTGGAGGACTTTCCATATGGTGGTACCGACTTCAGAGATGATCCTGACCTACCGTTGCCAGAAGGAGCAGCATGGGGAAACCTAGGTAAGAATAAATGACCCTTGTACTTTTTAAGTTTTGTGCATTTATGATTTTTTTTTATATAGTGCTGACAGGTGAACAACATGTGTGTGCAAATGTGGGGCCTATACGACCAATCGGGACCTCTCTTCTTTCCAGGGGAGAGAGAGGAGAGGGAGCGGTTGTGGGTCTAGCTGTACATGCTACCATCGCGGAGATGGACATAGTCTATGCCAACCTGAGTGGGTTGACACTAGATGTTCCTGAGCCGACGGTAGATGATTTGTCACGTCCCATGCAGGTACACACGGTTGGAGCGACTGCGCGCTTCAACGCGCTGCTTCGCAGGGTTGCGAGAGCAGTAGACTGTTTCCACACTCAGCAGGCTCGAGCTGTTAGACCACCTAGGTTTGTACGGGCCAGGCGATAGGCCACATGTTGTTACTGTGTGTGTACTGAGAGCTTAGAGGCCTCATATTTTTGTACTTACTGAAAGCTACGAGGCTTCAGATTTTGTAGAGACTTACTAAAAGCCGTGGTGCTTCAGAAATTTGTACCAGCACTACCTTTTTGAGATTATATATATATATATAGAAATTCCGGCAATTTATACATTATGTGTTTCAAATGAGTGAATGATGTGGTCCTGCTTATGTGTTTGCTTATGAAATGAATTATTTACATGCTATGTCTACTTTTAACAATTCATGAGATATGCTTATGTGTGTGCAATGTACCAATCTAAGATGAAGTCGGCCATAGATTCGGCAACTATGTTAATGTCTCGTGGAATGTGCAGATACTGAATGGACTCAAAGGACCTTTCCAGAAGACGGACGTGTCGATATAGATGGAGAAAAAAAGGATCGTGGATGGCGTAAACTCGGTTAATATGAGAGACCACTAGTTGAGAGTCCAAATGGATGCCAACGTGGTCCATACCCAAAGAAATGGCATCGGTTAGGGTTCCAATGACTGCTTGATATTCCGCAGCATTGTTAGTTGTGAAACCTAGACACATTTCCCTTGAGCTAATGAGCTCGCTAGTAGGTGAATAGAGTACCCAGGCTGTCGAAGCAAGGTTACAAGTATGCCGGCTGGCCCCGTCTGCAAATCCATAGCACGTTTCCATCTGCACACGCAGACAAAACATGGTATAAGAAATGAAGCAAGACCTAAAACACGCAAGAAAACAAAGCGTCACACCATACAGAAAACACACATGCACGCCATGTACAGTATATACAAAAGTACTTATGCATGGAAGACTCAAGCATAGTACATCTTTAGGTCAAGCCCATTGCGGGGTTCAACCAAAGATATCCCATCATAATCTTCAAGTTCATAAGCACCCTTCTCTAAGATGCGTTTCACTATGTAAGGTCCATGCCACATGGACTCAAACTTACCTGCCCCCAGCTTATCATGTTTTTGATCGTAAGTAAGGACCAAATCCCCTTTGTTTAAAATGCGAGGTACTACCGACTTGTCGTACTGCGCTTTGATGTGTTTCTTATGGGCCTTGTTGGCAAGAGAGGCATCTCGTCGAGCTTAGCTAGGTAGAGGAAGCATTCTTCCTTGGCAGTAGTGTTTGGGAGAAGTTCGATGGCGAGCTTGAGAGATGGAATCTTGCACTCTATAGGAAGGATCGCCTCCAATCCATACACTAGTTGGAAAGGAGTGAATCCAGTGATGGTTTTAATGGAAGTCCTATAAGCCCAAGGTGTGGAGAAGAGCATGTTGTGCCAATTGGCATTGTGCATACCTACCATTTGTTGGACCATAGTTTTCAAGACCTTGTTAATGGCCTCGACCTGTCCATTCGACTGTGGGTAGTACGTCATTGCATTTTCATGGCGAAAACCCAATCTATCGCTCAACTCGTCAACCATGTGGTTCATGAAAAGGGAACCATGGTCTGTGACTATTGCTTGAGGAACTCCAAAACGCGCTATTACATGGTTGAGCATGAAGAGTGCGGCGGTCTTTCCGTCGTTCGTGTATGTAGGCATTGCCTCGGACCACTTTATAAAGTAGTCCACAACTGCAATGATGTAACTATGCCCCCTGGCCAAGGTAGGCTTACAGTGCATGAAATCAATGCCCCATTTAGCAAAGGGGCCAATGGCAATAACCGGGTGTAATGGGGCAGGGTGGGTGCACTTCTTAGTATGAAAATGTTGACATGGAGGACATTTTTTAATGGCTTCGATACAATCTTTAAAGATATTCGGCCAAAAATATCTTGCGCGCAAAATCTTCTGGGTTGTAGCCATCCCAAAGAGGTGACCGCCACATGCCCCTGCGTGGCAGTCATTCAGAACGTGTTCAGCCTCTTCATGAGTCAGACAACGTCAAAGGATAGAGTCGATACCATGACGGTACAAGGTATCACTGATGATCAGATAATACTTTGCGTGGTGGCGTATACGACGACGGTCATCACGAGACAGGTCGCGGTTGAAACGTTGGGTTTGAAGATACAATGTGATATCTCCATACCACGGATCGGACGTACTGGTAAGAAACACCGACTCGTCTGGAAAGGATTCATTGAGCTCAGAATCTACATCAGTACGGGGGAGGTCACAAATAAGCTCAGCAAACACCAAAGAATTTTAGACTTAGCTTTTTCGAAAAGAAGAACGAATTCTTGCAGTATCATGATCCAGCGTGAATACTTGCCCCCAAGTACCTGACGTGTAAGAATGTGGTACATGGGGTTCGAATCGGCAATGATGGTGGTGGTGTGGAGCAGAATATAATGTCAGAACTTCTGCACGGCGATGACTGCCACGAGAGCGATCTTCTCAACATGTGAATAGCGAGTTTAAACATCAATGAGACCTTTACTGGCGTAATAGATCACATGTTCCTGGGCGTCCTGGTCTTCCTGAACCAAAACCATGGTGATAGTGGTGTCGGAAGCAGCAAGATATAAAATGTAATCTCGATAGTAATTCGACGGCTGGATCACAGGGGCATCCGTGATGGAATGCTTCAAACTATCAAAAGATTGTTGAGCCTGGTCATCCCAAATGAATGGGACGTCCTTTTTCATTAACCTCATGTAACCCTGCGTCTTTTGTGTGAAATTACAAATGAAGCGCCGTAAGTAAGTTGCTATGCCTTGCAGGCTTTGAAGTTCTGTAATATTGATTGGAGGTGGAACAATGATGATGGCTTCCACCTTCGAGGGATCAATACGGATCCCATCTTTGGAGACGATAAATCCTAGGAGGCGTCCGAACTCGACACAAAAAATGCTTTTGTGAGGATTCAGGAGGATGTTATACCGCCTACATCTGAGGAAAAAAATCGTCATATGATCGAAGTGGAACTCACACTGCTTCGAATGGGCATGGATATCGTCCAAGTAAGGTTCCACAAAGTCCTTCACATCGTGCAAAGTGTACGACATGGCCCACTGGAATGTGGCACCAGCATTTTTAAGGCAAAAAGGAAGTTTGCGGTATGCAAACGTTCCCCAAGGGTAGATGAAAGCAGTCTTGTGTTGATCGGCCGGGTGGATCTCAATTTGGTTGTATCCGGAAAAGCCATCCATAAATGAGAAAATGACACTTCTAGCACAATTGTCGATGATCTGGTCGATGAAGGGAATCGGGTAGTTGTCCTTGGGACAATCTTTGTTGAGGTCCTGATAATTGATGCACACACAGATGGTTCCCTGCTTTTTGTTCACAGGGACGACATCTGAGACCCATTCTATCAATGGGACAGGGTAAACGAAACTAGCCTTCAAGAGTTTCTCAATTTCTGCCTTGATTGTCGCAGTTTTCCGGGGGTGTATCGGTCGCAACTTTTGGCGGACATGTTTGATGTCGGGTAGGTTTTGATCTTGTGCAAAACAATGGAGGGGTCTATCCCAGGCATCTCCTCGTAATTCCAAGCGAATACGTCTCGAAATCGCTTGAACAAGGCCGTAGCGATGATGACTTCTTCGGGGGAACACTTATGGCCTAGTTGAATGTGTTCCACTGCACCAAATTTAATTGAGATGTCAATCAAAGTGGTAAGATCAATGTTGTCTAAGTTGCCTTCAGAATTCGTTTGACATGTGAGTATCAAAGATGGAGAGCCAGAAAGAACATCCGGTGTAGAAATGGTGCAGATGTCATTCTCTACAGTAGCCAAAATGGGAAGGAAAGAAGAACGATAATGGAGGTCTTCCCACGGAGGATCGTCCGCGCTCATGATTTCCATGATGGACTCATCAGAATGAAAAGTATGTAGGAAGGGATCGGATGATGTCCGTTGCAGAGAACTAGGGGTGGAGGTCATAGATAAGTGATCCTCAGTGTCTGACTGGATAGCCTCATACATAAGTTCAGTGGGTGACAGAGGCATGCGGTCTCCAATCAGGTGTGTGGTGGCTTCATTAGGTACAAGCCATGAATCAGTGGAGATGGAGATATAAGATAACTGGGAGGAGATCATGTTCATCGTGGCAACATGATTTGGGGGATCCGAAATAGGAAAAATGCCCATAAGGGATGAATCCTTAAGGAGGCCAACTCCCACACTCTCATACTTTTGCAAAGACTGTCCACTGGAAGGAACGTTATCGCCTGGGTGAGAAGTGGTGTCAGGTGTTCAGAAATCCAGTTGGTCGACTGTGACAATTCGGCCCTGATGGGGGAATTGTACTATGCAGAAGACAGATGATGCAACCGCGTTCATGGCGTAAAACCAGTTACGACCAAGCAGAATGTTGTAATCTAACGGGGCAGTGACCACTTCCACGTTAAGGGTTACGGTCTTTCCCCCCAGCTCTATTGGTAAAGCTTGTAACAGCCCATGAGGTTGACATCCACGTCCATCAAAGGCTCTCAAAGTGGTAGGAGAACGATTCAACTCGGGAGAACCTATGGATCTCCAACATGCGATCGACATGACTGACATAGAGGCTCCTTCGTCTAAAAGCGTACGATGGATAATCTTCCCAGCAATGTTTGTGGCGATTTGGAATGCCAACTGATGGGAGAGCCTCGGTTTGAATTATTCCATCCAGAACATGATGGGATTCGATAAACCCGAGTAGAATACACCGATGGCAGTGAGGAGAGTCTTGTGATGATTTGGACAATTTTGCAAGACTTCGAGCGTCGACATAGCACAAGGATCTTGTGCTAGGTCCTCTACAATATTGTAGTTTTGAGCAGCTCGAGCATTGGGATTAAAAACCGATTTTATAATCGTGCTCTTGGGTGGACGCAACACTGATTCGAAGGAAGGCTTCTCGATGGTGAGAGGCGTTGCCGGTACGGTGACATCTGGCATCAAAGTGGAATCTTTTTCAGTATTACTTCCACCGGGCTCTTTGGATGTAATGGGGTCATACAAACGAGAATGAGTGTTCAAGTTGATAGTCTCATTACGTACCATGAGAACATGTGCGATGGTGGATGCTTCTCCTTGGGAAGAAGAAGTGTGAGCGATCGACTGCCGATTTTGAGCAGGGAAAGGATCGTTGAGAGATGCAAGTGTGGGTTTTCCCTTAAGAAACTTTTGAACTTCGTCTCTATGGGGGCACTCCTTGGAAAAATGATCATCACCACATAGTAGACAAGGAAACTTTAACTTCCTTTTCTGTTTGGTATCATCAAGGGTGCTCTTTTGTTCCTGGTGGGAGGAATATTTCTTAGGTTTCCCCTTGTTTTTCTTCTTACCATCGGACTTCTGAGGTGAAGCTAATGAAACAAAATTCACCTCTTCAGTAGCAGTAGGGGTGGATGATTTGGTGGTGCTGAGACCATCCTATGTTGGTGATGGGGGCGAACCCTGTGGGTTCGAAGAACCAACAATTTGATGAGAAGGATGGGTGTGAAGGGATCCAATGATGCCATCAGTTTGGGGCCCCTTGAGTCGTTTTGCAGGGTCATTAGCGTCACAGGGTGCGTCGGGAAGAATATCAAACAATGTGCCGGATTGAGTATAAACTAAGTCTAGCACATGGGCGCGAGCGATGGCTTGTTCTTCAGTGACAACACCTCCCATGGAAACATCTCGTGCTATGGTAGGGATGAGAGACTTCGTAAACCAGTCTGCTAGGAGTTGATCTGGAATTGGAGCTTTGATAAGACGACGTCTCCTTTGCCACTCATGGATATGATCTGAAATGTGAGTGGCGGTATTCTGACGGAGCAACATTAAAATCTCAGTACCAGTTTCATACCGTATAGGTTGCTGGAAACGAGTCAAAAAATTCATGGCAAGAGAACCAAAATCAGGAAAAGAGTGGAGTGGTAATTCGATGTACCACTTGGCAGCTGAACCGGTGAGAGTCCTTTGAAACAATCTAAGATGGATTGAATCATCTATTAAGGAGTTAGATGAACACCATAAATGGTATGTCATCACGTGGTTTTTAGGATCTTCACCCGGCTTGCCATCAAATTTTGGGATATCAGACGGAAGTTTCACTGGAATAGGTGGCTAGTTAGTTCCGTGGTAAATGGGGTTGTTGGTTAAACGAGACAGGTCAGGTAGGTCCAAAGTAGCCAAAAAGGGCAGCTACAGATTAGGCTGTGCAAACTGATAGTACAGATAAGGCGTGTAACGACCAGTATGACCATAAGGTGTACCTGGAGGAAACTGGCCATAGGGGTATGTGCCGCCCAAACCAAAAGAAGGTCTGCCACCATAGTGAATGGTCCATTACCATAATAAGGTGGCCCATGACCATAAGGTGGTGTCCCGCCTCCGCCACCGGGAGGGGTTGGGACACCACCAAATGGTGGTGGTCCGCCACCACCGCCAGGGTAAGATGGGCCTCCACCGCCTCCGCCAAGGGGCGGTGGTGGCTTACCACCACTGCCAGAATAGGATGGGCCTCCACCGCCTCCTCCAAGAGGAGGTGGTGGTCCACTACCGCTGCTACCAGATGGGTAAGGACCTCCTCCGCCGCCTCCACCATAGTGGGGTGGTGGACCGCCACCACTGCCACCGAGATAAGATGGTCCTCCACCACCGCCACCGTAAGGAGGTGGTGGTAGTGGTCCTCCGCCACGTCCTCTAGGGGGAGGTGGGCCATGATGACCGAAATGAGGCGATCCACCGCGAGAAGGTAGAGGTCTGCCTCCTCCAGAATTATGTGGGGGCCCGTCGCCTCCAATGGGAGGCGGGGGTGGACCAATGGGAGGTGGAGGGACTTGAGGGACTGTAAGTGGGGGTCCATGTTGTAAAACATTTTGTTGTCCCCAAAGAGTGTAAGGATTACCGGGGTAGGGTACCCCATAGAGTGCGTTTCTGAGATTGATTTGACCTGGCACAAGGTTAGGATAACCTAGATACGCTTGACTCGATGGAGGTTGAATTACATTAGATGGTCCTCTAGCATGGGATAGCCCCGCAGTGGAAGGTCCAGGAGGTAGAAAATTACCCATGATAGGTCTGATGGGAACTCCAACTATGGTATTATGGTTAAGAGACGGGGGTTTCCCCCCAGCAAAAACTTGGTGATCACTAGGTAAAGTTTGACCCAACGCTGGTTGTTGGTTATTCACCATAGGGTTAACGTTACTTGTCTATCGAGAGCGGACTCAAGGCCTGATCTCCCTAGCTTAACGTAAGTCTATAACAAATAGGACAGAACACGAAATACTTTCCTAGATCAAATAGAAATGCCAATGTAAAGATAGATCATTTACCTTAGATTCACAGATCCCTTTCTTCTTCATTGATCTAATGCCCCAGCGCTGCCAGATCTTAAACATCTATACCTTGTTGAACATATAATAGACCAAGAATAGTGAAAGTATATATTTCATATGATAGATCTAAGTTAACAGTTAAGGAGGAAAACTCTAAACATTATTAATGCGACAATATTTATGGAAAGCAATTGTATTAACTGTATTGAAAAGTGGAGAGTACAATAGAAAAGAGGATCACAACCATTTCCTTAACGTTGCAATCTCCTTCCGACAAGCCATGCCAAAGCTCCTAGAGAGAAGTAGATGTTCCCCAAGCTAGAATGTTAATCTACCAAGTTAATTTCACCATCATGAGAGTTCCATAGACTTCCTCCTTTTGGAGAGGGGTAGAGCCTCACTTATATAGGACTAAGTGGATAGGATATGGATAGGGTAGGTGGTAAAGAGTATCATCCTCTTGAAGTTTGAGGTGGGGGAATAGGTAACTTAACCATGGTGGTTACAGGTGTGTTGGACTGTTGTTGTTCAACAGGTTGGGCAGTAGGAAGTACTGAATCGGTTTCCTATCTAGGAGATGCATGTGCAAGTAGACCAGTTTCAGAAGTAGTCACGCGTTGCGTGGATGATTTCATCGACTCGAAAGCTAAAGAGCGACCTGGGATCGGCCGGTCGTCAAATATTATTTGAAAGTTTCGACTTCGAAACTCCTCACCCATGGCATGTAAACGAGCCAGTTGCTCGCGATAAGGTGTCAAGTGGTCATCGGGACTAACCTGACTGGGTGGGGGTGCAATGGCAAAATGGGCCACTGGGTGACCGGTAGAAGATGTCCAGTAAGTTGCTGATGGACCTGCAGTGTCTGTGGGGTCGCCGTGGGGTTGATTTATCCATTCCAATGACCCAGGCTCTCCTGAAGAAATAGGAGGAAAGTCTTGTGAAGTGGGGACTTGTGCTTCTTCACCCTGTGGGGGATGAGAGGAAGGTGAATCTGGAGGAGTATGAGGAAACAAAAGTCCTCCAACATTCAAAGTGGGGTTTTCCACTTCATGTGACCTGACCCTGGCATGTGGATCCATATTTACCCTCGAAACTACCTCCTGATTAAGGGGATATTCGGGTGGTAAGTTTTGAATTCTACGGGACCTTCTCCAAGGAAAGTCAACCAAAGTGACTAAAACAAGATTTTCTCCTAAGGCAAGGCTAAAGAAAGCAGATTAGACAAAACCCTACATAAACTAAGGCCACAAGCAAACTTATGTTATAAGAGTGGATTCAACAGTCTGGAACCTCACAGGATTGTCAAGGCTTCGCAGCTCGCGATATACCGCAGGGTCCAACAATATGACGCAACAAGGAGGATTGGGACCATACCCTTGCCTACATACCCAATTACCTGGATGGTACATGCGTAGAAGCTACTCGAGTGTTGTTATCGGTGTATTGCTCCGCCAAGACGGCCAAAAGGTTAACTCAGTTGGTTTTAGGAATCCTAAGGGTGTCTCCCAATATACGCAAGGTACGTGGGAGCTCAAATCCGTAATGGTTATGTCTAATGCACAACCGTTCGGCAAGAGACCTTCTGATATACTACCGAGTACGTGATACACCCTTCGATATACACCAAGTACTCAAGGTGACTTGGTGGGTACGTGAAGGATATTGATATACCGATAAGTACGTGGAAGACTACAATACGCCCAGGATATAGTGTTGGAAAATAATGACACCTGCCACACTTAACGATGCTGGAACACGTCTCTAACTTACACACAAGTTTCTAAATATTTTACCCTAGTTCTACTGTTAATTTTATATGGACGGTTAGGTGAATGCATGAGGTGAGTACATAATCGGAAACATAATGCAAGCCCTAACTACATGCAAAAAGTATGCTTTTCTTTCGATGAATGCTACCTATGGGAAGGAGAAATATTCTTTTTCTTTCCAACAATTTTACCAAAGCAATGCAATGCAACACAATCCCAAATCTATGAAAGATGACATTGAAACATTCTTTTCCTTTTTCAACGAAACATAAGATTTTCACAACACTACTAAACCAAATCAAAACATGTTTTTTTTCTTTTCTTTTGTCTTTTCAAAAACAATGTTGAGTAATGAAAAGAGAGAGATCCTAAGCAGAGTATGCAAGCTTTTCACTTTCACCATGATTGCTTAAGGCATAAAAACCAAAAGATACAATGTGACTTTTCATGCATGGAAGTACTTTTGCAAAACTAAAAGCTATCAGAGTTTCTCAAGAAGATGAATGATTCATAATTCATTAAAAACGCAACAATACAATTCTTCTTCAATTTTCCAAAAATATTTGTAAATGGAACATTCCAAAGCATGAACAATTCTTCAAATGATTTCAAAAATGATGGAAACAAAGTACCCTTAATCTTTTAATGGATGCATCAAAACAATAATTTGATAACAGCTATTGCTTTTACACATGGATTTTTGAAATGAAAATATCACTTGCGACACTCTAACAACTCAGAAAATCTCAAGAGAAAGCGATCACTCAATGAGCTGAAAATACATTCAAACACTCAAAGTCAAACAGTAACAAGCAGCACTTAAAGAAAACAAGGCTCACAAAAAAAATGCAAGTGAGGTCTGGGACTGATCCAATGCACTTGATCAGATTAGGCTAGGAGAGGAGGGAATGCAAGGGTGATTGGATGAAGGTGGGGGAGACCAAAGTGCCCTCCACTACAAAAATCTCAGACTTGTCCAAGATGGGACCCAAAACAACTCCAACAAAACCAAACAACTCAAACACATACAGCAAAAGGGATCTCTGACTGGATCATATAGTGCAGAGGGAGTCTACATACAAACCACCTCAAAACAGAAGAGGAGAAAAGGTGCATGTATGGAAAAAAGGGTAGATCGACGCACTCTGTGCTTGTACACAGTGCGACGTCGCAGTTCACCAATGCGGGGAGTGCGACGGTGTCGCAGAAAGACAGTGAAAGGGTTGCGATGACAGGCCAACAGACAAAGAACGGAGACCAAAAATGACATAGTGTCGCTCTGTGTATATCAACCAGGTGTGACAGGCGAGATCTAAGTTCAAAGATGAGTCAAATCTCCAAGTAATGAGCAATGAACATGTTTGAAAATGAGTTTTGCAAACTTAGAGGAAGGTAATCAGACTCTTCTAAGTGAAGATTTGATGGTGAAACTACCTCAAGAAGCAAATGACAAACAAGATGGGTTGGCAAGAAATCAACTGAAAATAACATTCAAATGACAACTATGAAGCAATGTTCTCCCCAGTATGGTCGCCAGATTTGTTTGACGGAAAATCTATCGAGAGCGGACTCAAGGCCTGATCTCCCTAGCTTAACGTAAGTCTAGAACAAATAGGACAGAACACAAAATACTTTCCTAGATCAAATAGAAATTTCAATGTAAATATAGATCATTTACCTTAGATTCACAGATCCCTTTCTTCTTCGTTGATCCAATTCCCCAGCGCTGCCAGATCTTAAACAACTATACCTCGTTGAACATATAATAGACCAAGAATAGTGAAAGAATATATTTCATATGATAGATCTAAGTTAACAGTTAAGGAGGAAAACTCTAAACATTATCAATGTGACAATATTTATGGAAAGCAATTGTATTAACTATATTAAAAAGTGGAGAGTACAATAGAAAAGAGGATCACAACCATTTCCTTAACATTGCAAGCTCCTTCCGACAAGCTATGCCAAAGCTCCTAGAGAGAAGTAGATGTTCCCCAAGCTAGAATGTTAATCTACCAAGCTAATTTCACCAGCATAAGAGTACCATAGACTTCCTTCCTTTGGAGAGGGGTAGAGCCTCACTTATATAGGACTAAGTGGATAGGATATGGATAGAGTAGGTTGAGATATGATAGGAGAGAGATAGGGGATCCTTCCCATAGGTTAGGAATCGAAGGCTAGCTCCCCCAACAAGTCAGGGATAGGGATCCAAGTCAACAACCTTCGAGAATGAGCTCGAAGAAGCTATTTTTTCCTTTTAATTGACTTCGTCGCACCCTTTAATGGAGCAAGGTGCGACGTCACAAGTTGCATGAGTGCATCCTGTGATGACCTCTCAAAACCTAGTAGAAGTGCAATGATTTCCCTTCCAGGTAAATGACTTAGTCAATAGAACTTCATGGATGTATACACTGAATCTAATGGTGGTAAGATTTTAGGTGTAACACTCGGCCCTTACATCTACACCATAGGAGGACTTTCCTACCACTATGTGAGAATGGCCCGTGTGCATCTGCGTCTTCTGGACTCATCACTTCCCCTTGGAAGGAACCTCGATCTGAAGTACACCAAGCTTCTCTCTAAAGTATTCAAACTTCACTCTGGCCAGCGGCTTGGTCAATACATTGGCTATCTACTCATCCGTCGCAACATACTAGAGCTTCACTACTCCTCTCTGCACCATATCCTTGATATAGTGGAACTTGATCTCAATGTGCTTCGACTTGTCATCGAACACTGGGTTCTCCGACAACTTCACACAACTCTGGTTGTTGCAATATATACAAGTAGCATCCAACTGGAGATCAAACAAATCAGACAGTAGCTTCCTTAGCCATATTGCCTCACAACTAGCCGAACAAGCTGTGACATACTCTGCTTCGACTGTACTTAGTGCCACGTAGGATTTCTTCCTGCTAAACCAATTGATCACACCCGATCGCATATTGAAGCATCACCCTGAAGTGCTCTTCCTATCAATGGCACCGCCTACCGAATCAGAATCAACATAATCCTCCATGTTAATCTTCTGATTCACATCATACTTGAGCCCATAATTGTTACACCTAAAATCTTCCCATCATGAGATTCAGTGTATACACCTGTGGAGTTACCTTGATTGAGTGATTGTCCTGGAAGGATTTGTACCTATTTTATACTAGTTTTTGAGAGGTCGTCGCAGGTTGCGCTCATGCAACATGCGACGTCGCACCTTGCTCCATTACAGGATGCGCCGAAGTCAGTTAGAAGGAAAAAATAGCTTCTTCGAGATCCTTCTCGAAGCTTGCTGACTTGGAACCTTATCCCTGACCTCTTGGGAGAGTTGATACTCGATTCCTAACACATTGGAAAGATCCCTTAAGTCTCTCCTATCATCTCTCAACCTATCCTATCCATACCCTATCCACTTAGTCCTATTTAAATGAAGCTCACTCCCATTCTAAGGGGAGGAAGTCTATGGTATTCTTATGCCGATGAAATCAAGCCCAATAGATCTAACATTCTAGCTTGGGGAACCTTCACTTCTCTTAAGCAGCTTTGGCATGGCTTGTCGGAAGGAGCTTGCAGCGTTAAGGAAATGGTTGTAACCTTCTTCTCTATTGTACTTCTCCACTTTTCAATACAGTTAATATAATTGCTTTCCATAAATGCTGTCTCTTCGATAATTTTTAGAGTTTTCTTCCTTAACTGTTAACTTAGATCTGTCATATGAGATATATGCTTTCAATTCTCGTGGTCTGTTACATGTTCAACAGGGTTTAGCTACTTGCAATCTAGCAGCACTGGAGCATTGGATCAACGAAGGAGAAAGGGATCTACAAATCTAAGGCAAGCGATCTACTTTTATGTTTGTACTTCTACATGATCTAGGAAAGTAATCTATGTTCTATCCTATTTGTTCTAGACTTACGTTAAGATAGGGAGATCAGGCCTTGAGTCCGCTCTCGGTAGATTGTACATGAAACAAATATGGCGACCATACTGGGGAATACAATTCATTTTGTCTTAATAGTTGTCAATCTGGGAGTCATTTTCAGTTGATTGCTTGACACAAGCCTTTCATTTTTCATTAGCTTCTTGAGTCGATATTCACCATCAGATCTTCACATCGAAGACTCTGATCTACTTCCTCTGAGTTTATACTATTCATTCCCAAACCATTTCATGGTTCATTGCTTGGAGATCTGATCCATTTCATAACTTAGATCTCGCCTGTCGCACCTGGTTAGTGAAAAAAGAGCGACACTGTGTATTTCCTGGTCTCTGTTCTTTGCATGTTTCTCACTCGTCACAGTCCTTTCATTGGTAGACTAGGACACCGTCACACTTCCCGCACTGGTGAACTGCGACGTCGCACTGTGTACAAACACAGGGTGCACCAATTTGTCAAATTTGACATGCAAGCATCCCCTCTCCATCTTTTGATCTAAGCTTGGTTTGTTGTATGAAATCCCTCTATGCTGGAAGATCCAGCTAGAGATCCCATCTTTGATTTGTGTGTTGAGTGTTTGGCTTGGTTTGGATTGGTTTTGGGTTCCGTCTTGGACAAGTCTGAGAATCGGTAGTGGTGGATACTTCCGTCTCCTCCACCTTCATCTGCTCACCCTTGCATTCCCTCCTCTCCATTAACTGATCTGATTACCACATTAGATCCGCTCCTAGACCTCATTTGCATTATTCTTTTTTGAGCTTGGCTTGCTTGGTTTGCTTGCTACTATCTGATTTTGAGTCTTGTGTGTCTTTCAGTCTAATTGAGTGCTTGTCTTTTCTTGATTTTTCTGAGTGTATTGAGTATTGCAAGTAGTGTTTTATTTTCAGTCATTTACATCTAAAAGAACAGTTGCTATCAAACTAATCTTTTGATACATCCATTGAAGAGTTAAAAGTCTTTCTTTCCCATCATTTCTCGAGCATTGTTGAAGAAAATTTATGCATTGGAATGTTTTGCTCATGCATTTTTCCAAAAAATTGAACGAATGTGTGATCAGTTGCATTTTTCTTGAATTATGAATCGTTCATCTTCTTGAAAGACTCGAAGCATGTTTCAATTGTTGCAAAGTTAGTTCCATGCTAAGGAAAGATAGATGCATTTTTAATTCTTATCGCTTTTAGATCATTGAAAGTAAAATTGAAAAGCTTGCATACTCCATCTTAGAATCCTCTCTTTTCATTACCTAGTGTCATTTTACTTTGAAAAGAAAAAGAAAAGGAAAAAATGTTGTGATTTGGATTAGTAGTGTTGTGATTTTTGTGTTTCATTGAAAAAGGAAAAGAATGTTTCAGTATCATTTTTCGTAGAGTTGGGATTGTGTTGCATTGCATTGCTTTGGAAAAGTTATTGGAAAGAAAAAGAACATTTCTCCTTCCCTTAGGTAGCATTCATCGAAAGAAAAGCATACTTTTCGCATGTAGCTAGGGCTTGCATTATGTTTTCGATTATGTACTCACATCATGCATTCACCTAACCGTCCAAGAAAAAATTAACGGTAGAACTAGGGTAAAATATTTAGAAACTTGTGTGTCAGTTAGAGACATGTTCCGGCGTCGTTAAGCGTGGCAGTTGTCATTATTTGCCAGCATTGTATCCCAGGGGTATTGTAGTCTTCCACATACTTATCGGTATATCGAGCTCCTTCACGTACCCACCAAGTACCATAATCCATACTTGGCATATATCGAAGGGTGTATCACGTACTCGGTAGTATATCGGAAGGTCTCTTGCCGAATGGTTGTGCATTAGACAGCACCACTACGGATTTGAGCTCCCACGTACCTTGCGTATATCGGGAGACACCACTAGGATTCCTAAAACCAACTGAGTTAACCATTTGGCCATCTTGGAAAAGCAATACACTGAGAACAACACTCGGGGAGATTAACACGCACGTACTGTCCAGGTAATCGGGTATGCAGGCAAGGGTACGATCCCAATCCTCCTTGTCGTGTCATATTGTTGGACTCTGTAGTATATATGAGTGGTTTTCGATGCCTTGATAATCCTGTGAGGTTCCAGACTTTGAATCCACTCTATCACATAATTCTGCTTGTTACCTTAGTTTGAGTAGGTTTTTCTGGACTGCTTTTCTTTTGTAGAATACCTTCAGGAGAAACTTTTTGTTTCAGTCACTCTAGCTGACTTTCCTTGGAGAAGGTCTCGTAGAATCCAAAACTTACCACCCGAATATCCCCTTAACCAGGAGGTAATTTCGAGGGTGAGGATGGATCCTCATGCCAGGGTCAAGTCACAAGAAGTGGAAAACCTCGCTTTGAATATTGGAGGACATTTTTTTCCACATACTCCCCTGGATTCCCCTACCTCTCATCCCCCGCGGGATGAAGAAACACAAATTCCCAATTCGCAAGACCTCTCTCCTATTATGTTGGGAGAGCCTGGATCATTGGAATGGATAAATCAACCCCAGGATGACCCCGTAGCAGCTGTTGGTCCTTCAACAGCTTATTGGACATCTTCTACCAGTCACCCAGTGGCCCATTTTGCCATTGCACCCCCACCTAATGAGACTTCTCTGGATGACCCTTTAGCCTATTTACGCAACCAATTGGCTCACTTTTGGTCTATGGCTAAAAGTTGTCGGAATTCAAGTCTCCAACAAAGGGTTGAAGACCCATCATTACCCCCTTATTAACCAATCCCAGGTCGTTCTTTATCTTTCAAGTCCCCAGAATCATCCACACAGCGTGCAACCACCGCTGAAACTGGTCAACCATCCATCCCTGCACAAGTATCTCCCAGGAAGGAGACTAGTTCAGTACTTCCTACTACTCAACCAGTTGAACAACAACAATCCAACACACCCGTTACTACCGTAGTTACTTTACCAGCTCCTCCCCCACCTCAAAATTCGAGGGGAGGATACTCCATTCCCCCAGACTATCTCATTGGTAACATTGTTACTACGGTAGCTAATCAACAACCTATGTTGGTTCAATCTTTGAATAGTGGTTAGCCTATTGTGGCTGGGGGGGAACCCCCGTTTCCTAACCAGAACGTAGGCGGTGAAATCCCCAACGGACTTCCCATTGGACCTCCCCAACCCACTAGACCATCCACCATGGGATTATCTCATGTTGGGGGTCCATCCAATGTAACCCAACCCTCATGGAGTCAAGCGTATCTAGGTTCCTTTAACCCTGTGTCGGGCCAATCTAATTCCAGAAACGCACCATACAGGATACCCTATCCTGGAAATCCCTACACTCTATGGGGGCAATAGCCCATTTTACAGCATGGACCCCAACCAACTATCCGTCAAGCGCCACCACCCCTGATCGATCTCCCCCCACCTCCTATTGGAGGCGGCGAGCCCCCACCTAACTTAGGAGGGGGTGGACCTCTCCCTTCTGGTGGAGGTCCAACTCATTTTACCAACAACGGCCCCCACCCTTCCGGTGGTGGCGGGAATGGTCCACCACCCCCCCAGGCAGAGGTGGCGGAGGACCACCCTATTATGGTGGAGTAGGACATTTCCCTTTGGGCAGTGGAGGTGGTCCACTACCCCCTCCAGGAGGAGGCGATGGTGGATCTAATTATCATGGTGGCGGTAGTGGTGGTGGAGACCCTTATCCTTTCGGTGGCGGGGGCCCCCATTCTTCTGGCGGTGGAGGTGGTCCACCACCCCCTCCAGGCGGAGGCGGTGGCGGGCTATCTTATTATGGTTATGGACCCCCACCTCCTCCCAGCAGTGGAGGCGGACCTCCACCTCATCCCAGTGGTGGAGGTGGACCCCCACCTTATGGTGGCGGACCCCCTTACGGTATGGGCGGCACACCCCCCTACAGCCAGTTTCCCCCTGGTACACCCTATGGTCATACTGGTTCTTACATGCCTTATCTGTACTATCAATATGCGCGGCCTAACCCACAGCTGCCCTTTTTGGCTACCTTGGAGCTACCTGACCTATCTCGTTTAACCAACGATCCCATTTACCATGGGACTAATTGGCCACCTATTCTGGTGAAACTTCCATCTGATATCCCGAAATTTGATGGTAAGCCAGGTGAAGATCCTAAAAACCACGTGATGACATACCATTTATGGTGTTCATCTAATTCCTTAATAGACGACTTGATCCATCGTAGATTGTTTCAAAGGACTCTCATCGGTTCGGCTACCAAATGGTATATCGAGCTACCACCCCACTCTTTTCCTGATTTTGGTTCTCTTGCCATGAACTTTTTGACTCATTTCCAGCTGCCTATACGGTGTGAAACTGGTACTGAGCTTTTAACCTCGCTCCGTCAGAATACCACCACTCACATTTCTGATCATATTCATGAGTGGCGAAGGAGACGTCGTCTCATTAAAGCTCCTATTCCAGACCAACTCCTAGCAAACTGGTTTACGAAGTCCCTCATTCCTGTCATAGCACGAGATGTTTCCATGGGAGGTGTTGTCACTGAAGAACAAGCCATCGCACGCGCCCATGTACTAGACTTAGTCTATACTCAATCTGGCACATTGTTTGATATTCTTCCCGACGCACCCCGTGACGCTAACGACCCCATGAAACCACTCAAGGGACCCCAAGCCGATGGCATCATTGGATCCCTTCACACCCAGCCTCCTCATCAAACTATCGGTTCTTCGCACCCCCAGGGTTCATCCCCATAACCAACGCAGGCTGGTCTCAGCACCACCAAGTCATCCGCTCCTGCTACTACTGAAGAAGTGAATTCTGTCTCATTAGCTTCACCTCAGAAGTCCGGTAATAAGAAGAAAAACAAGGGAAAACCTAAGAAATATTCTACCCAGCAGGAACAAAAGAGCACTCATGAAGACACCAAACAGAAGCGGAAGCTAAAGTATCCTTGTTTATTGTGTGGAGATCATCACTTCTCCAAAGAGTGTCCCCATAGAGACGAAGTCCAAAAGTTTCTTAGGGGTAAACCCACTCTTGCAGTCCTCAACAACCCGTTTCCCGCTCAAAACCAGCAGATGATTGCTCAAACTCCCTCATCCCAGGTAGAACCATCCAATACTGCGCATCTTCTCATGGTACATAACAAGACGATCAATTTGAACACTTGCTTGCGAGCGATCATACGACCCAGTCTCTTCAAAAGAACCTGTTGGAAGTAATACTGAAAAAGCTTCCAACTCTATGCCTGATGTCACTGTACCGTCAACTTCTCTCACCAGTGAGAAGTCTTCCTTAGATTTGATATTGCGACCGCCCAAGAGCATGATTAGAAAAGTTGTTTTCAATCCTAACTCTCGGGAAGCACAGCACTACAATATCGTAGAAGACTTGGCATAAGCCCCTTGTGCCATGTCCAGGCTGGAATTTTTGCAGAATTGTCCTAATCAACGCAAAACGCTCCTTGCAGCAATAGGTGCGGTTGACCCCGATTCTTCGAATACCATCATGTTTCGACTTGACTACTACAAGCCGAGGATTTTCCATCAACTCGCATTCCAAGTAGCTACAAACATTGCTGGGAAAATTGTCCATCGTACTCTCTTGGACGAAGGCGCCTCTACTTCTGTCATGTCGATCGCTTGTTGGAGAGCCATCGGCTCTCCCGAATTGAATCATTCTCCTACCACGTTGAAAGCATTAGACGGCCGTGGCTTTCAACCTCATGGGCTCTTACAAGCTCTCATAGTCGAGTTAGGTGGAAAGATCGTGACCGTCAATGTGGAAGTGGTCTCCACCCCAATAGATTATAATCTCTTGCTTGGTCGCAACTAGTTTTATGCCATGCAAGCAGTAGCCTCTTCAGTCTTCCACGTAGTACAATTCCCCCATCAAGGATGAATTGTTATCGTCGACCAGTTAGATTTTCGCACACCAGACACTACTACTCATCCTGGTGACCATGTTCCTTCCATTGGACAAACGTCAAAACAGTATGAGAGTATAGGGGTTGGCCTTTTGAAAGATTCATCTCTCATGGGCGTTTTTACCACTTTGAACCCCCCTAATCATGTTGCCTCGGTGAACATGATCTCTGCAGAGATTTCATCTTACTACTCTGATACTTGGCTTGTACCAAACGAAGCCACAACGAACCTGATTGGAGACGCGATGCCTCTTTCGCCCGCTAAAAGTATTTACGAGGCTATCCAATCAGCACCGGAGGACCACTTAACTTTGGCCTCCCCACCCTGTTCTCTACAACGGGAATCATCTCTCCCTGATCACTTACTTCAGAATTTTCATTCAAATGAATCCATCATGGAAGTCATGAATGTTGATGATGGTCCGTGGGATGACCTCCACCATAGGTCATCTTTTCTTCCGCCTTGGGAGTACATAGAGGACAACATTACCGCCATATTTTCACTGGATATCTACCCGTTCCCTCATTCTCTCATACTTAAATGTCTTTCAGACTCTGAGGGCAACTTGGCCAACATTGAGCCTACCACCCTGGTAGACATTTCGGTAATACTTGGTGTAGTGGAACACATTCGCATAGGCCAGAAGTGTTCCCCTGAAGAAATAGCTAGCGGTATGGCCTTATTCAAGCAATTTCAAGACGTGTTCGCTTGGTCCTATGAGGAGATTCCTAGGATAGACCTCGCAATTGTTTCTCACTACATAAAAACCTATCCCGACATCAAACCTGTACGTCAAAAATTGCGACCGGTACACCCCCAGAAGACTGCAGCAATCAAGGCAAAGATTGAAAAGATCTTAAAGGCTGGATTCATTTATCCTGTCCCTTTGTCTGCCATCAAAAGTCGGATCTATGTCATTTTCCCAGGGAAAATAGCTTCAATCTCCTCTCCCTGGCAATGGCACCAATTTGTTATCACTCCAGGAGTCTTTCCCTGACTGTGAAGGGATTGAGCCTGGTAACTTAACTATGCTTGTAATGGTTCACTCAATAATGAGTGTGGGGTTGGATCAAGATGAATATCTAACTAACTGGACTGTGTATTCAAGGCTATCTATGGATATCAAACACTACTAGGCCTTCAAGAGATGAAATCAGACAGGTTTTGTATCAAGTAGAACAAAAACTAATCACCTAAACCAGATCATACATATATAAAACAATAAGTATGATGGGTCTAAAAACTAGTAAAACAACTTATGATCCTTTGCCAAATAATTAGATAGTGAGATGACAGTCACTTATGGATTATATAAGCACATACAAAGAATTTCAATCAACTCATAAGCATAAATAGACAAGAGAGAAGAAATCTGATCACATCAATGAAAGAAGTTGCAAGTTTAATATATTAAGAAAAGGTCTATGTTTACAGTAGCAGCATAGTACAACTCAAAATCCAACCCTTTTTCTACATGATTCACAGGATTCATAGCCTTTACAAAAACATTCAAGATCCTGAAGAACTGGATTGAATCTGCTAAAAATAGAAAATCAAAACCGTTTTCAATAAACTAGGAAAAATCCTCTTTAGTTTGGCAAAACTGCTGAAAACTGGGGCTCAGAGATGGATTCGATTCTCCCAATATGTGAAACTTGTAGGAACACTGAGAGAGTTTATTGTTCTCTAACGTGCTAGGCACAAAAACCTTGGAGCGTTTTGAAAAATAATTCTCCAGTTGCTTAGAATCATCATTTTAAAATGGTGGCTCTGCATAGTAAAAACGCCATTAATTTGGCCAAACTGCTGAAAAATGGGGCTCAAAGATGGGTTCAGTTCTCCAAATATGTGGCACCTGTGTATAAACCGAAAGATGTTATTGTATATTGATTTTTTGTGAGCAAAAACCTCTCGCAGATCATTGAGATTCATTTTCATTTTCCCGAGATCTGCATTTCAAAAACAGATGTCAAACAGGAAAATCCTGAGATCCGAAAATTAAGGCTCAGAGATGGATTAGATTCTCTCAATATGAAACACTTGTAGGAAAACAGAGAGAGGTTATTGTTCTATGACATGTTAGGAACAAAAACCTCCGAGCATTTTGAAAAACGATTCTCTAGTCGCTCAGAATAATCATTTGAAAATGATGGCCTTTCACAGTAAAAATGCCAATTTTTTCAGTAAATATCCTCACCTCCAACTTGATAGTTTTCATGTTTTCGATAGCTATAGCAAACCTCCAAAGGCTGATGGATCAGATTGAAACTGCCACCTGGAGGACAGATCATTCTTTTTCCAAAAATAGACAAGAAGATTCATCTTCTCCACCTTGCTGACACCTTTAAATCTGGAACAGAACCTTGATCATGATGCCTTTAATTATTATATAACATTATAAACCACCCTTGAGGTGTTTGGATCAGTAAAAATCAGATCTGTGCAAAAATGGTAACATTCTATCCAGTTTTTTAGCTTTCGGTGGCTAGGAAAGCCATAGTCCGAATCTGTAAGCTACCGAAAGCTCTCGGTGGCTAATGAACAATTGCCTTGTCCGCCTAAGCCACCGAGACTATTCCACGATACCTGACACGTGCCTTTCCTTTTAGTAGCTGAAGAGTTTTGTCTTCCATTCTGTAAGCTTCCGAAATTTGGGTTTTCGGTAGCTAATGAACCATCGCCAAGTCCGCCTAAGCTACCGAAACCTGAATTTTCTTTTGAAGAAAAAATGATATCCAATGTTGTTCCAAACGTTATTACATACCTCAAATGTTTATAAAAATGAAGAATTTAAAGACTTCCTATCACTACATAAAATAGATTTGACAAATTTTATTGGGGAGATAACATTTGGCTCCTACTCGGGGATGGAATCCTCCCTGTGAGGTTCCAAGAATCTAGTAGCTCCAATCGCCTTTACCATTGGGCTATGGAGTCATCTAGCTTGTGTAGCTGATCCTCTGCAAACCTGTAGCCTTTACCATTGGGCTATGGAGTCATTTGACTTGTGAAACCGATCTTTGAACATCTTCAAAAACTGCCATCCTCAAAACCTGCCTTTATTCTCATAAGCTGACTGATATTTCTACTGCAAATTGGAAGAAAAGAAATGCTCAGACATCGAGCTTATTTCCTACACTACTCTACTCTAACCTTTTCTTCATTCGGGTTAGGTAAATGCTGACTCCCATAACAACCATCCAAACAACTTTAAAATTGAAGAAATCTCATCTTTATCACTGATTAGTAGCTGATGTTTGAAATGCAATAGCAGTGATAAGAACTCATTCAGGAAACCATACTTACCAAGAAACAATGGCAAGATAAGGAAATCTGAATTCTTCAGGTTCTCTAAAAAGTATAAGTCCATGAATGCTGACAATGGATCTTTGAAACTGAAATCAGAAACTTGCTGATCTTCGGGAAACTGTTGTGCTTCAATGACTGCTTCTCTGCCAGAAAATTGATGACCTTCTTGCTCTCTTATGATCAAATCTTGGTCGTCAATCGTTAAAGTTTCTTTTTGAGAATAGTGCTCACGAGAGGATAATAAAACAGGGTTTACATCATATGCATAAAGATCAGTTGAAAACCTATAATTGCCTATACAATCATCAGTTATCATAGGCTCATCCTGGTTTTTAAACTGATCATAAAATTCGGACTCATACCTGTCTCGGGAGTACTCTGCACACAATGAAGAATCTGATTCTAAATCTGAAGTGAGCTCATGTATTTGTTGTCGTTCCAACTCTGCTTCATACTCACTACTTTCTTGCTCTGAACCTGAAATGTAGTGACATTCTTTTTGCTGTTGTTCCAAATCTGCTTTAGACTTGTTACTTTCATAATCTGCCTATTCAAAATCTAAGCCATACTCACAGTTCATTTGCTTTTGTGCATGCAGGTCTTCAAAGTCAATCTGTTCTCGGATCTTTCTGGAAGCATGGATGTTCTCCTCCACCTCTTGAGCATCTTCAAACAAGCTCCTTAGAGATGAAGACCTTCTTTCTAGCAGAAGAAGGGAAAGTTTTTAATGCAATCCTATCACATAATATATCATGGAAGCTGTCTCTGTGGGCCTGATCTACGATGGCATGCCATGATAGATGCTGCAAAATCTCCGATTGAAAGTAGACAAAGTTTCATTCTGTTCTCTCTTCAAAGCATGGAAATCAACAAGGTAAGAATCTAGTGATTTATGTTCGCCCCAATTTTTCATAAAAACATTAGTGAATTCTATCCAAGAGCCAATGGATTCAGCTCTTAAACTTTTGAACGATATAGCAGCATCTCTGATCAATGATTTAGAGAAAAATCTCATGATTACATCCTCATGAACAATCTGAAAATGGTCAATAAAATCTTCAAAAGATTCCAAGTGCCTTTCAACTGAAGCTTGATTCTCTCCAGAAAACCAAGGGAGATATTCATAACAGTCAAGAGGATAAGGATGAAGATGAGAGGGCAGTTTTAATGGCTTAAACATCTTCATCCTGATTTTGACTTGAAAGGCCGTGCGCTGATCATGATGGATAGCAATTTGCTGACAAGGTTCAAAGGTTATGGAAACAAGTGCTGAGCTCTGCATAGGTTTTGAATCAGTTTTGATTTCTTCAAGGTTACACGGATGCTCAAATTTAGAAGGAATTTGAATGTAGAACTCTTCTTTAGGAATAGGCTAAGTTAAAGATATGGAATTAATATCAACCACACAAGGAGGCTGCAAACCTTCCTCTTTCAAAGATGGGTTTACGAAGGTAGGTTGATGATCATCGGAATAAACAAAACAGAAGATAATCCTCTTTATATGTGAAGGGAAAATCATGAAAGAGCTGATAAAGAACAACAAAAGTTCATGAAGAAGACTAATGAACTGATACTTGGATTTAAAATTTAGTCTCTTCATCTTCTATCAACCGATCCTACCAAGTGGAGTCTTTAATCGTGGAGTCACCAGGAAGATGATACAGTCAATTCTTTGTCCTACCTTTGTCTACCATCAAAAGTCGGATCTATGTCATTCTCCCAGGGAAAATAGCTTCAATCTCCTCTCCCCGGCAATGGCGACAATTTGTTATCACTCCAGGAGTCTTTCCCTGACTGTGAAGGGAATGAGCCTGGTAACTTAACTATTCTTCTAATGGTTCACTCAATAATGAGTGTGGGGTTGGATCAAGATGAATATCTAACTAATTGGACTGTGTATTCAAGGATGACTATGGATATAAAACACTACCAGGCCTTCAAGAGAAGCAATCAGACAGGTTGTGTATCAAGTAGAACAGAAACTAATCACCTAAACCAGATCATACATATATAAAACAATAAGTATGATGGGTGTAGAAACTAGTCAAACAACTTATGATCCTTTGACAAATAATCAGATAGTGAGATGCTAGTCACTTATGGATTATATAAGCACAGACGGAGAATTTCATTCAACTCATAAGCATAAATAGATAAGAGAGAAGAAATCTGATCACATCAATGAAAGAAGCTACAAGTTTAATATATTAAGAAAAGGTCTATGTTTACAGTAGCATAATAGTAGAACTCAAAATCCAACCCTTGTTCTACATGATTCACAGGCTTTATATCCTTTATAAAAACGTTCAATATCCTGAAGAACTGGATCGAATCTGCTAAAAATAGAAAATCAAAACCGTTTTCAATAAACTAGGAAAAATCCTCTTTAATTTGGCAAAACGGCTGAAGAATGGGGCTCAGAGATGGATTCGATTCTCCCAATCTATGACACTTGTAGGAACACTGAGAGATTTTATTGTTCTATGACTTTTTAGGCACAAAAACCTCCGAGCGTTTTGCAAAATAATTCTCCGGTCGCTCAGAATCATCATTTTAAAATGATGACTCTGCACAGTAAAAACGCCATTAATTTGGCCAAACTGCTGAAAACTGGGGCTCAAATATGGGTTAAGTTCTCCAAATATTTGGCACCTGTGTATAAACTGAAAGAGGTTATTGTATATTGATTTGTTGTGAGCAAAAACCTCTCTCAGATCATTGAGATGCATTTTCATTTTCCCTAGATTTGCATTTCAAAAACCGATGTCAAACAGGAAAAGCCTGAGATCCGAAAATTAGGGCTCAGAGATGGATTCGATTCTCTCAATATGCAACACTTGTAGGAAAACGGAGAGAGGTTATTGTTTTTTGACATGTTAGGAACAAAAAAATTTGAGCGTTTTGAAAAATGATTCTCTAGTCGCTCAGAATCATCATTTGAAAATGATGACCTTTCATAGTAGAAATGCCCATTTTTTCAGTAAATATCCTTGCCTCCAACTTGATAGTTTTCATGTTTTCGACAACTGTAGAAAACCTCCAAAGGCTGATGGATCAGGTTGAAACTGCCACCTGGAGGATAGATCATTATTTTTCAAAAAATAGACAAGAAGCTTCATCTTCTCCACCTTGCTGGCACCTTTAAATCTAGAACAGAGCCTTGATCATGATGCCTTTAATTATTATATAACATTATAAACCACCTTTGAGGTGTTTGGATCAGTAAAAATCAGATCTGTGCAAAAATGGTAACATTCTGTCCTGTATTTTAGCTTTCGGTGGCTAGGAAAGCCAAAGTCCGAGTCTGTAAGCTACCGAAAGCTCTGCTTTCAGTGGCTAATGAACAATTGCCTTGTCCGCCTAAGCCACCGAAACTGTTCCACGATACCTGACACGTGCCTTTCCTTTCGGTAGATGAAGAGTTTTGTCTTCCATTATGTAAGCTACCGAAAGCTGGGTTTTCGGTAGCTAATGAACCATCGCCAGGTCCGCCTAAGCTACCGAAACCTGAATTTTCTTTTGAAGAAAAAATGATATCCAATGTTGTTGCAAACGTTATTACATACCTCAAATGTTTATAAAAATGAAGAATTTAAAGACTTCCTATCACTACATAAAATAGATTTGAAAATTTTTATTGGGGAGATAACACCATGGTTTTGGTACAGGAGGATCAAAACGCCCAGGAACATGTAATATACTATGAAAGTAAGGGTCTCATTGACACTGAAACTAGATATTCGCATGTCAAAAAAATGGCTTTCGCGGCGGTCATCATCGTCCAAAAGTTCCGCCACTATATCTTGCTCTGCACCACCACCATCATCGTAGACTCGAACCCCATGTACCACGTACTGACACGTCAGGTTCTTGGGGGCAAGTATTCACGTTGGATTGTGATACTGCAAGAATTCGACCTTCTTTTCGAGAAAGCCAAGTCTAAAAAGTCTTTGGTGTTTGCTGAGCTTATCTATGACCTTCCCCGTACTGATGTAGAAGTTGAGCACAATGATTCTTTTCCGGACGAATCATTGTTTTTCATCAGTACAACTGATCTGTGGTATGGAGATATTTCATTATATATTCAAACCCAATGCTTCAATCCTCAACTGTCTCGCGACGACCGTCATAGAATACGTCACCATGCGAAGTATTATCTGATCATAAGCGATACTTTGTACCGCTGTGGCATCAATTCAATTCTTCGACGTTGTCTAACTCACAATGAGGCTGAACGGGTTCTAAATGACTGTCATGCTAGGGCATGTGGCGGTCACCTCTCTAGGATGGATACATCCTAGAAGATTTTGCACGCAGGATATTATTGGCCTACTATGTTCAAAGATTGTATTGAGGCCGTAAAAAGATGTCCTCCATGTCAACACTTCCATATGAATAAGCACACCCATCCCGCCCTGTTACACCCGGTTATTGCCGTGGGCCCCTTCGCAAAAAGGGGCATCGATTTTATGTACTGTAAGCCTACCTCGACCGGGGGGGGATAGTTACATCATAGTAGCTGTGGATTACTTTACAAAGTGGGTCAAGGCAATGCCTACATACCAAAATGACGGCAAAACCGCTGCACTCTTCATGTTCAATCATGTAATAGCACGGTTTGGAGTTCTGCAGGCGATAGTGACCAACCATGGTTCTCACTTTCAGAACCATATGGTTGATGAACTGAGTTATAGATTGGGTTTTCGCCATGAAAACTCAACACCCAACTACCCGCAGTCCAATGGACAGGTTGAGGCCATTAACAAGGTCTTGAAAACTATGGTCCAAAGGATGGTAGGTACGCATAAGTCTAACTGGCATAACATGCTCTTTTCAACATTATGGGCCTACAGAACTTCCATTAAAACCAGCACAGGTTTTACTCCTTTCCAATTGGTGTATGGATTGAAGGTTGTCCTTCCTATAGAGTGCGAAATTTCGTCTCTACAACTCGCTGTCGAACTTCTTCCTAACACTACTACCGAGGAAGAACGTTTTCTATACTTAGCAAAACTTGACAAGTCTCGCTGAGATGCTGCCCTTGCTAACGAAGCACACAAGAAACACATCAAAGCTCAATATGACAAGTTTGTTGAACCTCATATCTTCAACGAGGGTGACCTAGTCCTCAGATACGACCAGAAGCATGATAAACTAGGAGCAGGAAAGTTCGAGTCCATGTGGCATGGACCTTATGTTGTCAAACGTGTTTTGGAAAAGGGAGCTTACGAGCTTGAAGACTATGACGGAATCTCTTTGGGTGAACCCCGTAATGGGATTTACCTGAAAAGGTACTATGCCTGAACCTGTCATGCATAGATTTTCTTGTATATACTGTACATCGCATGTTTTTGTGTTTTTTGCGTGGTGTGACGCGTTTATTTTTTAGTGTCTTTAGATCTTGTTTCCGCTTCTTATACCATGTTTTGTCTACATGTGCAGAAGGAAACGTGCTATGGATTTGCGGACAACACCAACCTGCATACCCGTAACCTTGCCTCGGTGGCCTAGGTATTGTATTCCCCAACAGGCAAGCTCATCAGCTCAGGAGGAAGTTGCCTCGGATCTGCAACCAATAATGCCGCAGAGTATCAGGCGGTAATTGGAACCCTAACCGATGCTACTTCCATGGGTATGAACCACATTGTCATCCACATGGATTCTCAACTAGTGGTTTCCCACCTCAACTGGGTCTATGCTATCTGTGATCCTACCTTGCTCCGTCTCTTCAGACGAGTACGTCTCCTGGAAAGGTCATTTGAATCCATTCAATACCTACACATTCCATGAGAGTTAAACACAGTTGTTGATTCGATGGCCAACTTCATTTTGGATTGGTACATCGCACACACCTAATACTCATAATATGTAAAAGCATTCATGACATGTAAATAATGTACTGTATAAAAGAAAAGCATATGAACAAGACCACATCATTCATCATTTTAAAAAACACATAATGTATAAATCGCCGAGAATGTCTGTATATATATATCATCAAAAGTAGTGCTAGTACAAAAATATGAAGCCTCGTAGCTTTCAGTAGTACAAAATCTGAGGCCTCTAAGCTCTCAGTACAAGTATAATGACGTCATCAGGCCTGACGCCTGGCCCATACACCTCCACGACGGACAGCTCTTTGTCGCTGAGTGAGGAAGCTATCCATAGTCCTCGCTACCTTGCGGACTAAGGCATTGAAGCATATCGACGCTCCAACCCCAAACCTTTGCATAGGTATCAGTAAGTCATCCACTGCTGGCTCAGGAACATCCACTGTCAGCTGGGACAAGTTCCTGTACACCTCCTCCATCTCCACGATGGTAGCATGAACACCTGGAGGCACGAATTCTTCCCCACCTCTATCTCTCCTCACCAGAAGAGAGGCTCCCACAGGCCGTACGGGGTCCACATCTGCACACACATGTTATATACTTGTCAGAACTGCATCAAAAAAATCATAAATATACAAAACTGAAAAATACAAAGGTTTTTTTTTCTTACCCATGTCTCCCCATGCTGCACCCTCGGGCAGCACCAAGTCAGGATCCTCTCTGTAATCCGTACCACCATACGGGTAGTCCTCAACCATGAGTAACTGGCTTTCCAGCCAACTGAAGAACTCACTACCAAAGCTGATGATAGGACCCCCACCATGGCGGGCCATCACCTTTTCCCATCTGAGAATGTGGGGATCTCTAGGCTCCCTCTCATCTAGTCGTACCTGTGGGTGCAAGAGGGGGATCCGCTCCAAGATGAATTATACCACAATCGATCCATATCCAAACTGCTTGAGCTCTCCCCGCCAACACTTGGTCAACTGAGCTCGGACGTTTGCAAGGAGACCCTCACACCAGTTGAAGATCTTGGGGGACATACAATCCTCTGCATAAATCATCTGAGTCCGAGTGGCCATGTGTGGGGCTTGGCTCCCCGCCACTCTAGTAATCGTGAACAATATGGTATGTAGTCGGCGATCCATGACATCCCTAATAGGAATCTTCCCACTGGAAGATCGAGCAAGAGCAGTACAATGCTGTGACACCATGTCATCGATAGAGCGGTCACTATCCTGTGTCCTGGTGAGAGCTACAGGGTCCCCTCTCCAGGACAAACCAATAAGAAAATAGATGTCCTCAATATCTATAATGAGGATGTGCTCACCAATCACAAAGTATTGTTGGGCCGCATCCCAACACCGGAGCATGTGTGACAATAGAGGGATTTGGGACCTCATCCCTTGAATCTCAAAGAACTTGAGCAAACCGCAGTTTCTCAAAGCATTCATGCACTTTGGATCATTGGCAGCTTGTATGTCTTCCACCTCGTGTTCTCTTTCCTGTCACTCTAGAACCATGTTTTCTTGCTAGAAACCTGCCAAAATGGGCATTTAAACATTGTTAGATCCTACTTCAACCACAATAAGTTCTCTTTTTGGGTTTAATTTGATGTTTGGGAAATGCATCTCCGTTGTCGCACTGTGATTTTGCACACAGTGCGATGACATCACACCCCACAAATTCGGGATTTCTGCCGAGTTGGTCTCGTCACAGTTCCCGAAATGGAAAACTACGACAAGCCGAAGGCGCAATAGCCCTCCATTAATTCATCAAAAAACCAAAAACATTGAACCTAAAATCAAAATCTAATCCACTAGAAAGTTGTTGGATGAATTCTAGGCTTACCTACTCCAGACGGTGGATGAAATGGCGGCTCGTAGCTCCCGGAATCGGCAAAGGAAGTTTTGGCTCCAAATTGGCACTTCTGCTCCCAAATTGGAAAATGAAACAATGGTGACTATTTTTGGCCCATTTTTCTATTTATAAATGAAAAAAGAATATTCCTTTTTCAAATATTTGATGCTCTAGGGTCATTTGCCATAGTTTTGATCATTTTTATCGTATTTGGGATATTATTTGGCTATTTGACATAATTTCCGAGTATGCAGGAGTTGTAAGCGGTCTTTCATGTCGTTCCTCGTGTCACAATGGTCATGTAAGGTATGAACACTCCTTTGAATGTTTTGTCATTATTTTTACAACGGTTAGATTGTAGTTATTGCGTGACGATGAGCTCACTCTTCATTTGTTCTCGTGCTCTTGAAACTATGAGAATAAGTACCGAGTTGTGATTTATCACTTTTCCGGGCTCGTTAAACTCCTATGGAAAAGGAGACACCCCGGAGTCTACCGTTAAGTTCTTTTCAGGCTCTCGAAAAATGAAAAGATTGCCTAGCGAACTTGTCGCGTTCACGCTTGTTAAATAATTTGAATGGTCATCTCCCTGGTGATAATTTACCCATTTTTCGGAGCAGGGGGCACTAATTACGAAAAAGGTATACTCCATCCAATCATGACTGGAAGAGTCCTCTCCCGCATTGTTTAACCCTTTTTCGGGCGATGAGGCTAACTTTACAAAAAAGGACCGTTGGAGTCTTCTTTAGTTCTTTTCAGACTCTCTAAACATGAAATGACGACCGAGTTTACCTTCTATGGACTCGTTAAACTTTTGCATTGAAGGGCCCGCCATGGGACGAACCCCTCCTATCCCAGGTTTGGAAAATATTTGGGATTGGACTCATCTATGAGATGAGCTATACCGAGCATCTGGTTACCCTCATCAAGCTCGTAAAAAACACATGAGGCACTCATCATTCATGATGGGGAAAAAGGAAAGCTTTTATGTTACACACTTTGTTAGTGGTAGTATGTAGTCATTCTTGAACATGGCACTCATCTGCATTTGCATACAGCACTTGGATCATCTGTTTGTCCTCGAGTTCCACTTATTTCCTAAGTCTTGTTACTCCTTTGAGTCATTCAAAGAAGGCTTCCGTCATCAGTCGTATTAGGAATTTGTGTCGTACTCATCATGTCAATACTTCCAAGTCATGCCATGCCCATGTTCAAGAATATGTCCATCATTTGTCATCTACAGTCAATACGCCCACCACCATGTCGGTCTACTCTGAGTCAGTCCTGCATGTTACTATACCATCCGACCTAATCTACACATCTTTTGTCATGTTTCATGTCGATTGATGGGGGATTCATCATGGCCCTCCTTCGGAGGATTCATCCTTGTCGAAATCAACTCATCCTCCGAGGATTGAATCTAGAAACGAACCAAGTACCTTAGCCCTACATGCCTCAATGGCAGGTTACCTCGCTTTCAACATGAGTTTACATCATTGACTCTTGATTGAAAGATTTCATCTTGCGTTCGACTTCAACTCACTTATGATATGTACTGTGATACCTTGGGAATCATTGACATGAATGGTGATCTCCCTCGCGCTTGTTAATGGTTTACATCAATGACCGGTAATCAAGTGGTTTCTACCATGTTCGACGTCAAGACATTTGTAATCACATGGATAGATTCGTATCATTGCGGGTTCGGCTTGAAGACCCTGGGGAGTCATGTTATACCCAGGTTGCGATGGATTTTGTATTGAGTTATATTACACGGATCCACATTTGTATTGGTCATGGATGTGTTATCATCTCATCATGGATCTACGCTTGTGTCTAGTAGCAATGATTGTGTTCAGTCGGTCATTACTACCATGGATCTTCATTGTATTTGTCGGCAGCCATGTTATGAGTCATTTGAGACTATGTGCTCAGAGTCAATTGTACTGCAGCAGCATCCTTCGTCCAACAAGTCCATTTCCATTCCTTCTATCAAAGCATTTCACCTGTCCATCTTTTAACAGCTTCATGCTTTGGGGGGCATTCTGTTACACCTAAAATATTCCCATCATGAGATTTAGTGTATACACCTCTGGAGTTACCTTGATTGAGTGATTGTCCTGGAAGGATTTGTACCTATTTTATACTAGGTTTTGAGAGGTCATCACAGGTTGCGCTCATGCAACATGTGACATCGCACCTTGCTCCGTTACAGGATGCGACGAAGTCAGTTAGAAGGAAAAAATAGCTTCTTCGAGCTCCTTCTCGAAGCTTTCTGACTTGGAACCTTATCCCTGACTTCTTGGGAGAGTTGGTACTCAATTCCTAACACCTTGGAAAGATCCCTTAAGTCTCTCCTATCATCTCTCAACCTATCCTATCCATACCCTATCCACTTAGTCCCATTTAAATGAATCTCCTCCCATTCTAAGGGGAGGAAGTCTATGGTATTCTTATGTTGGTGAAATCAAGCCCAATAAATCTAACATTCTAGCTTGGGGAACCTTCACTTCTCTCAAGGAGCTTTGGCATGGCTTGTCGGAAGGAGCTTGCAGTGTTAAGGCAATGGTTGTAACCTTCTTCTCTATTGTACTTCTCCACTTTTCAATACAGTTAATATAATTGCTTTTCATAAATGTTGTCTCTTTGATAATGTTTAGAGTTTTCTTCCTTAAGTGTTAACTTAGATCTTTCATATGAGATATATGCTTTCACTTCTCATGGTCTATTACATGTTCAACAGGGTTTAGCTACTTGCAATCTGGAAGCGCTGGAGCATTGGATCAACGAAGGAGAAAGGGATCTACAAATCTAAGGTAAGCGATCTACTTTTATGTTTGTACTTCTACATGATCTAGGAAAGTAATCTATGTTCTGTCCTATTTGTTCTAGACTTACGTTAAGCTAGGGAGATCAGGCCTTGAGTCCACTCTCGGTAGATTGTCTGTGAAACAATAATCAACCATACCCTTCAGGTACCTCAAAATATGCTTTGCAGCAATCAAGTGAACATGTCTCAGATCCGTCAGGAACTGGCTCAATGTGTTCACAACAAAGCAAATATCTGGTCTCATATTCGTCAGGTACATCAAGGACCCAATCATCTGACTACATTGTGGCATCAACCGACTCTGATGAAGCATCACTCAATAGCTTCAGGTTCGATGCCATAGGTGTGGCCATGGCCTTGCAGTTTATCATCCCAAACCTCTTCAGGATCTCTACTGCATACTTCCTTTGTCCAAGGAAGATTCCATCCGCACTCTGCCACACCTCCATGCCTAGAAAATAGTGCATCATACCCAGATATCTACTTCACATTTTTCTTGGCTAAGGAAAAATCTCATCTGATCTTAGCCACATATCTAATCACAACAATCATGCCAAGATTCTTTAACTCGGAGATCTACTCCCTCTGAAGTGGAGTTTTCTATATCTGAGTATTGTCCTCCCTTTGTGACTGAACATCATTCACACTCTGCATTGAGTGATCTTCTGCATATCTATCTGTGCCATCTCCCGACAGATGGGTCTACTGATATGAGCCTCAAGATCACTCGAACTCTATGGTGAGTTCCTTCTTGCATCCATCTGTATATACAAACCATCTTCAACCTTGTAGCAAAGGTTGAAATCCGTATCACCCGTGGTGATCATCAAGCTCATCAAATGACTATCAATCCTAGGTACCTGTTGAACCCGTACAAAGCTTTCTTCATCATGTGATTCTCTATCGAATCTTAGGAGTTTGTTGGATTCTCGGTCTTGTCATCCATGGGTGTAATCTATCTCTGGAAGTGTGTCTAGCCATTGGAGCAAACATCTCGCCATGATCCTCCCTCTATTTTTTCCATTGTTAAGTAGGCTGGAATTTATATTAGTTTGAAGAATTGCTGCTAGTGATTTACTAAGATTGAAGTTTTCCAAGAATAAGCATCATGTTGCTTTTAGAAGAGTTGAAGAACCCAATTCTTCATCGAGCTTGTATTGTTCACAGCAGCCTGGGAACCCATTTTAAGAGGTATTAAATATTATTATACTATTTAAAAGTTGGATTGGAATTGGGCTAACAAGCTAACTATAGCTGCACTGATGCAGAAAAAAAGATCCATAAAATTAGTTATGGCAATTCACTTTGAACATTTGGAAAGTGGATTTTCCGTGTGTGTCTTAAGTTATGTTTCACTAATAAAATCCTCATGTTTAGGAAGATCATGAAAGAGTAAAATAGTATTAATTTTGGCTGTGAGGATGAAAGTTGGATTAGAATGGGTTTAGCAAGTTAATTGTATTATTATATTGGTTAAAAGTTTAAGAGGCAAGATCAATTTGGGAAAATGTTGAGACAACAAAGGTGGCATAGTGGCTTAGAGACTGATCCGCTAGATCGGGGTGAAATGTGGTTATGTTATATGACATATATAATGTTCAGTGCTGCCATATCCAGTGAAAAATAAATCCTATTGACTTTACTATGTAAGTAAACAATGAAATTTTGATGAACTCGTACATTTTCAAATGAAAAGAATGACTTATTTTTACATGTCATCATTGAAGGGTTCAATATCTCATAACCCTTCAAAGTGAAATGGGACCCCACCCTTCAAATTTGATCCCTGTTCAAGATTGATCTATTAAAACCCACGTACTGTCAAATTTAATGCAAACTATCATGTGATCTATCAAACCTAGCCACATTAAAATCGCACTTTCTAGATGACGAATATTGTAACCAATAACTGTGTGCCATGCGAGCTGAGTTAATACACCACATCAATCCAATTAACAATAACAATAACAAGAAATACATTTTCAAATTCCAACTTGGGACTGATGTATCATTAAATAAGGAGATCGATTTAAATCTATCGATTGTGATGCCCAATCTTCATAATGCACAATGCAATGGATCAATTAATAATAAAATAATATACCATATATAATGCATGCTCAAACTTTGGTTTCAACAACAAATACCATATGGCTTATAAGCTTGTGAACTCGAACCTCCTACATTGGAAACAAACCATATTATCTTCCTATGTGTCCATCATATGTTGCAATATATACCAGCATAGATCCATCTTAAAGGGGATCTACCAAGCGCTGAGAGGGATCAAAACTCTTAAAGGTGCAAACTCATTTTTAGACTGGAAATGTCTACGAAGCGTGTAATGCAATGCTTATGGTTTTAATTTATCTCATTTATGTAGTTATATATATATATATGTCGTTCTAAATATTTTAAATATGATCTTAGCCGACATGTATTTTTTATAATATTTTATTATTTTTTACAAAAGACACGTGTCAGCTATAGGATGAGCACGGAACGAGTTACACATCTCCCCCCTACTAGGATGTAGAATGCGCCTCTTGGCGCAATAACGCTTGTATGGAATCACAAAAAATTTTGTTGTTGTGCTCAAAACCTATGCATATAATCATATGTTTTGACTATGATCAAAACATCATCAATATTATTGTAAGCCCTCAAAATTTGTTGATGTGAATGCCATATATAATATGAATTAAAACCACTAAGGCTTCAATAAATCTCTTTTGCACCAAATGAAGTGATAGCAACTTTGATTAAACAGAGGTATAAGTCCCACAACTAGCCCATCCAAACAAGAACATATGTGCAAGCCAGGCAAATCACTTTTCATATATTAAGAATCATTCTTTGGTGTTAAATAATTAGTATGTTATTCTTTGCTTTTAGGGGGTCCCACCTATTATTATATCATAATAATAACAATAAATATGCCTTGTAACACTTTGCAGGCTTATAACTAGTAGCGAATTTTATTAGTCAACATGACTCTCATGTTTGACCAATGTTCAATCTTTGGACTGGAGCATGGTGTATTTTTTTCCAACACACTCTAAAATGGCTTTTTGGCACTTCAAATCTAGGAGGAATTGACATGCATGGGCTACACTCCTTCCCAAGTGTCTTCACTCTCATTCTATAGTTCTTTGGAAAGTTTGTAGCACTTCTAGAACCTATATTCAAGACCATGGGTGAATAGTGGATAGCTCTTCACATCTATAATATTTGGACAGTCCTCTGATGTCCTTATTGCTCCATCTCTTATTCCTCCTTAAAGTGCTACAGCTCCTGAATTCAACCAGCTCTGATACCATATGATCCATAAACTATAGGCTCATAGCATGTCAGTCTCGTAAACACGGATAATGCGGAAATTTATAAAAAGAAGAAGATTGATCTTTGTTCTCAGGGTAACTCTAAAAGCAAACTCCTCCTTTCTTAATTATCAATAGCCTGCAAAAAAATGTTCTTCTATTTTGGGAACTTTGTCAAGAAGGATTTCACTGCTTGGATTGTTGCATTCATATAGGTATAAAATGATACACCCAACCATGAAGAGGCTACTCAATTAACACAAATTCCAAGTCTCTGATTAATTACAAGTCTCCACAACTAAGACCCTTACCCCAATGCATTCAAGGAGGAGATAAAATAAGAGGTTGAATGCATTTTTTGGGGAGATAAATTGCCCACTCAAAACAACATTGAATTCCATGTGGTGGCATAAGTTTCAAACAAATAAATTCAATGGAATTAAATTCAATAATTCATTCCCAGTGATGGCTATTGAGCCATTCAATGTTTAAATGCCCCAGAAGAAGGTCATGGGGAACATTGTTTTGGTTCTTCTGAGAACAAGAAATCATTAGCTATATTAGAACAAGGAATGGTTAACGGGAATATGAGGAATTGGCTTAGCAGGAGTGCTATAGGTGATGGTTATTAGAGAAACCATTAACAACTTTCTTATTTGTTGTTCATAGGTGAGATTGCATTATATTAACAATAGAAGAGCAGAGAATGCATTTGCATTTAAGTACCAAAAAACTAAATAAACAACCACAAAATAGAGTGCTCAATAGTAGGAAGACATGCATATTTTTTACCCTGGTAACCCAATTGGGAAAAACCAGCATTCATGGAGATTTATAATTGCTCGTAAATTTATTACAATGGTGAACTATGCACTCTCAAATGAGATTTTGTTGCATTGTTACCCACTAGCAATATTACAGATGTCATGGCTCAAACAACCTTCTCCTCATGAATGGATAGGCACAACAACTCCTTCTTCCATCGATCTTTGAGCAACCTCTTCAAACCCTCTTCTTTGACAATGCATTTCTACTTTACAAGCTTCAAGTCTCCCTCTAATTGGTTTTTCCCCTTTCTTCATCAAGCCAACACTCTTAATAGAGTTTCCTGGAATGCCAACAATCAAGATGGTTCTGTTAGAAAAAGTAATCACCTCCCGCTTTTGTCAGTTAGATTATTAGAAGTAAAGCTAAGTTCAGCTTAAAGCATAAAGCTTAAGGCATAAAGCATAAGGCATAAATCATGAGTTAGGTTAAGGTTTTAGTCTGTAAAAGTGTTTAAATAGAGGCCTTCATTTCATTGTAATTATGAACTTTTATGTGAATAGAAAAGCAGCAGCTTGTTCCATAAAATTCATCATGGTATCAGAGCTTGATTAAGTCTCTTGGAGAGCATATTGATCCAAGAGTAGATCCAAGCCTGTTGTATTCTTCCATAGCGAAGAAGGCAGAGATTGTTTGATCGTAGCGAAGAAGGCAGAGATAGTTCGATCGAAGCCAAGATCTTTCCCCAGTCAAGTGAGAGAATTGATCCAAGAAATTGGACAGAGATCCGGGTTCCAATCTGAAGCACAAGACTAAATCGACTTGAGAAATCTTTTAGTTCCGCAGGTCTGAAGCAAATTCGTGAAGAAACTCCAACCTCCATTGGAGATTGAAGAGTGTGAAGATGGTGGCCAAACTTTTGTGTTGAAGGAGGTGCCATCGATATGTTCATTGAAGAAGAGCAATCTACTTGCAAATTCTGTAACGGGTCTGTAAAGACAAAATCTGATCCGCGTGAAGATAGTTGTTGTGGAGAAAGACCTGTCGAACAAGCCATAAATACACCTTGTCGTGAAGAGGGAGCCGATCCACTGTCCCCTTCTGAGGAGCTGTCAGTTTAAGAGAAATCTTGTTAGAGAATTTTGTCATTGAGAGATACGAGTGAAAGGACTCTGTATAAGGAGATCGTTGTTGAAGAGTGACATCGTGTGAAGAGGGTCCGGCCCTGTTTTAATCTGTAGAGTTCTGTGTTGAAGAAGGCAACTAATCTTCCTGAGAGATCATTATTTTTTAAACCGTAAAAAAAATAAAACGGATATGCACTTGCATGAGGAGTAGCAGCCAACTGCATGGGATGAGATCGCTGGTATAAGTTATCAGCATGCAAAACAAACAAAAAGAGCCTTGAATAGAAATGGTTGTGGAAGACACTGTCGTGAAGAAGATCCACCGAATCCACCAGTAAATATAAAGAGAATTCCTCCATTTGAGGAATCCGTGAAAAACAGAGTTGCATGAGAAGAATCGGCCGAGGAGGAGGCACACGCTGCTGTGAAGAGAGAAATTTCGCGTCCGTGGAGAAAGAAAGGAAATCCCCCAGCGTGAAAAATTAAAATCATTGGTTAGCAGTCCGTGGAGAAAATCCTGTGAAGAAGTGAGTTGTATCCGCTTGAAGAACTAAAAGCGTGGAAAATCCAGTCGATGTCAAATCGCATGCCAAGCGAGTGGAAACGTGAAGAGAAGCAAAATATGGTGAGTTTGAAATGAAATCGCAGCTATTGGGTTTGAAGTTCTTCCTGCACGAGGAAGAACAAATCCGTGATCGAATCGTGAAGGAGGAAATTGCTTCCTGTGTGAAGAGCCAACCGCCTTCTGAGAAAGTGTCTGCCTGTTTTGGCAACAATCATGGTCAGATTTGAAGTGAAGTTTTGCGTGAAGGGCGACGAGGAAAGAGTTTCCATTCCATAAGGATAGGCCTTTGATATGAGCTTGTCATTGTGGCTGGAAGAGATCCAACGTGTTTGAGGTCAAATCCGGTGAAAGGTCGCGTTTGTTACGGAGGAGCCGCAGAGTTTCTTGCAGTGAACTGGCACGCATTCTGGTCAAATTTGGCGGTGTGAGGCAAGCAAAAGGCCTGAGCGTCATAAGGAAGAGCAAGTTTGGGGGCAGTCACGATCTGGTGGAGGTCGCCCCATTTGAAAATCAATGGCTGAAGAAAGCCAAGAAATGGTCAATAGCGCATGATATTAAAGGTCTGTAGCCCAAGATTAAGGAAAAGCTAAGATATCAGGGAGATCTTGCATTAAGGGGGCGCCAAGCAAATTCCATATTTATTTTTTAGGGGCGATAAGGAAGGAATTATGTAGACTCAAGAGAAGGATTCCGTAGTCTTCAGTAGGTCTCGAGAGAAGGTTGAAGACTGGAGCCCAAAGAAGAAGAAAAACATTGAAAGCCTCAAAGTTTGGAGCAGAAAGTATGAGAAGCAGTTGCATGAGCACATTGTAGCAAAGAAAGTTGAGATGAAGATGTTTTGTAAGGCCTAGCTGAGACATAGACTACCAGGCATTCTTTTTTTATGAAAGCCCTTGCAGAAAACATATTTTAGCAACAATTAGATCTTATGTTTAGCGGTCGTAATTAAGGGGGAGTGTTATAAAAAGTAATTACCTCCAGCTTTTGTTAGTTAGATTATTAGAAGTAAAGTTAAGTTCAGCGTAAAGCATAAAGCATAAGGCATAAAGCATGAGCTAGGTTAAGGTTTTAGTATGTAGAAGTGTTTAAATAGAGGCCTTCGAGTCCATTGTAATTATGAAGTTTTATGTGAATAGAAAAGCAGCAGCTTGTTCCATAAATGGTCTTTGGGTCCATTGTAATTATGAAGTTTTATGTGAATAGAAAAGCAACAGCTTGTTCCATAAAATTCATCAGATTCATTTCACCTTCTTGATGCCTTTTGGCCTTCTACCTTCAAACTCAAAGTTGAAATTAATTTTGCCAAAATTAAATTTTGATTAAAATCTTTTAATAAGGATCCATTTTGGATCAATATGGAAGGAGGAAGCACTCAAGAGAAGTGTAGAATTCAATTGTCATCATAATTGGGTGGTTTACAGTCAATCTTGCAGCTAACATGAATCCTAGTGCCTCATCCACACAATGTGCAAGTTCTCTATACCTGGAAGTGTCATGATAAATATGTTAACATCCACAAAAGAAATTACTATTATTTTTTCCTCTTATTGTATTTTAAGATCAAAATGTGGTATATGATTAAGAGAGTTTCCTATCTCAAGCTCTCAACTAACAACCACGTTCAATTCCCGCCATGACTAGGTAGCGTTTGCTACAATAAAATCAAAAGGTAAACTAATAATTTGCAGATCTTGGTGTATTTTAAATGTTATTAAAATGGTATTTTATTTCTACATATTATATTTAATTTTATTTTATTCCAGCAATCGAAAGTGCACTTCCCATTAAACAAAATTTGGTATTTTGAAATTCTCGTAGAGTTGAATATTTCATAAGCTTAATTTTGAACCTATTTTGGGAGAAACTAGATCCGAAAATTTGGATATTGTATAGGAAATTGTCAAATTCCAATGCCAAATATTCGGTTAGGATTGGAGCTTAATTGAAAAAGGTTGAGTCACGGATTTTATGTTTTTCCCAAAGGTTTCAAAGTGCTTTTCTTGAGGGCTTCAAAGTGTTGGATATCAATTTAGAATTTTCAAGCGGATTACTTTGCTTTCCAGCCAACACTGGACTTTTAAGCTATCAACAAATTATGGCCATAAATATTCTAAATATTTGACACAATTCACAAATGATTAAGCTTATAGTGTTTGATTTGAAAGGCAATGGTTTTCAGCACTTGATGGACATTTGGTTATCATATCGGAAGGCTTCTTTCACAAATGATTAAGCTTATAGTTTTTTATTTGCAAGGCAATGGTTTTCAGCACTTTGGACATTTTATCATATTGGAAGGCTTCTTGGAGCTTTAATCTATTTCAACCCTAAGAATATACAATAATTGGGAATTATGTCTCCTACAAGCTCTAGTTTAATAAAAATAGATGATTCTTAATAAAATTTAATAAAAATTAGCTTAAATTGTTTTTAACATTTTACCATTACCATGTTAATCACTAATCATACTTCTCTTTATGTGGTAATATACGCAAGAGATCAGTTAATGAACCGATTAAATAAAATTATAAACTAAACCAAAGGATGGGAACACTGTATATTAAGCTAGTAACTATAAGTCTAAAGGCTTGTTGGAGTTATAATTGTTGAGTTAACCGGGATTATGGGTTGACATCACTTTTGATGATTGAAGTAGAAGAGACCTAATGAATAATATTTTTGAATGAGGCAACTTGGGTTTCGCTCTGATTGACAATGGTGGTCGGTAGGGTTTCGTCTGGTCTGAGAGCCGGAGTTTGTTCATCTGACCTGGTCTCTGCTCTGGGTCTTGGGGATTCGTTGCCTATGGGACATGGCACCCTACCCTGCTTCTGTTAACTCGTTTTTTGAGCGTCAAGATCCTCTCAAGGGTTTTGGTTGTAGTCCTAGAGTCAACCTCCCGACCAGGGGGTCATGACCAACCAAGTAAAACAAGTGGGAAGGTATTTTTTAATCCTCCAACCATCTCCCGAATTTTTCAGTGTCCCTGGTGTCTTTTTCTGGGTCCAGACTTGCATTGTTGTCGGGGGTTTCTGGGTCTTCGTCTTCTCTATTGGGTTTCTAGGATTTTGTGGGTTGACTTGTGGGGCTCGTTTCGCCTCGGTGCCTTACTCTTGTAGGGGTTCCTTTTCTCTGGCATTTCAGGCGTTTCTAGTGTTTCTATGGTCTGACTTCTGTACCACCGGGGATCTCGTATTGTTTAATGATTTTCATCGTTCTTTGGGGCTAACCTGGGTGGTCTGTCTTGTTTCGGTGTTTTTTTTCCCTGTCGTGGGATGGGGTCTGTGGCTCGTGAGGTCCCGGCTTCTCTGGTTAGGGTTTGGGTTAACCCTTGTGCGACGGTGTCCTTCATGTCTCAGTTGTCTATTCAAGATAGTACCTCAAAGGAGACAGTGGTCACGAAGATGCATTTAGAGGAGAGCAGTGGACCTGAGGGTTTAGTGCATGATTGGCACTTGGCGCCACTTCCCCTGAAGTTGGCATATTCGTCAATGAGGGTTAATCTCCATCCTCGGAGGAAACCGAGAGGCGGCTATGCGACTGAGTAGGCGTCGAAAGAGTGTTATCATTGCACTTTGGGTCGCGACGTGACTATGGATATGGTATCGAATATGGCCACCAGGGCTTTGGTCGGCAGGATGGAGCACTCTCGCTTGAACAGGGGGGAAATTGTGGATTGGATCATGCGAGTTTGGAATCCCTGATCCATTACATTCCTCTGGTCATTATGCTAAAAAACAGATGGATTTATTTTCATTTCTTGTCATAGGAATCGTTATTGTCGATCCTTGAGAAGTTCTGGGTCTTGGGGATTGGTTCACTGGTGCTGATAAAGTGGCACCCAACTTTCAATCCTCGCAAGGAAAAATTGGCTAAAAGGCACTTGTGGGTTCTCTTCCCCGACTCTCCGTTGGTTTGTTGGTGTTTTCAGGCTTTTCTCAGTGTGGCAAACTCCATTAGTCACTTCATCCTCATTGAGGAGAGCACCCTCATGGCTTCCGAGCGGATATGCCCTCGTGTTCTGATTGAGGTTGATGTCTCATCGGGTTATCCGGCTGAGGTGGAAGTAGATTGGGCTCACAGATCCTTTACTCAGCTACTGGACTACTGGCATGTGCCCTTTAGGTTTTTTTCTTACCGGAAGCCTGGTCACCTCAGTAAAGATTATAAAGGGCAGTATCACGATGCATCCCGGGGCTCTGATGCAAGGAAGGTTTCCGAGTACCTGGCTCAGTCATTCAATCTGCCCATTCCTTTTGATGATGGCTCGACACTATTATGTCGTGGTAAGTTTAAGCTTTTTCTCCCTCTCTTACTTAAGTCCTTGACTATTGATGAATTTGTTGCAGCTTTAGTTCAGGGGATGGATTCGGGGTTCTCTGAGAATAACGCTGAACACCTACAACCTTGTACCCTTTTCCCTTCCGGGACGGGAGGGTCCTTGCTTCAGGGGGAGGAGATTGATGGGGTGTCGGTCTCTTCTGCAAATTCCTTGGGTAAAGGGGGATTGGACATTGTACTGCCTCCCAGCTCCTTATCGGATATAGAGGCCACTGAACCTGTCTCTGGGGAGAAGGATCCTGGGCATCTAGAGGTTAACTTGGGGGGTATGGATTCTTCTTCTCCATGGAGGTTTGGATCCCTGGATTATAAGCCCCTTCTCATGCCAAAACTTGACTTAGTTCCTCTTCTATTTTTGGGGGGTTCGAGTCCTGTGTGGCCTCTGATACTGGGTTTTCCTTGGGCTTTATTAACCGGTCTAATATTACCATCTGGCACAAACATTCATGGAAAAAGAATAAGGAGGTTAGTTGGGATGGTGGGTAGGTCATGCATAGGGTAAACCCTAAGTTACCTTTGGTCACAAGTATTTCTAGGGCTTTGAACCTAGCTCTTCTTTTGGGTTGCTTAGAGCAGGAAATGACCCCCCACCGGTTCCTCGATGATCCTTTCACCCTTCAATGCTCAGGGGTTGGACATCCTACCCAAAAATGATGTTATTCGCCATTTTTTGGATACTATGAAGCTTGCAATCCTTTTCCTTCAGGAGACTATGCATGCGGGGAAGGACGCCATTTCTTTTCTTTTGAGCATTCGGCCAGGGTGGAAATGTTGCACCATAGATTCCAGTGGCCTTTCAGGGGGGCTTTTGGCTGCTTGGGACCCCCTTCTGGCTGACATGAAGCCTTATACTGTTTGTGCAAGTGTCGTATTAATGGGGAAGCTCAAAGGGCATAGTTCGGAGTTTTGCATAGTCAACTTATATGGGACCTATCACGACCGGCAGTCCTTCTGGGAGCAAGTGTTTGCGAACAAGGTTATGGAGAATCATAATGTCATCATATGTGGAGACTTGAACTTTACTATTTCCTCTTGTGAAGTTTGGGGTTCTGGACGTAGGGAGGATCCTATGGCAGGGTTTCTTATGGACCATTTGGAGGCCGCTGACATGATGGATGTCGTGCCTTCTCACTTAGTCCCTACATGGAACAATGGCCGGTCTGGTTCTCATGGATTGGTGAAGAGATTGGACCGTTTCCTCATCAAAAATGCATTATTCAATGGCTTTGATCACGTTCGGTCCTGGGGGGTGGCAACTGGTGTGTCTGACCATAAAGCCATTTTCCTTGAATTTCAACTTCAGGCTAAGAGGTCGGCTTACCCATTCAAGTTTAATAGCTCATGGCTAGAGGAACCGGATTTCTGTGATTTAATTACTAGCAGTTGGCAGTCTATGCCGGATAATGAAGGGCTATCACACCTCTTCAACCTTAACAACAAGTTGGACGCAATCTATAATGAGACCATCCGATGGGAACGCCACAAGAAACAGGCGGATGACATGGAACTCAGGGACATTGAAGGTAAGATCCATAGAATGGATCATGATGTGGTTTTCTTCGATGAGGACCATCGCGGGGATATGCAAGCTCTTTACAATCAAAAGCAGCAACTACTGAATATTAAAGAAAGTACCTAGCATCTTAAAAGTTGGGATTTATGGATGGCTAAGGGGGATGGAAAAATGAGGTTCTTCCACAACTATGCAAATCAGCGACGCAACAAGAACTCCATTTGGGAGGTCAAAGGGGCGGATGGTGTCTATAGATCTGATACGACTTTTATCTAGGAGTCTGCTAAGTAATATTTTCGGGAAGCCTACCAATAGCCTCAGGTAAACAATCTTGTTGAGTAGTTAAAAATCATCAAGCTCTTCCCTCGGTTCCTTAGCCATGAGGAAGGATCGGGGATTGAAGTGCCCGTATCTATGGAAGTACTAAAGGCTGCTCTATGGACTCTGGCCAAAGAGAAAAGCCTAGGCCCAGACGGCTAGACGGTGGAATTTTTTCAGCATTTCTTCGACTTCATGGGCTTGGATATTTTGAGGGCAGTGTAAGAAACTCGTAGCAAAGCGACTATGCCTAAAAGGCTCAACGCTACCTATATCGCTCTGATACCTAAGTTGGACAAGCCAAAGGGTTTCTCGGAGTATCGCCCCATTTTCTTATGCAATACTATGTAGAAATTGGTGGCTAAATCATTGACATCCAAATTAAACCTTTTTTGGCCAAGTTCATAACGCTGGAACAGTTCGGCTTTTTGTTCAATGGGAAGATTTTGGACGCGGTGGGCGTTGCTTAGGAATGTATGCACTCCATAAAGACCAAGAATCTCAGCGCTTTCATCCTCAAGCTGGATTTGGTGAAAGCCTACGATCGGCTTGATTGGTCATACATTCGCCTCATTCTTATTCAGATAGTCATTCCTCTTAACATGGTTCAGTGGATTATGGCTTGCATCACCACCACCACCTTTGGAGTGCTTATCAATGGAGATCCCACGTCTATGTTCTCTTGCAGCCGAGGCATCCGGCAAGGTTTCCCCTTATCTCCTCTTCTCTTCATCTTGGCGATTGACGGGCTGAGCAAACTTATCCAGGAAGTAAAGGACGATCGATGCATCAGAGGGGTAAGAATTTCTCGGGCTCTGTCTATCTCCCATTTGCTTTTCGTTGATGATGTAATGATCTTTGGAGAGGCTACTGTTAGAGAATGGCTGTTATATAAGGACATTTTTGAAGCATTCTGCATGGCATCGGGGATGGATATAAGTCTAAACAAGTAACCCTTTCTGTATAAAGGGGTCGAGGAGAATGTTATCGAGGAGATGCGGGATTTGTTTCCCTATGTCTTTGATCATATTGATTTTGGTATAAAATATTTGGGCTTTGAGCTTAAACCTGACTACTATGGGAGGGCGGACTAGGGATGGATGTTGCAGAAGATCGATTATAGGATCTATTGTTGGGCGGCTAGATGGTTGTCTATTGATGGGAGGCTGACACTAGCCCATTCTGTGATCCAAAGTATCCCTATTTTCTGGTTTGGTCTCTGAAAGCTTCCGACTTCGATTCTCAATGGTGTGCGGAGCAGACTCTTTCGTTTCATCTGGATAGGCAAACCTGAGGTGAGGAAATGGCATTTAAGTTCATGGCAAAGTTTGTGCTGGCCCAAGGCTCGTGGAGGTTGGGGTCTTAAGAATCTGGATCTTTTTAACGAGGCAATGCTGGCAAAAATCTTATGGAGGGAATTGACTGATGATGGTCTCTGGAGCAAGGTTATATTCATTAAGTACCTTAAAACCTACACTACCACCTAGTGGTTGCGGAACCATCAGACTGGTTCGACTCATGCCTCTGCGATATGGAACAACTTATACAATACTTTGGTCTCATTGGACCATGGTTAAAATGGAAGATCGGGAAGGGAACTGAGATTTCCGCAGGGGTGGACCCTTACATTGGAGATGACGGAGTGTATAGGTTTCCAGATGAACTAATCAAGGAGCTCCAGGATCGGGAGTTGGTGGTGCTATCACAATTTTATTCGAACCGTAGTGACCTTTCCAGTGAGTGTTGGCTCTCTGGTGAAGAAATAAACCTTTCTTTACATTGGCACCCTACATAGGGAAAGTACATTTCCAGCCCTGCGTCAGCAGGTATCAAGCTTACTAATGAGGATGATATCTTGACTTGGGACGATCCTGGTTCAAAAGGAATTCTATCGGTGAAAAACTTATATAACACTCTGGTTGGGAAAGTGCCTAATCCTCCCTTGCAGCGTTGGTGGCACAAGAGACTTTGGGAATGGAACATTCCTCACAAACTCAGACTCTTTATATGGCTATGCCTTCAGAATAAAATTCTCTCCTGGCACAACATACAGAAACGGGGAATATGTAGACCGGGCATGTGCGTTTTGTGCAAATCAGATGACGAGGACATACTGCACATTTTTATTCATTGCAGTTATGTGAAATCGGTTTGGCAGGTAATTCGGGGTAGGCCATATGTCCCAGATGAATGGAAGGGGCCTGATCTGGAAGATTGCTTAAACAAGTGGTTTGACAGTCACGGGAAAAACAACACACTCCCATTATTCTTGATAGCAGGTGTTTGGAAAGCCCGTAATGACGGGATATTTGAAGATTCCCTTTCAGCTGTTCAAGCCACGGTTTACAGCATCTTATACCAATGGAACGCGTATCCTGAGAGGATAGACTTTTTAAAGAGACGTCGGGTTACTTTCCCAGCGATGGAGGAAGGTGTTATTTATGGGTTCTTCGACGGGGCCTCACAACAAGGAATATGCGGAGGTGGTATTATGTTTCATTGCAGCAACACCCACAGCATTCAGCTTCAGGTGGGCTTCGGAGGAGGAGACGGCTTAAAGGCGGAACTTCTGGCACTTAGATGCCTGTTATGGTTTGCTCGGAGGAAGGGTTTTTGTCGCTGACCATATATGGTGATTCGCAGCTGGTGGTGAACTGGTTTAACGGGAAATTCACGATCATATCTCTTCTTCTTGAACCCTGGATGGAGGAGGTGAGGTGGCTACAATCTTCCTTTGATCAGATCAGTTGTCAGCACATCTACCATGAGGCGAACATGGTAGCTAATCAGCTATCAAAGGCAGGTATCGGCCCTTTGGATGGCTTTATGCACTACAATGAACGTCTGGAGGAGAACACGATCGATCATGGCAGTATTCGATGTTTCTGAAGTATCAGCAACCTCCCTGCTTCCTTGTTTAGAGACTCTTTGTTAGAAAGAACTCAGAGCGAGTAACTATTTGTTTCACCTCCGGGAGGTTTTGTTTTATTTTTGGTCTGTTCAGCATCAAGCCATCTCCGGTTGAAAGGACTCATATGTCAATTATTTTGAACATCCAATGTAACCTTGTTTTATTTCTCATAATATCAAGTGTACATATTTTTTTCTCTAGAAATAAAAAACTGTTGAGTTAAACAAAAAACTAGTAAATACCTATCTCCATGTTCATTATACTCTGTGAAATCCAGAGTCCATTGACACGTTGCGTCGTAGCATAACTTCCTGTTGCGAAATCACCGAGCAAGTTCAATGTGACGGACGTGAAGAAATTCCATGTCATGAAAAACTTTGTGGCTAACACCTACTAGCTAACATTCTATTTAGTTGCTTTGCAGATTTTACCTCTTCTAGATTAAGGAAACATTTGTGGCTTACCAAATAAATATAAGATATAAGACATACTAACGGATTCCTTAGCTGAAAGAATTTGTCAATTCCAACATGGCCGCATGGAAAGCTTTAAATCTGTCACAATTGCAATTGCAATTGCATTACTTTACAAAATAGAAGATTTTTACAATCCAAATTGAAATTTTATTTCACAGCTATAAACACAGATTTGAGAGGAATAGAGGAAAAATAAGAATACTTATCGAGGCGATTCGGTAGGGATATTGATTTTGAGTCCAGTAACTTTCTTATAACACTGATACCATACCAGCTCATACACATCAAGTGAAATTATTATATAAATGATACTAAAAAATTAGAAAATGAAAATAAAGTTAATACTCAGTTAAAATGTTAGTTTTTTGTAGTTCAGAGGTACTTTTGCATTTATTGTGCCTAGAATGTAGAAGTCGAGCAAATGTCTCACTTAGGTGACTTTATAAAGTGTATTTATAAAGTCAAGTTGGGATCTTTTATTATTTTTGGGGTAAAGTGAAGTGACTTTATAATATTTTGAGTGACTTATGTGACTTAAGTCATCTCAACGAGGGAATAAATCACATCCATTAATCTTGTGGGACAATATTTGATCTTGACCATAGAAGATGAAGAGTCAATGCAATTACCCTAAGTGAGAAGATAAAAGAAAGCTTGAGGAGACATATTGGCATTCATTTCAAGAGAGCAAGAGAGCTTGAGCTAGAAAGAAAGAGAGAAGAAGGAGCAGCAAGAAAGGGGGTTACATTCCAAAGAAGGGAAGAGCATGCATCCCAAGGAGGTGAAGGGCACTCATCCCAAGGCATGGTTCAACATCTATTGCACTATACTGTATAGCCAAGAGAGGAGGTTGTACAACATTTAATGTTGATTGTATTGTATAGATTTTCAGGGCCATATTGCCAATTTTTACTACACAGAAATCGAGGCAAGTGTGCACAGATTTCAAGGAAGCCTATAGGCATTTAGTGCTGAAGATAAGTCCATACAACCATTATGCTGAAAAGTATAGGCCATTATAGCACCGATTTTAGGCACATAAATCGAGGAACCAAGGCACAGAAATCAAGGTGTCTTGTGGGGACATATTTATGAGTGTGAGCATTGATTTCGAGGTGTTGAGTTGCAAGTATTTGAGATAAGTACTTGACGTATATTAAATGCTGAAAAGTGTGGGTGTTATCTCTGTGTATTATTCCTCCCAAGCTCAATAAAAATATCTCTTGTGACTGGTTTTTCATTGTTATTTTATGTTGCTATATTTCATATTTGCTTAGCATTTGTGTTTGGCCTTAAAGTACAGTTACATGTGTTTGGGTTTAATGCATTAGTGTTGAAACTTTATTTGAGGTAGAAATCAGAGTTTGCTAAGTGTTTGACGAAATGCCTAACTGAGTTTGTTACTGTTTTAATAGATTTTTTAACATAAAAAAACTATTCATGCATTAAAAAAATGAAAATCTAACTCAAAAAATCCCACCCAAAAAAGCAAATTTTTTTATAAAATCATTTAACATACCTAGCAAAGCTGGCATCCTTAGGTGGATCCAAGGACGTCAAGTGATTTTTATATTGAACACTTGTAACTACATAAATTTCGCACCCGAAAAAAAACTTGTTGTAAAATCATTTAACATACCTAGTAAAGCCGGCATCCTTAGGTGGATCTAGGGATGTCAAGTGATTTTTGTGTTTAACACTTGTAACTACATACTACGATTGGTGTATGTAGTTGTTAGGTGGATCTAGGGACGTCAAGTGATTTTTGTGTTTAACACTTGTAACTACATACTACGGTTGGTATATGTAGTTTTTATGGAGTTCTACACTAACTCGCCAAAAAAACTCTTACTCATATCCATATATAAGCATTTAATAAAAAAAACCCCATCGAAAACTTCGAAAAAAACACAAAAATTCAAAAAAACTGATGTTACATTTTGTAATTGTGGCCCGAAATAACCATTCTTATACACCATTTGTAGGACTTGTTTCTACAAGTGGTCATTATCTTCCATTAACAGCTTGTTCATCGCATAATCTTTATGTTCATAGCTTGGAGACAAGAAGCTTCCTTGCGTTGCTTCTCCTTACAACTCTAGCAATACCCAAAAATAGTAACAACACTCAGGTTTTTTTAATCCTATATGGATCCTAAGGTTAACACGTACACATCAATAGAAGCATGTCTAGCTAGCTAACTAACCTGTAGTTTTGAGCAAGACTTTGATTTGCTTGGCCTCTATGTTGGATAGCATTGAACATTCTAATATGAGTTGTTAATGACAAATAGAGTTGAATGATGTGTTATAATCACAAATAGAGTTGAATGTTGTGCTATAATGAGCAAAGAGGATGCATGTTTCAGACTAAGGACGCATGTTTCAGACTATTATGGTTTCACTTCACTAGGAGGATTTTTCTTACTCAGTAAAAACCATCAATTACATGTGCTTCACCATGCCACCCACCAGTTACATCATTTTTATTTTGTTTTGAATTGTTTACTTTAAACATAGTCCAGTAATAAAAAAATAAAAAACATATATATATATATATATATATATATATATATAACTTAAGAGTGATTATGTTAAATCTCTGTAGTAAGTTATAAATATGAATGGGACGAATAAAAACCATTTTTTGCTTGGTGGGAAATCTACAGATCTAGCTAGGAAGTGGAAAAATACATAATTAAGAAGTCATTCCTGTCAACAGGAAGGATGGGGTGCGATCTTGTTATATCCATATCCTTATTTAATATTATATTTGTTACAGATCTCCATAAAGAAGGGCCAAGGCAAACGACAGAGGAAGCTTATCCGGAGGGTAGATTCGCCAATTTACTTAAGTTTATCACTGATCCATTGCAGCGGAAGTGGAAGTTAATGCATGTATGCAAGTTGTACTCAATAGAGTGTCCACTCGAAAAGTATTTTTATATGGAACAACAAGGTGAGGTTATATTTATTATGTCCCCGAAGGGGAACATAACTGTATCATCGGATGCCTATTATTGCTGGCTGTTGAACCTAGAAATTTTCCCTAGAGCTATAGTTTGAATATAGTTTGAATATGCTATATTAAATACAATTTTTTAAATTGGTATTTTTTTAAAAGATGATTGGTTGTAAAACAATGACGTCAGGCTAGTTTTTCCCACCCCAAGAGGGGGCAACGGGCTGACGTCATGGTGGTTTCTAGCTTCCGTGCAAGGAGTTGTAGACTTCGTAATGGAGGAAATCGTTTTGTGTTACCATCACTGGCTGCCATTTCAAAATATTTAATGCACATTTTTATTATTATTATTATTATTATTTTTTATTATTATTTTAATGTAACAGATATATATCAATTGTTGTTTGATAGCGAATACATTTATTGTTGATATCGAATACATTTACATTGTTGTACGTCGATAATTCTCGGATAATTTGTTCTTTATCACCATTTGTAAATGTCTAGCCTACACATTAACATATGCAAATCAAACCTGTAAATGAAATTGTGTCTATGCTTTGTATACCGTTGGTATACACTTTATATCTGGGTAATAGATATTGAATGCATCTATAAAAGTTGCTTTTATTTTCTCCATTTGCTTCGGGCTTTGCATTTTGTGTCATTATTATATATTTAGTGTTCCTGGTAATATTATTAATAAGCGCTTTAATTGTTAAACAGGTGACATAAGTCGTTTTGGGTTTTAATAGTTTGATTTTATCCTATGCATTGCATCTGATAATAACTAAGGTCTTGATAATAATACAAAATTTAAACTCGTAAAATGTGAACGAAGATGTGAGTCACCATGCTGCTGCTGGAGTTTTTATTAAATATTAAATAGTGTTATGATGACAGCGTCAAATCTTTGTACTGCCGTGACCTTTGGCTCTGCGAAGGGGCTCTACCTTGTTGTACTATCTGCGAGGCGTTAACAGGTGGATGGTAGAAATTCTAACCGATAGTTCTGGAGGAGACAAAGGGCGTGAAAGGGTTTATTCTACGATTTTGTTGCAGTCGGTCTCGGCTTGGAGGTCTATGAATTTTTCTGATACAGTCGAGTTACAGTCTTACCAGATAGAGCTTCTAACACGAGCTAGACCCGCGTTGAAGAAGCCCATGTCATAGCTTTGGGACTTGGCTGATTACAAAGGCGCAGCTTCATACCGACATCGAATTGAGACTTCAATTCTTGTTTATGGTAGGTTTGGTTACAGTGAATCATACACTTAGACGGTTCTTTACTTACTTACCTATTGATTCATAAAAATTTTCCTGGTTTAACTTATGTCTTGTACGTGATGGCAGGTTGCATCAAGCTTACAAAGGCGCATCTTCATATCGACATCAAATTGAGACTTCAATTCTTGTTTCTGGTAGGTTTGGTTACAGTGAATCATACACTTAAACTGTTCTTTACTTACTTACCTATTGATTCACAAAAAATTTCCTGGTTTAACTTATGTCTTGTACGTGATGGCAGGTTGCATCGAGGTTACAAAGGCGTGGCTTCATACCGACATCAAATTGAGACTTCAATTCTTGTTTCTGGTAGGTTTGGTTACAGTGAATCATACACTTAAACTGTTCTTTACTTACTTACCTATTGATTCATAAAAAATTTTGTGGTTTAAATTATGTCTTGTACGTGATGGCAGGTTGCATCGAGGTGTTCAAACTGCGTACAAGCACGTCCTGCTCCTCGGGTAAGAAACAAACTGTTTAGTGTATGTTTTCTACGTTCGTTAGAAATGAACTCAGGAGTGAAAAAGACCCTTAAGTTCTGAGGATCCCACTCCAGTTGGTAGTTGCGGTCGAACCTGTCCAATTGACAATAGTTCTGTAGGCTCTGAACCTGATTATTTCTCCTTACTCGATTGGGTCGTGCAAATAAATCGTGGTGTAGAGTAGTTAGAAAACGAAAGCTCATAATAAGTGGTGTCTTATTATATACGTAATAATAAAAAGGTGATTCCTAAAGAATATAAAAAAGCCGGACGGATGGTTGGGAGAGGGGTCTGTGGGTCATCATTCCTCTGCGAAAGGGCCCTAAGGGCAATAAATCCACCCATACCTAGGGGCACAATCCCAGCGTCTGTGCCACCTGCAAGCATGATGTCTGCTTCACCTCTATGAATATGGTTTGCAGGTGCATATAAACAGTAATTTGCTGTTGCACATGCTGTCGAAATTGAGTAGTTTGGACCCATAAATCCTGTATCAATTGCCAACAATGCAGATCGCATGTTTGAAATCGCAAAAGGAATGAAAAATGGTGTTATTCTCTTTCCCTAGAGCTATAGTTTGAATATGCTATATTAAATCCAATTTTTTAATTTGGTATTTTTTTTAAATATGATTGGTTATAAAACAATGACGCCAGCCGAGTTTTCCCCACCCCAAGAGGGGGCGGCGGGCTGACGCCATGGTGGTTTCTGGCTTCCGTGCAAGGAGTTGCAGACTTCGTAATAGAGGAAATCGTTTTGTGTTACCATCACTGGCTTCCATTTCAAATATTTAATGCACATATTTTTTTTATTATTATTTTAATGTAACAGATATATATCAATTGTTGTTGATAGCGAATACATTTATTGATAGCGAATACATTTACATAAATGAAGGGCTTGCATTACTTGCAGCAATGGGATGTGCAGTTTTTGCATGTTTGTCGATGATTCTCGGATAATTTGTTCTTTATTACCATTTGTAAATGTGTAGCCTACACATTAACATATGCAAATCAATCCTGTAAATGAAATTGTGTCTATGCTTTGTATACCGTTGGTATACACTTTATATCCGGGTAATAGATATTGAATGCATCTATAAAAGTAGCTTTTATTTTCTCCATTTGCTTCGGGCTTTGCATTTTGTGTCATTATTATATATATAAAAGTAGCTTTTATTTTCTCCATTTGCTTCGGGCTTTGCATTTTGTGTCATTATTCTATATTTAGTGTTCTTGGTAATATTATTAATAAGCGCTTTAATTGTTAAACAGGTGACGTAAGTCGTTTTGGGCTTTAATAGTTTGATTTTATCCTACACATTGCATTTGATAATAACTAAGGTCTTGATAATAATACAAAATTTAAACTCGTAAAATGTGAACGAAGATGTGAGTCACCACCCTACTGCTGGAGTTTTTATTAAGTATTAAATAGTGTTATGATGACACCGTCAAATCTTTGTACTGCCATGACCTTTGACTCTGCGAACGGGCTCTACCCTGTTGTACTATCTGCGAGGCGTTAATAGGTGGCTGATAGAAATTCTAACCGATAGTTCTGGAGGAGACAAAGGGCGTGAAAGGGTTTATTCTACGATTTTGTTCCAGTGGGTCTCGGCTTGGAGGTCTATGAATTTTTCTGATACAGTCGAGTTACAGTCTTACCAGATAGAGCTTCTAACATGAGCTAGACCCGCGTTGAAGAAGCCCATGTCATAGCTTTGGGACTTGGCTGATTACAAAGGCGCAACTTCATACTGACATCGAATTGAGACTTCAATTCTTGTTTCTGGTAGGTTTGGTTACAATGAATCATACACTTAAACTGTTCTTTACTTAGTTACCTATTGATTCATAAAAATTTTCCTGGTTTAACCTATTGAAACATGGAAGTCTCATCTTGACTTTAGTCATTTTTTACACGGTAAGTGTGGTATGGTATTAACGGAAGTCTTAAATATATAGTTGTCTCTCAACTGGTACGGGACCAATTCGTATTGCAGGTTGCCCATAGCGTATTAGAGGGTTAAAATCTTAAATACTTAAATGGACACCTTCTCAAAACTAAAAACTCTCATCTGTAGGGTTGACAACTTAACTACTCAATAAGAGATCAAATAATGCGAGATCAGGTCTGAAAACTATTAACCATAACTTATATGAGATAAAAAAAATACCAAATTACTTGCAACAGAGATGAGATGGAGCTCAAATCATGAAGGGAGGTGCCGAATAATTCCACCTAGTAAAGAAATTAACCAAAATCCAAATTTAATAATTTTAATCGTTTCATCGGGATATATTTATATATATATTTTAGGATGTAGCGTTAATAGCTGCTTTTATATATATATATTTTTTTGCCATGCACCATTAAGAGCTGCATTTATATATATATATATATATATATAAAGCGGCTCTCAACTGTACATGGCAAACCCAGCTTTAAAAAGACAAAATTTACATTTCTATCAAGCCATGTAAAAGAACCGAAGTGCCAACTGTGGTTGCCAAGCCATCTGAAAGCACCCAAGTGGTGACGGTAGTCAGCATTGCATCTGTGTCTTGATAGGCAAATAAGGGTAAACAGGGGGGGTTTCAACATAGAGTGTCTTCACGCATAAACAGAGAAACCCCTAGTAGAATTTTCATAAGGATGCCAAGGGCTGCCAGACTCAATATCTTGATAAAATTTCATACTTTATTCTTTTTATTTCCGACCAAATAAAATTTCGAAGGGCTGCCAGACTCAAAACCCTGAGAAATACTCTATAAAACATTAACGGAAGATCTTATACATTTCAAATTTAGGCTATAAGAAATCCTCTAAGTGATAAACCAGGATTACCTGATAGCAAGCACAGTTACTCTAGCTCGAATAATATTGAGTGTAAGACGAAGATGTTATTTCAATCCCTCTAAAGAAAAATATGGTTAAACAGAGAAGAATAATGAAGCTTGACTAAAACTAAATTCTAGGTTTAGGAGGATGTAGTTGTAAATATTTACCTGTGCAGAGGTAAGAACTCATGTATCTGGAGGAAACTCTCGTCTCCTATCGAAGCCACAATCCTCCACAAATTTCTACAGTCGCCGCAGTGGAGTGCAGTGCTCCGCTCGAGCTCTCAATATAAAATATTTCTTCAGTCTCTGCGGTCCTCGAGCTCTCTGTATAAACACAATATGTTGAAGTAGGGACGTGAGCTAGATGAAGGAACGCCGGTACCAAGATTATCTTGTATCACAAGGATTAAAAAGAAACAGGTGTCAACAAGATACACCGCTCATTCTATCTGCTTACAGCTGCTATATAAGCTGGCAAATTAGCGTCTGCATGCAAGACAAGGCTAATTATTTATAATTTTTTCATTGTGGGTAGTGTAAATGCATTGGTAAAATGCGCTCAAGTTTTTAGACGCTCAATAACAAAGGTAACTCCAACAGCCAAATGTAGCATATGCACGGAAGCATTGCTACTTGATTAGTACTATGACATGGATACACGACATGTGTTTACATTAGTTCAATCTGATTATATTAAATAGATATATTCATAGCTGTTCAACTTGTTGCAATATGTATCCTCCTTTTTCTACGTTGTCTATACCGGTGCGTTCGGTTCAATTGTTAAAAATATATTTAGGAAAAAAATATACTTTTTATCTGGTATGAACGTTGATTTGCTAGTTTTATTTAAATACGACAGGGTTGTGCTCATTCTCTCTATGAGAAGTTTCATGGTAATCCCTGGACTTTGAAATTATTAGTGACAAATCATCATAGGATGAATGCCTAGACACTTTCTATGTTCCTAGGATGAATGCTTACATTTCTTGTGGCTTCAATGCTACAAACTTCATCATTTGTGTCTTTGTTAAAACCAGCGTTTGAAATTACGGAGGGTGTCATTACTTCTAAGCTCTATTAAACTACTAAATTCCTTTTTCCCTCCACATTACGACGAACTTGAGCCATCCCAAAAAAAATTTACAGATCAAAACAAAAACTATAAATTTATCACTTACTCTATTTTCTTTTAACTAAACTTCAACCAATTTAAAATCGACAAAATTATATTCTTTGAACAAGAGATTTAAACACGACAAAGATGCTTAGTTAAAAAATCACAAATTATATTCTTTGAACAAGAGATTTAAATACGGTGAAGATCCTTAGTTGAAAAGTCAACAAAATGATATTCTTTCGTGGAAAACTTTGAATACAACAAAAGTATCAAGTCCAATGCGACTTCCTTTTAAATAACTATAGTTTTTTCACATTATACATAAAATGGGCATACTTATTGGCATTAAATATCGTGGTCTAACTTTAAAAATTCACATTTTAATATAAAATTTTAGATGGATAGGGACAATAAAATTTTAGATGGATAGAAACAAAGATTATTTACATTTAATAGATGGATAAAAATAAAATAAAAAATATAGGTTTTGATAATAAAAAAAATTCCTTTATTATAGAGGTTTAGAATTGGGAAATTTTGCCTCCGAACTCGCTTATAATATGTATATGAGTGGTATCGATTTCTACTATTTTGTGGAGACCATGATTTTCTGTGTATAATTTATGAGTGCTATTTGGCTGTGGTTTTTATGCTCTTGAGCAAGTTTTTTTTAATGTGCAATGTTTGATGGTTTCCATTGCTGGTTTTGCGCTTGTATTTTCTTCTATTGCAATTTAACAGTCCCTTTGTTCAATATTTTTTATTCTTTTAGGATAGGTTATATTATTGAATCGAAAGGGTTTATATAGCCATAGTTTTAAAGCTCTGTATTTCGATTTTTAAGCTACTTGATGGCTAGTTTTCTTGCAATGCCATATACTTAAATATGCTTTGATAACATCTTTGACAACTATAAATAAATTTTAATTCAAAATTAAGAAAAAGATAATGTTGAATACTCTAATCTTGCTTATACCGTCCTCAATTCAACATATGTTTGTTGAGAAAATCCCTTGTCTATGAGGTTGATGAATTTTGCCTTTGCATTGCTTGTCTTTTTCATTACATTTAATTAAAAAATTCATTGCTAAGTGTGAACAACTTATCAGGAAATTGATTATAATTTATCGCTCAGCTTAGAGGAATGTATAACGATAGTCAATTGAGTGTAGATCGAGTGGTTGGGAGGAATGCTGTTGTCCTCCCCACCCAGGTTCAAATCTCGGTTTGTGACACTTGCTCCATGGGAGCTAACTTTGACTATGTAATGGAGCTAGTCACAAGTGGACTTTCAAGAAAGTTCTAGAAACTCCAAAACCCTAACCCTAATCAAGAGTTGAGGCATGTATAAACACTTAAACTAACCCTAGACAGTTATCAGGCTATGTTAAATAGTGGTTCATTATGAGAAGAAGGGGTTCCATTATGGTGATCTTATTGTATTATTCCATAGCTTAACAACAATAAGGGAGTGTATATTAGTTTATTTATCATTTCGTGCAATTAAGCTAACATGATGAATTAAGTTGTAAGATATCTTGTCACGAACTATTCCAATGGAATATCCATGGCAATTTATAGATCACTTCTTAAAGAATGGTTAAGTGCCCTTACTAAACTAAAGACAAATGCTTGTCCAATATTACTTTAAAATCGAGGTCAATTCCTCTCAATATTCGATCAAAATACTAGATTTTGAAACTCTGAGGGAAAATGATACAAATCAAGAGGAGAGATAGGAATAATGTATCTAGAAATAATAATATGAGGTGCCTATGGTGGTACCGAAGAGGATAATGCATGAGCACCACGATAAGTGCACCAAGGCATAGAAGTTGAAATGGAGACCAAGGACACAATGATGAAGTATCATAAGAGGTTTGGATCTAATATCAAAGTTGAGCATAAGTGAATAGAGAAAAATATTTAAGAGCCATGAGCCACAAATCCTTCAAAATGTGCTGTTGTTGAGCTCAAACACTAGAAACTTGATATTGGCTTCTTCCATTTCCAAGGCACCCATGAAAATTGCTTTCCACTCACAAACTAAATCCATTGTGGCTTAGGTTATTGAAGATTGGGGCATGCAACAATAATCCATTATGGATAAATTTGAATTTTTGGATCAAAAGTATGACACTTTAGTCAAAATTCTTTGGGACATGGAAGTAATAGGCAAGGAGAAGAATCAATATGAGCAGACCCTAATCATCCATGTGGACTCTAGATTTGAAGTGGAGGACTAGGTTGATAGGGATTCCAAATGATTCACATATAACTGATTTTTAGTACTTAGTATCATATCATTTGTCTTGTGTGTGCACATAGGAGATTATTGTCGATGCCTTCTTGGTTCCCTAATATTGAGGAGCAGTTGAGATCTTATCTGCAACCATCTCTATTATTGTACTTAGTTGCTAGTTTTAAGACTCTTGTTTAAATTTTCTCTCTTTGTTTTCATAGTTAGTTCTCTTCATGTAAAGCTATATAAGCCTATGTTTACTTAATAAAAATCACTTAAGAAATTTATTTTCACACTTTGGTTTTGAACTCTGCTCATGAGTGAGAATTCCCACATCATTGGTATTAGAGCAAGTTTCCAATCTTGTTTGGATTTGGGTAATATTTTATTCAAATTCAATTTCAAGTTTAGGTTTTTTAGGAAGGAATCCTATGATTAATTTGCAGAAGTGATTGGTGGTGCATTGATTTAAGTGTGCAATTCTATTGTCATCAAGACCTCGAATAGATTTTGATTCATCCACCTACAAAGCGATCATGTTCACCGCTCATAGCCACATAGGTACATATTGCATTAGCTCCAAATCTATTTTTTACTACATATCAAGCCTTTCTCCCATAAGGTGTACATCGTTCCTATTTCCAAATTTTGTAACTTCATAGTGTGATCTACGCTACTCATTTTAAACATGTAGAATTGGTTGAGACATTAAAGCACCATAGAAAATTATTGTGGCCTCAACAGGTCCCTAGCTGCTCCTTGTTGTGGCTATACCAAACAATAGGAATATGATCGTCCACACAAGAAAACATCAAATCCTCGTCCCTATTATATTTGAGCAATGTCAAAGGCCTCTTATGGCTCTTCACCAAAATCAACCTCATCTTGCCTGCAATATAATGGCTCAATTGATGGAATTCCTTCTTTATTTAGATCGGCCTTCATAATCAAATTCAAGCATGTGATATTAGAGTAATGTTATTGATGCTTGAAATATAATTCAAGGCATAAGGGTGAGTTGTTTTATTATCATTCTATCCATCACTAGAAAAATGAAGGTTGGCAATTCATTCGATATTCAGGGCATGGTGTTCCCACTATTGGAATTGATTGTCACAAGCCACGCTGCGTATTCTTATTTTTTATGCACTCTGCATATTTGATTTTGTTTGATATCCTCATTCCTTTGTGTTTTGCACATTCAAAATTCATGACTTAACAATTATTTTATGCTCAGTGAGTCCCAAGTATGATTGTTTATTTGTTATGTACCTCAACAACATAATTGCAAATTCATAGCATAAATAAAAAAATTAAAGCAAGATTTCAATATGAAAAGACATAATTACCACAACAATAGATAGTTCTAGATAACAAAATATTATAATAGAAATATATTTATTAATTAAAGCAATATTCATTTGCCTCTTCAAGGGGACAACCTCCAAATGAAGCCAATCTACAATTACAAAATACTTCACAAGACATCTTGTTTCATTGCTTCAACTTCTATATATATAGTTTCTAGTGAAGGAACTTTTTAGTAGGCTGAACCTTCTAATAAGCGTTCTTAGTGAAGGAACTTTCTAGTAGGTAGACCTTCTAGTAAATCTTCTTACAAATATTGCTTCCACACTATAGAGACTTTCTAATAGGTGGAACCTTCTAGTAAGCATTTTTACAAATATTGCTTTCACACTAAATCTACTTTATTGGCATGATTTAATATAGATGGTCTCAATACATAACAACCTATGTATTAAGAGGGTTACGCCAGGGCCCTAGCATTAATTGCTTTTTTTTTTTAATTGGGGTTATGTAACACTCTTCTTCATTTGGACATGATGGAAAATTTGGAAGGAATGCTAATAAAAGGGATTTACTTGTATCATTGAAGTTGACTCTATGAGATGAACACATAGTGATTTTGGATGTTGATGAGACAATGTTGAATAGATTTTTTTTATATGGGATTATTTTCTAGGGTTTCATTGCAGCTTCGTTGACACTATACACTAATCATTTTTTTGTTATTATGCATTGATTAACAATCTCTCAAGTTTTTAAGTAATTGATGGTGATATTCCTTGATATTTGAAGGTGTTCTTGAGTCTTCAACTTTGTTTACAAGACTCTCGACCTTTTATTTAATAGATCCCATGATTTGAAAGTGCTCCAAAGTTAGATTCTTGACATAGACACTTGGTTCAACTATAATCTATTAAAAATGCAAGGTTATCATTTATGATGGATCCCATGATTCGGAAGTGCTCCAAAGTTAGATTCTTGACATAGACACTTGGTTCAACTATAATCTGTTTCCTAATCTTGAAAAGGTTATGTCCATTAAATTGAAACTCACAAGGCTTTCGAAGCATGATGTGAATCGAAACTCAATCACCATTTGGACCGGGCTTGTGGAATCCCTTTATCTCTCCTTCAGTCCTTCCTTCTACAAATAGGATATGAATATTAAGTGGTTTCACCTAGGTCAAGGATTCAACATTCTTGCATGAGAGTACTTCCATCAATTCAATCAGTTGTGCATTCTTCTCAATATCACTAATGCATTTGATAATCTTATTCTCAAATTTAAAAGTGGATTGCAAGAATGTTTGTAGCAAGAGCTAACGTACATGGAAATCATCATTCTTTACGTTGTGTACAATCAAGCACAATTGATTGAAGATAAGTTCTTAGATTATTGTAAAATTCAACACCAGTCATCATCCTCAATTGTTTCCATATCTACACCTTCAAGACCTACACCTCCTACTACTACAAGGTCATCTTTTTTCTCACGATCTTCTTCTTCTTTTCTGCCTCTTCTGCTAAGTTTCGTAAATATTGTAATAAACAAGGACATGATTAGTCCAAATGTTTCAAATTCAAGAAGAAAAAAAATGATTCAACAGTCTCCTAATCATGGAGACCATAATGCTCCCATTGAGGTATTTGATGAAGGCACAAGTTATGGAGAGTTAAGTGGACTCAATAAAGGCACCATCCAGTTACACCCCAATCTTGCTAAGTCTTGATATAGTTTGTTTATCACTCTCTCTGACACAAAATATGATCTTTCGCATTCCCTCACCAGGCCTAGGGAAATCACTTCCGCTCCAGATTCAACCATTTCAAGTCTATTCTGCAATTCGTTCCAGATCCAGTCGTCGTTTCAGATCCAGCCTTTTTCGATCTCTACCGTGTCGTTGCAGATCCATAAAATTCTATTTTTTCGGCTGCTCATGACTACTCTGCTATTGCATCCCATCGAATATATACATGAATTATTTTGGAGATTTCAAAATGTGGGCAATTAAAAGTATACTGGGCCATTACGCATTATATATTAAAAGCTACCACGCAAAGGAAGCAAGCCTCCCACTAACGTTGGTTGGCCAGTCTTTGCTTGCTTCTACAACAATCTTATTGAACTTTGGGTCCATCTTTTTATTTCTTTGTACTTTTCCCTCACAGGCATTGGCTCCATTATTTACCAATAGTAGCATCAAAACTCCCATGAGTTATGGTTTTGAGGATTCAACAAAAACGTAGATGGGAATGAGTTATGGCTTTGGCATCAACTAAAGCCTGATCAAAATTGAATTTGAGTAAGTTACAACAAATTTTTGCGATGGTTGCCAAATTTAATTTTTACTTTCAATTAGTTATCATAAAGGAAATAGTTTGTATATATAAACATATTTTCTGTTTTATTTTGTTAGATGTTAGTTCGATATCTTTAAAAAATATTAGAATAACATATATTAGTTATGGAGATTGCATAATTTGGATGCTATAGAGATATTCATGTGTGCTGAATATAGATATATATATTTCCAATACCATATATTCATGACATTTAGAATATCCACATAGTTATAACATTATCTCATAGCCATTGTTTAATTCACATTCTCTATTTTTTTAAAGCCTTTTCATGAAGGTCTTCATAGTTTTATTAGGCATGGCTTTTAAACTATAGCATCAAAACTTATTTGTGTTGGACAATTCATTTCTTTCTTTCTGTTATATAAAGCGCTACATTGTTTAATCTTCTAAATTCTGGCTTAGCAAAATTATAGTTTCCAATATTTTGCTTTCCAAAAAATAAAAATATAATGTCATTTCACCTTTCAAGAATCATTTTAAACTAGGCTTATGCAATAAGTATATTATGTAAGACGATGTACATGTGCCGTAGCTTATATTTTATCAACCATATGGAAACATCACAGGAAAGCTTTTTCTATTTTGTGCTCGTTTAGAGGCTTACTTCGCACCATCTTCATGAATGATAGGCAGCAAAGGCAGGCGTCAACCTTGTCAGGAATAGGTATTTTCCTCGTTCCCTATCTTTCTTCAATTCCATTCATTGCAGAGCACACATGCTTCTGCCTATGAAATGCATGTGAATGGAAACATGGATATGATTCATGAATAGAGTTTCTAAACTTATATCGATTCTTTTAAGAGCGGTTGGATTTAGTGTCTGGTCTTCGCAACTCGACATCATTATATTATTATGATTAAAAGTTTGAAGGTCTAGTTATAGTTATAGATGTTAATGAATAGTAGAAGCAAATCCTTATACTAATACATGAGATTCAACTTATGTTTATCATCATATCTGCTTAAGATATATGTAGAAGGTTATGTAGAATGATTCATCAACATTAAATAGGCAATGTAATGCCTTGACTTTGATTCCCTTTGTTATAGGTCACCAATAAATCTAATATTGCATTGAATCTAATGATTCCCCCCGACTAGAATAAGAAATCAAGTGTGTGGTGATGTGTCATGAGAAACATTATATCCATATTTCTTCATAAAGTGACTCTGACCTTTTAAGTGCCGAAAGCTTTCCCTCTGACCAGAACTGTATCTACATAGTTTCCTACAAAAAACCATCTTGGTGGTTGTAAGATAACAAACTCAAACATAGCTTCAAAAAAAAAAGACAAAACACACACACAGAATTTTCTTGTTTGCTAATTGCCATTTTTTTCTATTGATACCAAATTTTGGATATTTAATAATTTCTGCTTAGCAATCAACATGCCGTTTTTTCTTATTCTAGTAGCAGGGCAAAATACATTTCATTTGAAATTTTTTTGTTGTGAATATGTTCTTTCCTTTGCTTTGCTTATTTGCAATGACAAGAACAATTTACAATGTTTACAACATCATGGTTTGAAAAACAAACCATGCCCTTCGCTTATTTTGTTCTCCTTAGGATCTGTTTCTCTTCACTTGCATGCAAGTTTTCCCATATAAACAACCAGGGACATAGAAAAAACAACAACAAAAAGGAGGAAAAACATATGCCATCGCAAATGTCTTTGTAGGCAATATGGGAAAAGACAAAAGTAAAAGCGACTATGTTTTAAGGGCAAATGGTCTTGGCATCAAATATTCTAATTGGCAAGAAATTGATGAGGCTTTGGCTACAAGCAATCTGTTTCGACTAGACAATTTCCACTATGAGCCAGGAAATTACCTGTTTGATGCACTTGCAGTATTATTGCATCTATGTAGAATGATTCATCGACATTAAATAGGCAATGTAATGCCTTGACTTTGATTCCCTTTGTTATAGGTCACCAATAAATCTAATATTGCATTGAATCTAATGATTCCCCCCGACTAGAATAAGAAATCAAGTGTGTAGTGATGTGTCATGAGAAACATTATATCCATATTTCTTCATAAAGTGACTCTGACCTTTTAAGTGCTGAAAGCTTTCCCTCTGACCAGAACCGTATCTACATAGTTTCCTACAAAAAACCATCTTGGTGGTTGTAAGATAACAAACTCAAACATAACTTCAAAAAAAAAAAAGACAAAACACACACACAGAATTTTCTTGTTTGCTAATTGCCATTTTTTTCTATTGATACCAAATTTTGGATATTTAATAATTTCAACTTAGCAATCAACATGCCGTTTTTTCCTATTCTAGTAGCAGGGCAAAATACATTTCATTTGAAAAAAAATTGTTGTGAATATGTTGTTTCCTTTGCTTTGCTTATTTGCAATGACAAGAACAATTTACAATGTTTACAACATCATGGTTTGAAAAAAAAACCATGCCCTTCGCTTATTTTGTTCTCCTTAGGATCTGTTTCTCTTCACTTGCATGCAGGTTTTCCCATATAAACAACCAGGGACATAGAAAAAACAACAACAAAAAGGAGGAAAAACATATGCCATCGCAAATGTCTTTGTAGGCAATATGGGAAAAGACAAAAGTAAAAGCGACTATGTTTTAAGGGCAAATGGTCTTGGCATCAAATATTCTAATTGGCAAGAAATTGATGAGACTTTGGCTACAAGCAATCTGTTTCGACTAGACAATTTCCACTATGAGCCAGGAAATTTCTTGTTTGATGCACTTGCAGTATTATTGCATTTCCGATATACATCAATAGAGATAAGGGAAGAGATTGTGAATCATTTTCGTGTTTGTCTAGATCAAAAAGATCCCTCTGCATTGTTGTCAATGTGCACAGAATTGACAGTTGACTACTTGCTAGAATTGCATAACATAGAAAATGTCAACGAATATCTCAATCGCATGTCGCAATCTGCTTCGCAACCAGATAATCAAAGTGTATATGGACTATGGGGTGATATATTTTGCATCAAGTGGTTTTCAAAATGGTTGAATGTTCCAGTCGCTGTTTGGTCATTAACAAAAGGAACAAAATACCTTCACTTCAATTCTGGGAGATCTGAATATTGCTACAATATATTGTTCCATGACCACACACCGGCTTCTGGCCACTTTGAACCATTGTTGTCATATAAAACAATGCAAGCCAAAAGACAAGCCACTGATATGCTTTGTTAAAGTGCAAATGTAAATCAATGTTTATATAACCAAGTTGAAATGTCATTTCAACTTCAAGGCGATTGCCATGACTCCTTGTTCGAATCAATCTCCAAATTGACACTCTTCGCTGATGGACAAAGTGTTAGAAAAGCAATTGCGCAAAGCTTTTATAACTCTATTGCTTCAAACGATATTAGAGCAATACAATGCTTGGACATATATCTTGATAAAAACACATTAGCAGATACATCTCTTGTTTGTGGATGGGAAACCTATATTGTCCATTTGGCAGAGCCATATATCATTGGTCACATAGAAGGAAATCAATTTGCTCTTCAATGGTTATGTGAGCTACTAGACACTAACATACATTTATGGAACAATAATTTGCAAGAAAATATTGCCACATTCCATGCAACAAATAAATCGTCGAAAGTTCTATGCCTAATGCAACATGTAATAGATAAAATGCATTCGCATTTCCAACCCTTGTTGCAACAACATTGTGGAAATAAAATGCCCTTTTCGCTCAATTGCAACAGAAATACTTCTATTGCAATTGCAATGGATAATTTTGAAAAGAGGAAACAGACAATAGCGAAAGAAAACTTTGTAGAAAAGAACATTGACAACGGATCATTCAACGAACCAATATACATAGATGCAATTAAAGCAAAGAAACAAAAACAAAAGATAAGAAACATAGAAAAAAAAAAAGTCTTGCATTGCTGACCAATTTTCAAAAACCAAAACCAGCATGCAAACATGCATTGATGACAATATGCAAAAGAACTTGCGCTTGTTGAAACACAATATGTGTAGACAAGGAATGGACATTCGTCAAAAGCAAAGAAAGCAGTTGTTACATACTTAAAAGTTATTCAAGACACACCTATTCATGCATGTTCTGTGTGTAAACAACTGCATTTTAAAAAAGACATTTCTAGTGTGAACAACACAATTAAATTAACCTTTCAAACTCTTACAAATACAGAAGATGTGAAATGCCCAATGCTACTTGTTCAAATTTGTAGACCTTGCAAGAAAGCAATCGCTAATGGGAAATTGCCTATGTTTACATCGCCTACACGAATCCGCTGCAATAACATATTGCCATCTGTAGCTATACTGACTCCTTTGGAAGAACGATTGGTGTCACCAAGAATAGCCTTTGCAAAAATAAGACAACTTGGTTATAAAAGAGCACAAATTGGGCTAACTGGCTCAATTATCAACGTGCCTGTAAAGTTCAAATAGCATTGCCTAGAAGTCTAGATGACAATTTGACAGTTGCAATTATGCTAAAGCGAAAATTGGAATACAAAAATGCATATCTATCTGGAAATATTCGGCCAAAGATCATTATGACTGCGCTGAGTGATTTATGCAAAACCGAACTTTATAAAATTGAAGGCATTGTAATCAATACTAGTTGGGAAAAAATATTTGATGAAACAGCCAAACAAGAATCAAATACTCAAGAAACAACGGAACGAGTAGATGATGATGAAAATGAAATAAACATAGAACCAATATCAGAAACATTGATACATGGATATGGAGAAACACATCTAATAGATGATCTAGACAACAAAATCATAGAAATTGCACCTTCAGAGAGCTTTCGACCATTGAGCATTTTCCAAGACAAATACTCTAAAGAGCTAAACTTTCCTACACTTTTCTACGGATTCAATCGACCCAATGAAATTTTCGATCACTTTTCTTATCAACAAATATCACAGTGGGAGCTACAACATGAAAGTACAGACTTTGAAACACATGGCACGAACATTTTCTTCAAAGCAATTAAAGTCATAATAAAACAAGTAAAAAACACTGCTTGGATATCAATTCGCATGGGAGAGTTAAAGGACAAAAAATTATTGGCAAAAGATGTCAAGTCAAAAGACAATCTTGTAAAAATACTCCAATCTCCGATCGGGTATCGTACACTGAAAGCAATCAGAACATCACCTGATTACTTTGAAAATATGAAAAAAGATCTGTTTGCAATGATTCGACAGCTTGGTCCTCCTACGTTCTTTTTAACCTTTACGAGTGCTGAACACCTTTGGGCACCTTTATGCAATGCGTTGAAACAAATTGAGGAAAAACATTTGGGAAAGTTGGAAGACAATGCGTTGGAAGAAAATATTGACACGTTAATAAGAAGACACCCAGTGCTTTGTACTCGCTACTATAGACACAAAATAGCAGCACTAAAGTCTCTTATGTTAAAAAACAACACAGTATTTGGAAAAATACAAGATTTTTTCTTTACGACCGAATTTCAACAAAGAGGAAATGAGCATGAACATGGACTAATTTGGATTCAAAATGCAACTGTTTATGGAAAAAATTCAAACGAGGAGATTGCTGCTTTTGTTGATAGCTATATATCCACAAACTCGTCTTTACTTGATCATAATCTTATTCAAATTCAAACGCATCGTCACACAAAAACATGTAGAAAACACCGACATTCCACATGCAGATTCAATTTCCCATTGCCTCCTATGGATAGTACCATCATTCTAGAGCCACTAGAAAATGCTTCAGATGATCTCATTCAAAGAGCAAAAAAAGTGTTCTCTCTTATTGAACATAAAGAATATTCTAGAAACGTGTCGTTTGCACAATTGCTTCTAGAGCTAGAACTAACCAAAGATGAATACATTTTGCTACTACGGTCTTTGCTTTCTCGTTCTACCTTAATACTAAAAATAGATCCTGTTGACATTTGGATCAACTCATTTGCAAAAGCAATACCAGAGTTATGGCAGGCAAATACAGATGCACAATATATCTTAGATGCTTACGCTACAGCAACATATGTAAGCTCTTACATCACCAAATTTGATAGATCCATGACAAATGCTTTCAAAAAGATCAAAGAACAATGTCTTATTGAGAATGATGGAAAGATTGAAACAATATGTAAGCTTGGAAATGCGCTTCTGAACATGCAACAAATGTCTACTAGACAAGCAATACATATCATACTCTCATTACCTCTACATTCATCCTCCAAGAAGACTATTTTCATTAACACTGCTCCAGACGACAAAAAAATAGTTGTCTTGAAAAAACCATCGCTTTTGGAAAAAGAACCAGATGACTCTGATGACATTATTTGCCCGTCAATTTTGGACAAATACATTAAATGCCCTGTTGAGCTTGAAAACATCTCCTTGGCAGAATATGGATATTTCTATTCTTGTATCCACTCAATTACAAGAAAAAGAAATAGACCATGTATCATACGATCTATTCGCTATAACAAACAAAAAGACCCTGAGAATTTCTTTAGAGAAAAGATCATCCTCTTTATGCCACATAGAGACAATTGCAACCTGCTAAAGAGCAATTTCAAAACATGGTCTGATGCATATGTCACATTCAAAGAACAAATAGACATTGTAGAACAAAATTTCATGGCATCAACAACGACAAAATGGGGTGACATTGATAATGCTGCTGAAACAATTGAATTGCAAGACATAACTATGTCTCCTCTAACAACAGAGAAAACAACAACTATGTCTGGATTAGAACAATATGACATTCAACATGATCTAATCCGCAAAACTATGTCCAATGCATCAAAACCTGAGATTGTGTGCAACTTGACAGAAAATCCCTTTCTTTTGGACATGCATGAATACCATGCAATTCGAAGAAACCTAAATAGTCAACAACAATCAATCGTGAAAGAAGTTATTGCAAGGAAAAAAAAACGATCCCCTCACTCCAATTCGTTTGTTCCTGACAGGAGGGGCAGGAACAGGTAAAACTTACACCGCAAAAGCAATCTATGATGGTCTTCTACATTACTATGACAAAGAAATTGGTAGTGATCCTTTAAAGAAAAAAGGTCATATAGTTGCATTTACTGGAAAAGCAACATATAATGCAGGTGGCATTACAGTCCACTCTGCTTTCAGACTGCCATTAAGTTCAAACATGCTTCCACTAAATTCAAACACCCTTGATCTTTTGACAAAAGATTATGAACAACTTCGAGTATTGTTGATTGATGAAGTCTCTTTAATAGGGTCTCGAATGCTATACAACATTGACAAACGACTACATGAAATCATGCACACACCAACAAAAGCATTTGGAAACCTTGATGTCATATTCTGTGGTGATTTGTGTCAAGCACAACCTGTTCATGATTGTTGGATTTTTGAACAACCAAGATTCCAACAACAAACATTTCCTTACACATTTTGGTTCGATGCCATAAAATGCTATGAACTTACAACAGTTGTACGTCAAATAAATCAAACATTCATATCAATCTTAAATAGAATTAGAACATGCTCTCAAACACTGGATGACATAGATTACTTAAACCAACATTGCTACAAACAACCACCAGCAGATGCAACGTTTCCTTATCTTTTCCATAGTAATAAGGATGTTCAACAACATAACTCAAAAATGTTATCAGCTATGCAAACAGAAACATTCACACTTGTAGCGCATGATAGCAAAATTGATTCTATTGAAAAAAATGGCCATAGACAAAAAACATTGCGACTTCCGTCTATGATTGTAGTAAAAAAAGATATGCTTATTGAACTAATTGGAGGCAACTACTCAACTGAGGATGGGTTGGTTAATGGTGCAGAAGGTGTGTTTAAACACTATGCACAAACAAACCATGATATTGTTTGGATTGAGTTTGCAGATCCAAAAGTTGGAGACAAGCAACGTGCAACTATGCAACATCTTTATACACCTGCTATAAAGTCCAATTGGACACCAATCAAAAGAATTGTGATACAAACAACACTTGAAAATAAAATGAATGTTATGCGAACACAATTCCCAATTCAGTTGGCATGTGCAAGGACAATCCATAGAGAACAAGGATTGACAATGAACAAATTGGTATTTGACCCAAAAGGAATTAACAGACATGGCCTTGTTTACATTGCGCTCTCACGTGTTAGAGATATTGATTGTCTTTATCTTTTAAACAAGTTAGAACAAAGAAATTTTAAGACTTGTCCAAAAGTCACCACTGAAATAGATAGATTAAAAACAGATGCAAATTTGCAATTTGAATATGGTCTGCATTCAATGCCAAATGCTAAACAATTACTCATTGCATCATTGAACACACGCAGCTTGCTTTTGCACTATGACGATGTTCTGAATGATCATGAACTTATGCAGGAAGACATTTTATGTTTGCAAGAAACTCACATGCACACACTTACCAAACAAACAACAATGATAGAAAAATACAATTTCTTCTCAGCATTTTCAATGCATGGAATCCTTACATTGATTAAAAAAGACATTGCCATCGTCAATTCTAAAAACTACACAAAAAACTCCACCGAAGCAATTTGCGTAGATCTTGAATTTGGCTGCAATGTATTGAAAGTAGTGAGCATTTACAATAGACCATGTGGTGTGCTTGATGATCTCTTTCATATATTGAGTTGCATTTTCTCAACTTGCACACCAACCAATCAAATCCTAGTAGCTGGTGACCTGAACATTGACATGTTGCAAGAAACGACATCGAAAAGAAAATTGCAATTGTTTATGCAAATGAAAGGCTTGACACTAAAAACAACAAAGGCAACAACAAACACCGGTTCAATGCTTGATCACTTTTGGACAAATTTAAAACACATAGATATTGTTTTCAATATTTCAGATGCTTATTGGACTGATCACTATTCAAATTTCCTATCAGTCTTTGATAAAAATGCATAGTCTATTCAATTTTGCATTATCTAATTTTATTGTCTTCCTATCTATGAACAGATCCATGATATCACATTTGCACAAAATCAAAAGCAGGCACTATTCTTTCTCTTGCAACTTTCATGCACTTTAAACTACAGCAATTTGGTTTTTTTCTATTCATAGTGAGCTAGATTTAGATCAGTTTTGGGCATCTACAACATTGATGTCATAGCTATGAGTTTAAATTCTGTTGAACTTTCTCATATTTTTATAATCTATTTTGTGATGTCAAATTTTGGTTATTTTTTATTGTTGAAAGTTGTTTACACTTTAGTTTGTACACAGTTCAGATCTAAAAAACTAGCAATTATGCTACAACATATGTAGACACTCTTTACAAAAAGTATTCACATGCTATCTCCATTTTATAATAATGCAGACGATATATAAGCTAAATAAAATGTTTTAATAACAAGTTCTTATGTTCAAGATAATTGTAAATGAAAATTTGTTCAGTATTTGGCTGTAGATAGCATAGTTTTCAGCACTTGTTTAATTGAAATTCTTGGCACTACATAGACTTCGCGCTATGCATATGTCGAAAATACAGTAAAAGAATTATAGACATTTGTATTTTTTGCTTCTTTGTTTTTATGCTATCTGTTTCTTGCCATATTTTCCATCTGTTATAAATCTCTTCCACTCTTTAGACTAATTAACAATCTTGGCTACATCTGATTTGCTTAATACTTCTCGCATGTGCAGCTTTTGAAACTCAAATGCAAAATTGCAAAATAATGGAAAATAGTTCCTTGCCTGTGCACAAGACAACAAAAAAAATATCAGGATCAAACAGCCCGACAATGGAAACAGTGTCAACTGCTCAAAGTCCAAAAAAGTGTGCAATTATTTTGGTTCTAATTGCTTTTTACATCATTTTTAACACATGAAACTTCCTAATCTTCTTTTATGATTTTCTAGCACAGAAAACAACAGAATATAACTATTGCATTGACAAATATTTTCTCAACCTTGATCTAAGTTTGAACTTTTCTGCTATTGATTGCTGATAATTTCTTTCTTGGTCTTCTTCTCTAACTATAACAATAGCAGGTTCAAACAAACTGCTCCAGAACCAGCTACTATTATAGAGCTATGCACAACAACACCAAAAATTGTTTTCGAAGGAGACATCTTGGCCGTATATGGGCCTGCACAGAACAAAATCCAAGGTTCTCCTGTAAAGGCACAAATACTGCATGTAGACTTTGTTGATAGAGATGGGCTAATGACAATCACTGCTGGAATAAGTGACAACTTGATCAAACATTTTGGTAGCTATTTCTCATCCAGCAAAAGTCTAAGAATCACTCGATTTGGGCTCAAGAAAAAAGGCCAGTACGACAGAGGCGATGCCAAGTATTCAATAGTCATATTCCCACATACAATAATTGAGACAATTGATCAAGTTTGCAAAATGAGAAAGCTAGCTCCAGATATGACAATTGCTGATCTATTGTCATCAAACGACTCCTACTCTGTTGGCTCTGTCACAGCAATCGTTGCTGCATGTGAATACAACAACAAGCAGTTTGACTTGTATATCAAAGACGGTGGAACGGCAAATGACCATGCAACAGTAAATATGCCATTTGCATAGCTAATGTTCTTTTGGAATTGTTGTTTTTTAAAGCTAAATAAAATTTCCACTCTTTTATATAAACAACAAAATAGAAAAAAAACAAATACAAATAGCTTTAACGATTTCTAATTGCAAGCTATGCTCATTGACTGCTGTCTTCTACCATTGCAGTTACAAGTCAGTGAAGGCTTCAAAGAACTGCTCTTGCAAATTCAAGAACAACTTGCATCTGATAATCCTCCATTCTATCTGTTTAAAAACATTGTCCGAAATGACACTAAAGGAAGACACATGCTCCGGACCTGTGCAGCTACCTTTATTGACCCTCTTAATGATGATTATGCAATTCAAAATTTGCTGCCAATCATTGACTCAAAGACACAGGTTCGTTGAAAAATTGCTTCTTTGTCATTTCATCAACAAGGAAAAACAAAAACACAATTTACTTTGGTGCAAAGTAGTTTCATTGCTTAACACCTTCTTCTGTTTTTTTGTCTCTTGTTCATTGTCTAGTAGCATTGACTTTGTTATCTATAATAGGCTTCAGTTGAACATTTCTTTAAATTCTTGTGATCTATTGAGAATATTATCATGAAGACTGTTAGCTCTATAATAGTAGCTGCTTCTTGCTATGGTGCAGTTCATTGCTGTTTTAGCTTTGATGTTTTATTCAATGATGGACTGTTAAGATTGATTTAAATTTTTTGATGGTGATATGTGTAATTGGCTTTTGTTAGGGTGTTATCCCTATGTTGTAGGCTTCAAACCATTTTGATACGTACAGGTTTATGTAAATGATATTATAGCGATATAGATAGAATCTACTTGATTGTAATTTTAGCAAAGTCTATGTTGATCAAAGTGCTTTGGCACCTTTCGAATGTAACTTTTTCCTGCTTGAATATGAAGTTGCAAGTTTTTCTTTGGAAAAAGCAAAAAGAAAAGAACAGTTTCCATGTAAAGAAAAACATGCCTTCTAAAAACAACAGCAAGTAAACATAAACTCTCTCTTCTAATGATAGTGCAAGCATGCTACAAGCATGGATGCGTATCTGTACTCATCCTTTGTTAAATTTTCCTTACCCTAGATGAATCCCGTCCTTGTGCTTTCAAATAAATGAACTGCTATTTAATTCGTGGAAATCAAACTCTTCACATAGCAGCATTCACACACATAGTAGGACAATGAACAGTGTAAGCATAAAACAATTAACACACACATCTACTCCTTCAAATCATCTTTTCATTTAAACATCAAAGCTTACAAGAAAACCTCTACTACTACCAATAATGCAGTTGTATTGGGACCAACATAATGTAGTCTAGCTAAATATCAACCTTTCATTTGTGCAAAGAAATATGCGATTAACATTTCGCAACTAAACTTTCCCAGTTGGTGAACCCTCTCATATCTCCTTGAGTTTTCATCATTTGTCTCTTGTATCGCTGTTTCCGATCTTGAGCACACATTTTTCCTATAATCGAGAATCTCATCTATTTGTAGTTCTAGCCTCAAGCCTAACAAGCACATGCTTCCCTAGGTCATTGCTTTTAGGTTGTTTTAGCCATTTGAAAAAGGGCCTCTTTGAAAACTCTGTTTTAAAAACAAACCTGCACAACTGGTTCCTGCAATCACAAATCACCTTTTTCTCTACTATATCTCCTAAGCACATGTTGCTTAAAGCTATGGATTTTAAGCTTTTTTAGCCATTTAGTCAAGGGTATTTGTTTTTTATAAAATCAATTTAGTTGTTAGCTTTATTTGAGCACATCATAACTAATTTTAAGACTTCTTTGAGTCTCATTTGGAATCATATGTTTAATCCTATCCAATTGGTCTTGCCAATTAAACAACACATTATCATTTCAGGCTTGTGACTGACCACAAGACATTAATACTACAAGAATAACAATGAAGAACCAACCACCCTGATACATATGTCTTAATACATGTCTTAAAGGAACAATAGGACTTCCACATGCCTTGACACCTTCTGGTCCACCTAACTTAAGCATCACAAAGATTCCACTTCTTGTTTTGATATTTTGTTACAAAACCAGTTGATCAAACCTTAGCAAAGGTTCCTTGGAGCAATAATCCATAAAGGATTCCCATAAGACTATTTATAGTCCTTTAAACCGGTGTTATGAGCATCCATATTTATCTTAATTGTACAAATTTCTAGAATCAGCCAGCATACTCTAATAAAAGCAAAGTAGTAAACAACTTAAAGCAGATGCTATCAATTAATTTATCATTAGAATAGCCACTTTTACTTGTCCTTATCTCATTAACCATCGTATGTACAGAAACAATTCTTTTTCTAGGCATTTGCTTGCAACAGAGCAAAGCAACCCAAATTATAATTTATTGAATGTGCTATCAAATCTCATCCCCAATGGTAGTCCAAATAATCCCCGTACAACTGTTTGGACACCAACTTTGAAGCTTCCTGTTTCTTTTAAGAACATCGGATGCAGGCTTTAGCCACAACTATGCCACAGAATTCAAAGAAATCAAATATGCCATTGACTTCTGTAGCATTTTGTGCAAAGTATTTTACAAAGTGCATTGCTAGTCATGTCTGAAACAATGAATTTAGCAGCTAACACAGTTCCTTCAACACATATATTAGTCAAGCCAAGCTTGCATTTTGCAGCAAACTGGAGAGACCCCAAAATAAAAAAGGCAAACTTGATTTATTGCCATGCTCCCCCAAACTAACTGCTCCATTTGCTCGTACCCTTTAGCCTAACAAAAGATAAACAAGGAATAACAGACATATATAATAACAAAAATTTGATTCACAATGGTGATATGCCCTCTAAGGGAAATGTCTTACACTGCTTGACAATGAAGTTTGGTTTAAAGTTTCTGCAAAATCCAATCCCAAAGGGTCTTTCTAGCTACATAAACTTCAAATGGAATTACTATATAATGAACAACATGCATTGGCAAAATAGATTGACATTTCTGATTCAACCACATTTACAATTCTTCTTCGTTGATGATGGGTCTCTCTTTCTCCTTATTTCACTATGATTCCTACAACCGATAACTCGGAAGTGATAGTTGATTCCTTGACATGCCATAGACAAGCACCCCAACTACTTTTAAAAATAAAGGCAATCCATCAGAAACTTGCAAGAATTTATGGAAAGATTCAAATACTATGATTGGAAAAGACTGGTTGAAGGCAAGTGAGCACAAAGCCTCTCGCAAGTATTGTGAATTGAGGCCAGTTGCTTTATAAATTGATGGCATTTCCACTTCCCAACTTATAACATCTTTATCTCAAGATGTTATCAATATCAAGCTCTCTTTGCAAACAATGCTTTTAAGTACCAAAAGTGCATCCAACTAATTCACATTACGTACACCACCTAAAATTATTTAATGCTAGATAACATAACAGTGACATGACTAGATTTCTGTGATCGGAAGATACATCCAGCACGCTTAGAGTGCCACGAGACAGGTTTTATATTTGTTTAACTGCTCAAAATTGCAGTTGCAGCGGCATTCGAGATTTGCATATTCTGCTTTTTGCAAAAAGGGCATTGTGTGTTTGTACTTTCAATGTGGGAAGCAAAATTATGAGAATACAACCTTGCATGTCAATTAAATGGCAATCCTCTTTGCACATACAATATTTATTGCATGATGGGAAAGTACAATTTGTTCTCTTCCTAGGAATGCTTCAAAACATTGTTTGCATTGCAACAAACTTTATATTCAAGTCTATAACTCTGTTCACAACACTCTTATTCATCAGTTTACAAGCATTGCTTTTGCAATGTCTCTTCGCTTTTACCCATCCGCTAACAACTGTTAGCCAATGGCTACATTGCACATTAGCATTGTAATTAGTCATAGTGCTTTGAATCTAAGTTTAATTATTATTCAAATAGAAAGAAATACTGGCATAATTCTATTTTAAAATATGCTCATATTATATGCATTTTCTATGGTCATTTGTTCTGTGACTTTGACAGATACACGGAACACTCAAAGCAAGAAATCCATTTGCACCTCCGTATCGATGCATTTGCACTGAATGTAAACAACCACTGATTCAGAGCTGTGTGGTCTGTGCATTTTGCAAAAAAGAAATGGAAATTATATATGAGCATAATCTAGAATGCAATTTGGACACAAATGATGGGCTGATAGAATGCACACTGCGCAACCCACAGCTAAAAGAGTATTGTCCAGAAGTAGCAAATATTTCATTTGAAGAATACTCAAAAAACATATCATCAACAGTCTTCAATCTGCGAAGGTTTTCCCAGCAAGGGCTATTTACATTGGCCCTGGATAACATAATCATCAACTTGAAAAGGAACTGATTTCCAGGTACACAAATCTATTTTCTGTTTTAAAAAGTTCAAGTTTTTTATTCAATATTACCAACCTCTGTAAACTGTGTTTACACAGCAAGGCCCGCAAAATCAATTGCCTTTTAGGAAATATATTTATGTATTTACCTATTTTAGGAAAATAAAATTTGATATGAAGTATATCCTTAACCTCTTTTGTCAAAAACTTTTATAGGTGACTTTTATTTACATATGCTATATTTTGAATATTGAACTTCTTTTCCTAAAGCAATTTCTCATAACATTTTATTACTTTAGGAGTTGTGAGAAAATCCTATGGTGGTTCAAAAGAGTGAAGTTACATATTTTCTATAATATCTTCAATGTAGTCAATCAAGTTGTTCATTCATATTTTACATCTATTTCAGCCTTTTAAAATATTTCTTGCAAATAGATATTGTGCTCTTTCTAGTGTGACTTTCCAATCTAGATTTTCTTTCTCTAAAATTAATAACTTTAAACTCAACTCTTGTGATTGGAAATTTTTTTCCTTAGAAATCTCTTTCGAGATTCGCATTCGCTACACCCTCTTCAATGCATATTCAATGAAGGTTGTCATCAGACTCTAATCTTACTGATAATATTTTATTTGGATTTCCAGTGATGCTATTATTTTCTCATACTTCTGTATATTCTTCTCTTTAGTTTGAGTCTTATCTAAAGTGGCATGAGTTACTCCTAAACTCATTGATATCAATTTTGATAATCTGTTATTCTTGCCATCCAAAAACTGAACCTTAAGCATATATATTATAGGTTACAATATTATCCAAATCTAATTTCCTTTTCCTTTATGCTTGCTTAGCAATTGATTTCTTCTTTTTATTATAGACTATCACTTCCAAATCATCCATGTCATCCACTAGATCAGTTATAGATGTGTCTCCCCATGATAACACATTTTCCAACTTACTCAGAGTCACCACCCCCTCAATAATTACCCCTTTCATTTTATTCATTTCACTAACACCTATTGTACTTTTGCATTTCATCTTCCTCTTTTCCCTTAGCTTATACTACTTCTTTAATATTCGGTTATTTTTCTTGATTTTTCTTTCTTTCTAGTTCTTCTCTATCTTCTTTCTCCTTCTTCTTCAAATCTACTTATGAAAATATTTTTTCCTAAGCCTTTATTTTTTTGTTGATTCTTTCAAGTTCAACTAACTTTAGTCTCTCCTGTTTTGCCTTTTGTTTTTCATTTTTTAGCTTCAATAGTTTTTTCCTTTCAATTTCAACTTCGTGTTTGGCTTTCTCACTTGCTTCTCTTTTATATTTACTAGCCTCCTCTTTCCTTTTATTTTATTTTGTTTCATTATATTTTTTATAGCATAAGGATTCTCATTTTGGCCTTATTCTTTCATATACATGTGACCACTTTATGAGCATATGACCACTTTAATTTTCACAAAGTTTTGATTCACGTTTGACTTCGACTCTGTATTGCAAAGTTCGAAAGTCTAATCATAGAATGGCATGATTTAAATAGTGTCGATTTAAATACTAAGATTTGGTGAAATGCTATTTCCAATAGCTTAATACTGTAATTATTGATAAAAGTTGTATTGCAAAATAATTTACTATAATTTGTTACAGAATTTAGTAGAATAATTTGTTACTCTTCGTAAGATTTTCCCTCTTGCTAAATTGTTCCGAAAGATTTATTGCTTTGAAATTATGCGATTTGCGATAAAATACGAGTAATTCCAATATTATAGTTGAAATAGTATCTAGTCTTTACGGATACTTGCATTCTTGCTACTTTTTCCCAATTATTCTGACTACAGTTTAAATGCTATTGGCAGGTTCAACAACAGTAAAAAACTACCACAATGAAACTGGAACTACAATCAATACAAAGTTGATATTACATAACATTTTTGCAAGAACAAAAAATGCAAAGATCCATTTGCCCATGCAAAAGCACAACTGCGGTCTGTTGGACTTATTGGCTTTTTTTGTCCTCTGCTTTATTAACAAAATTCAGCCTGTTGGACTTATTCCTTTTTTGTCCTCTGCTTTATTAACAGAACTATAGCATACCTGTTTTTTTTGCTCATGTAATGGATTTAGTAAATATAAAAAATACACTAAGACATTTGCTGATTAACATTTCCATAGTTTTTGTCATCTGCTAAACAGACAAATATACTTGCCATAGATTTAAATATAGAATATAATATTTCCTGCATGGCAAAATGTTCCCTCCTTTTGCAACTTAAATATGTTTCTTTCTATCATAATGTGTTCATAACATGATATGGTTTATTACAAAGAAAATGAGGTCTAGGCATTTCGTTCCAGATTCTTATGAATGCTTAAAGGGTTCAAAATCACCAGTTGGTTCAATACAGAATTTTAAACAACAACTTATAAATTAGCTTATAAGATCTTGAAATGCCATGAGTATTGGATCACAGAGTTTTTAAAGAGCAACTGTAAATTAGTTTATGGAATGTTGAAATGCCATGACTATTGGATTACAGAGTTTTTAAAGAGCAGTTGTAAATCAATTTAAACATGCTTAGCACACATTTTGCATCTTATCCAAATATCCTTGTTCTTAAATCTATTCGATAGACATTTAAGAAGGCTATTCAATTGCTGACAGCTTTATGCAAATGAGTCCTCCCTTTGCCAACAGCTTCTCATTTTTTTTTCTAGCATACGTTCTCTTGCAATAGCAAGTGGCAATGTCTGGAGCATTGCCACCTTGTGACTGTTGTTTAAAAATACATTCATAAAGCATGATAATTTTTATGGGTTAAAAATTTAAGAAGATAGTTGTCACAGGTTCAAACTTTGCCAGAAGGGTTGAAATACCATGGCTTGGGTGACATTCTGTGTGAATAATTTGCATATCATATATATACTTTAAAAAAATATTGTTGTGTCTCCAAACACATCATATATGTATCGTTAATAGCCTATTATTTCATAGCTAACAGCTATAAATAGGCTATAAATTTATAAATTTTTCCTTCTCTTCATAGTTTGGTAATGTGTTATATTATTAAAATTATTTAAAAGTTATTTGTTTCAATTCTGATTGATCCAAGTAAACGAACTCATCGTTGTTTTTCCTTCCTAACGTCATGACTCACCTACATTGCATTAAAGTTGCTGCCCTCCAATGTAGTCAGTTCTTAGAGATACTGGCTGGATTATCATTTATTCCCTAGCTACAATCCAGGTGCATCCTGACACGTGCTGACAAGGATTGGTATTCTTGCAAGGTATCCCAACAACACTTCTATGACAGCTTGTCCACCCTTCCCAATAAATTGCCTGGAGGTGTTGATTAACTATATATTTCACTGGTAGTAAATTCCTATGGGAAACACTAATCCGCTATAATGCTATTCCGCTAATTAAATGGAGCAGAGCCTAAGCCACACTAAAAGATACTTTTATGCGTTTCTTACCACTTACCAATATCTTAGGTGTGTCTAGTTTACTGGCATATCAGATTCAGGTTTGACCACTATTAATAAAAAATAATAAGCAATTTTACTTTCTGCTTAGCTGAGGTATCATCTCCTCGAAATTCCATTGCCACACAACGCAACAGCACTGTTGAGAAATCAATCAATTTGAAGCAATCCTGATACAGCTTGCATCCCTTTCGGCTAGGCCACACGTAGATACCCAACATTGCAAGAAAATTTGCATTTAAAAATTGTAGCATAATCACATCGTGAGTTCTGTTCATTAGAATTTTTAATAGTGAAGTGTAATTTTTAATACAGCTGGGGCTGGAATTTGTTCAGTAACCAACCCAAGAATTGATTATATTTTGGCTGTCTGATTTAACAAATATAACACTGGAATTGGATTAACAGCCTTGTTCTGTTTTTGTATATGGCAAGGTTCAATGATCAGATTTGATGACAATCAAACCTGTGCTGGTTTAGTTACTCCTGCTTTTTTGTATAGCTAACTATACACACTAATTGCTGGTCGCTTATTACCATGTTGGAGCTACTATGAAACGTTGTGTATCTCAAGTTTCTTGTTGAGCGCTAGGTTTCTTCTTTTGTTTTTCCATTTAAATAAATAAATCATGATGCTAGCCAATTTTAATACTATTGATAATTATGTTCCCAATTCCTTTCCAATCTCGATAAGTCTCCAGTTTTAATACTATTGATGGTTAAGTTCCCAATTTCTTTTCAATCTCAATATGATAGTTTACTAACTAATGGTAACAGCTCCAGTGCTGAGTTGTGTGACCGATGGTAATAGCTCCAGTGCTGAGTTGTGTAACTGAACAGTTTGATGGTGATCGAGTTGGCTCCTCTGTGACAATTGCAATGATGGCTCCATTAATATGTTTGGTATGCTTGGTAAGTATGAACGGACCCACTGATCTCCACCGTTGTTTACGACCATATATCATTTTTATTAAAAAATAATAAATAATAAATTTATATTTTAAGTGTTGTGTGCAATAATTCATGGCCCTAAGCAATGTCTTTGAAAACCTTAGCCACATTTTTAAATGCGCTAAACTCTATTATGCAACAATGATGATGTCCAAACTTGAATCTACGATTTCCTCATATGACAATTTCAATGTAACAAAAACATAGATATATTAACTTAGCAATATATTAACTTCATTTCTAAATGATTGTTACGTTCCAGAGATATATAATAATAACTGATTTGTACCCATCAATCTGTTTGTACATCTTTCAAATATTTAAAATTACATGTCTAAATCTGATATAGTTTTAATTTTACTAAACTAGAGTTTATAAAAATAGTTTATAGTGATTATCATTAACTCAGACTATACCTTAGTAACATTGTCCTTGAGTTTTGGAGTGAGTGAGAGAACAATGGGCTCTGGCCAGCATTTTAGACTTGTATGTTGTATATTGAATGTAGTGTATTTTTACATCTATAGGCTTTAGATAATTATTCGTATAATTCTTTTCGCTTTTGATTGAGGATGGAAATTGGTCTCCACAGATCTTAGATTTTGAGAGGATGAAACAAGTGTATTGAATGGAGGTTGACCTCCATTGAGTTTAGGTTACATGAGCATGAGGCAAGTTTACAGTTTAAATTTATTTTATGATCATAGTTATTTGAAATATAAAAAATAAGTGGTTGTTGATGCATGGAAAATGAACACCTCATGACATACAACTTGTTTAACTAGAAGAAGCCAATCATAAACAAATAGCATATTTAATTTGCTACTTACACATAATTGTGGTCTATCATTGTTTACCGACCACAAGTTAAGTGACTGTGTTAATTATTCACAACTCCAGTTACCTTTTCACTTAACTAAACTGTGTGTTCTCACTCCATCAACATCCTTACATCTCCATCTCTTCTGTTCAAACTAGTTAGTGAAGCTACTGAATATTTTGTGTTTGGATCATTATTTTCCATTGATTTTGGCAAGCGATTCATTGTGACAAACTCAAACATATAATATGAATGTGCACACAGAAAACAAAATTAAGATATAGTTATTAATCATTACTATGCATTATGATGCTATCACTATCCACTTTAAATTGAAGATGTATTTGAGCATTATGACTCTCATGTGCAAAAGTATATATACTTTAAAACAATATCCACACATTATAACATAATATAAACCATCATCATCCTTACGTCTCCATCTCTTCTATTCAAATCAGTTAGTGAAGCTACTTAATATTTTGTGTATGGATCATTATTTTCCACTGCTGTTGCCAAGCCACTCATAGTGAGTGTTAAGTGACAAACTCAAACATATAATATGAATGTGCACTAAAAAAATGAATTTAAGATATAGTTATTAATCAAAGTTATTAATCAAAGTTATTAATCACAACTATGCATTAACATGGTATCAATATCCACTTTAAATTGAAGATATGTTTGAGCATTATGACATTCATGTGCAAGAGTATATATTTTATAACAATATCCACACATTATAACATAATATAAAAGAGAGTATCACATGCTTTGTCAATAATCCAAACATTTTCATTTGTTTAAATTTTAGGCTTCATTGATTCTCTCCCTCCAAACATTTGCCATAATTATTGCGCTCTTTTAATTCTTTTATGCAAATGTCTGGCTTGTGGTTAGGTATTGTTTATAGTAGTCCCTCCCTTAAAACCACAAACTAGCACATGGTAAAGTTCAATACTCATTTGACAAAAATAAACTCTAGTACATGATAAACTTTAATTACAACTAAAAATTGAAATTTTATGTTAATCTTACTTAACATGTCTTCCTAAAGCAATTGCTCTTCCTCTTTTTCACAAGAGCAGATGGCAATGTCGGGGACATTGCCACCTCGTGGCTCTTGTTATTTTACGCTCTAAAAATATTTTTAGATGAATCATAAAGGTAAAGTTATATTTATTATTTTCTTATTATTAATTATTCAATAATAAAATTAATCTCGTAAAGGTTTATTATTTAATATTAATTTAAAAAATATAATTAATTAAAAAAAATTATATATATATATTCAATGTTATTCTACCAACAAATCAATAGATAACAATACGGTGGTTCATTGGCGGGTTTATATGGATTTCATTCCATCCACCTGGGTTCAATTCCATTGAGATATCACTGGTTGACAGTTGACCCTTACAGATGCGCAACACAAGGGTTTTTTCTTGTTTTAGAAAAGAAATTAATTTCGGTAATAAGTTGTAGATTCGAGCCTGACCTGGAGGACATCGTTTGTACCTTTGCCGCGGCTTTATCATAAAAATCTACCTGTTCACCGTTCATTTTTCTGATATGTCGAAGATACACAGGATTTCTGCAGGTTTTTACCGGCTCTTTAACAATGTTATATATAAAGAGTAACCGGATTTATGTTGCAATGCAATGCAAACGAGGTTTGGTGGAATTAGTTGTGAGATTAAATGGATGTAACAAACTTTAGGTTGAGAGCAAGTTGAGTGCTTCCTTTTTCAAGCATGAAAAAAAGCGTGGAGAAAGAAAATCACTTAAAATTATTGTTATCAGTGAATTCAAAAATATTTTATTTATTGTAACAATAAGATGATTAAAAAAATAAAGAAATCAGTGCATAAAATCAATCAATATTACTTGCAGATTTTGAGATTGTTTAGTAATGGTTATCAATTTAATTTGCAAAATTTGATTAAAGATTTTATAGTGTAATGATCCTTTATTTAAAGAGTTTATACATAAACTATGTATCAAAACTATTTGACACTTGAAAGATGTTAACTTTTATATAATATTAACATTTATATATATATATATATATGTTAACTTTTATATAATATTAATATTTATTTATTTATATATATATATATTTATATAATATTAATATTTTATATATATATATGAATATTATTTTTTTAAGTATTTTAATCAAGTATGGATAAAAAACTAAAAAAATTAAGATATTATGAATGTGTATATAAATATTAAACATTTGAAAGATGTCAATTTATATATAATATTAATATATATATATATATATATATATATATATATATATATATATGGGTATTGTTTTTTAGGTATTTTAATTAAGGATAGATAAAAAACTAAAGATTTTTAAGATATTATGAATGTATGAATGTTTGTATAAATATTAAATAATGTTTGGTCATGTTTTTTTCTTCTAATTTGATGTTTATTTAAAATAAATGAATTTTAATAAAATAATTAAAAAACATGTTATTTTAAAAATATTATCAATTTTAAATTTAGAAAAAAATTAAAATCTTATCAATATAATATTATTTTCATTATTTTAAATTAAATTACAATTTATACAATTAAAAAAAAATTAAATATTATGGAGTAGTCTATTTATTCTACATTTTGGCCTTTGCTCTGGGTGGGTTTTGGTGGAAATCAAGTAAATTGGTTTTTGGTAAAATCTAAATTTGGAAGTGTTTAAATGTGTTTTTGAATCCATAAGTAGATTCAACACCACGGAATACCCCCATTGCACCCAAATTATGAAGTTTTTCCAAAATCTGAATTTTGAAGTGTTTAAATCATGGTTTTAAATGCATAATGGATTCAACATCCTAAATACCAGGTCACCAAGATTATGCAAGTTTAACAACTAGCAGTGCTTTTTCAAGAATTAATCTAAAATTTCTATCATATTATTGCACCTAGTGAAACGAGGTGCTCTACAACCCAGTATGGGAGAGATCCTCTAACGTAATATAACATATAACGTGATCTATCAATCAAGAAAGATCAAATTTCTGAGTTTAAATTTAAAAAAAGAAATACACTTCAAAAAACTGGATCCCTCTTGGTGCTTGATAGATACGAGTTTAAGATGGATCTATGCTGGTGTAAAAAACAAGCCAAAAAAATAACATCTAACATCTAACACATTTAGACTACTACTTCTTTATATATATATATATATAATGTTTTATTTTAAATTTAAACTTAGACACTATCAAACAAATCTAAACTAAATCTGAAAATATAAATTACTAATGCACTATTTTTTATTTTAAATATATGTTGTCTACCTTCTTTGTTCAGTTGTAACACAGTTTTTCATTATCATATTACACTATTTTGAAATCTTAGCTAGCCAAATTTTTTGGGGGGGATTTATAGCAAATTGTTATTATTGATGTTGTTGTATTATAAGAGGATATATTTATAATAAACAATTTTTAAGTGGTTTAATGTTATGTGGTAATAAATGTGTTCTTTTTATTTATTATAAAATTTTGAGATTATTTGTAATGCATTTTTTTGTATTCATCAGTTTATATATATTCAATTGACTTTTTGTTCTTTTAACAATTTTTAATTTTTTAATGAAGTAAAAAAATATTGAGTAAATTAAAGTTTAAAGAGAAAAACATAAATGAAATATAAAGTAAAACAATGATTATTTAGAAAATTTAATGAAAATGAAAGAAACTATATTTCTGATACAAAGCAAATTATGAGATATATAAAACGATTCATAGAATTTAGTAAGATATGTTAAGTTTTTTGTATTAAACACATTAAATATTAAATTGTATTGAATATGAGAGCAATAATCTAAGAGAACAAGATTTACAAAAATTATTGTAGATATCTATTTACAATATTTATGATTTTAAATATGGTATTCATATATTTTTAGTGCTAATATCTTATAATCACACAATTTAGAAATAATAACTATTCATTAAATATTATTAGTAGCTTATAATCAGAGTTTAATGGTCAAAACATGTGCTTCCTCCTCTTCTAATTACATTTTGGAGTGAAAGGTAGGTAAGAAAGGTCATAGATGCTCATGATAGAGGTAGAATGCCACTTTAATATTAGGGAATTCAAAATCAAATACTTTATTTATAAGCAAAATCACTCTGCATCTAAGTACACTTAAAATCAAATCAAATAGACTTACATTTTTAAAATAAATCTACCATGTAGTATTTAGAAAGTGTTTAGTGTTTAGAATGTGTTGAGGGTGATCTATCTTTTCATATGAATATACAAAATCAAATAGACTTATATTTTGTAAGTAATGTTACCATGTAGTATTTAGAAAGTATTATAGTGTATCAAAAAATGTTGAAATTTGATGTTTATTACCAATAAATGTTGAGAACAACTTTAGCTTCACATCACATAAATTAATGTAATGTATGTACGTTGTAAAGTGTGAACTTGTTGAAATTTAAGATTTATTTTTGTTTCTCTAACACTAACACTACTTAGGGTTATATATTTTTTCAATATAAATATTCAAAAATGTTTACCTTATTCATTTAGTTAGGTGTGGTTCCTTTATCTATGTTCTTTCTCCTTTAAATTAAGTAGTCAAAATATTCTTGTTTAAAATAAGTAATCAAAGCATTTTTTCACATTGGGTGGAGAGCATATCTCCAACTAATGATTTCCAATAAATGACAATGAGATGATGATGTTTAAAATACATAGTAGACGTAAAGTTGAGTATACGCGAGAGCACTAAAACTAAACTAAGAGAACATTATCTACAAATATTATTGTAGATATAAATTTACAATAGTAATAGCTTATAAACACACAATTTAGAGATAATAAATATTGATTAAGTTATTATTAGTAGCTTGAATAGAAATTCATGGTCCAAACATGTTCATTCCTCCTCTACACTAAAAATTACATTTTAACACATGACATCTCACAATTGTAAAAACACTTCTAAGTTGGTTTGCAATTTACCAAGAGATTGTTTTTCACCTTTAGTTTGTGAGTTGTGCACCTATTCTAGGACAAGATATTGTTCTTCAATTCAATTTTTCTTTCAGCGTTTTATTGCATCTTTTGGGGCAATTGCTAGTATAAGCATTTTTTTTCTATATGATAAGGAAACAGTAAGAGTGAGGAAATTTATTTGAAAAAGTTATCATGACATAATTAGTTATCTACACTTCAATTAAAATTCTAAATTTATTAATAAATGTTTTATTTTATAGAATAAATAAAGTTTTTTAAACTCATTATGATATTTTTTATTTTTTATCTTCAAAGTATTTAATTAATTCATATTAACTAACTCCATTAAAGTGTAATCTCGTCAAATATGATACAAACACAAATCTACCCTCTTAATATTATTTATGTTTCCAATATAATTATAACCTTTCAAATCTTCTAAAAATAATATTTAGTAAATACACTTCACATGCATGTTAACCAATGAAACAAATTAAAAAGAAAAAAACAATACATTTAACTAGAGTTGTAATTTAATGTCACTTATAAACTAATATTTAGTGATTCCACAAAATAAATATAACTTTCATTATTAAAGAATAAATGGGAAATAGCCTTGGGGTAGAGCAAGTGATAAAGTTGAAAAGTTGTAAATAGTTGTAAATGGAAGGTTTCAAGTTCAAATCCCCCAAACTTACCTGTGCGCCATGGTTCGAGCTCGTGGATGCACCTAGGGGTATAGTGATAGCGGGATTGGATTCTTGGACCCAGTACCAGGCCCATCCCCAGTTGCAGATTCCCCTAGTACAAAAAAAGGGGAGGCAGGTGCGGGAAGGGTCATCTTTGACCTTGGAGGAAAAAAGACTCACTCTTTTGCTTGGGGCTTGTGAAAAAGGACAAACAATCAGGCAGAGTGGGAAGTGTTAATGCAAGGAATAGAAACAATGGCAGAATTGAACATTGTAAGCTATAAGGTTTTCGGAGACTCGAATAGTCACTCAAAAGATGTGAAACCTTCGATTTGATAAAGACAAAGAGGCTCAGAGAGTGCAAAAGAGATTTTTGGCCTACATTTCAGACATCTCAAAGGTCCAATTCTTCCACGTCAAGCGACATTCCAACAAGTATGTTGATCTAGACTTGCCAATATTGGTTCCGTAGTAAGGCAATGTGAAATAAAGATTAATAACTCTATCCCATTTAATAAATGGACATCATGCTTCCAACTTTAGTTGGGGAACAACCTTTTAATTGGCCTTGGGCCCAACATGGGAGAGGCCATGCCAGCTTGGCTCTCCTTGTTCAAGGACAAGATGGTAGTTCCCACTACAATATATTGCGGCGACGTTGGGCGGTTATGCGGTCTATTAGATGGAGAGTTATGAGCATTAATAACCCCTGTCCGGGGTCATTTCCTTGCACCTCCCTTGTTTTTGTTTCTTCTATTAGCACTTGTGTGAAGTGATGGCACTTGGATATGGGTGATCCTTCACACACTTCAGGACTTTCTACTTCCGGAAGAGTCGAGAATCAGTTTAGCATTATGCACATCTCGAGAGAGGAAGAAGGAATTTGCTTCCTAAAGGCCAAGAGGGAAGTAAGTCTATTGATTTAGAAGTTTTTTCCCATGGTTGCAGAGGAAAGCATAACAGAGCAGATGTTGCGTGAGATAAGTGAATTGAAAAACATCACGTCAGACTATAAAAAGATGTTGAGGCATATCTTTGAGGTTTCATCAACCGCTCTAGATGAAAATAGAATAATTTCAATCGATATTTCCTACATTGACACCCGCATTGATGACATTGAAGGAAGCACTCGGGTTCATGTTCGTGAGATTGAGGACATTAAACACAAGCTACAAGAGATGGAAAAGGCAGTCCTCTCGGCATAAAGAGATATGTCCTATCAACTATTTTGTACAATAGTTAGACTTCCGGCGAGCGCCATTTGATGAACATGATTTATGTTCATATCCAGTGTATCAGAAGTTCCAGTTGCGGTGACTAGTCAATTTTGGCTAGCTAGTTTTATTTTTCTACTAAAATGACCATGGCCCCATGGGGTTTGTAATAAGTGTGCTAGTAGGGTTTTGAGTGACTCAGTTCCCCGTGACTTGACTATCAACTAAGGCATCCCAGGGAGTTTTTTACCCTTATCAATTATGCTTTTCCTATAGCCGAGTAATAATCGACGAGGTTTTCTCCGGCTTCCTCCAAAGTTGGAATGCTCGATTTTGAAATTTGAGCCTTGGGGCTTATTAGAGTCCAATTGATGTATATGACCTACTAGATGCCATGTATGTATTAGATGGTCATTTCCTAAGTCCCTCATCCATTAAAAACAATGTCCGAAAAAATTTTACTGGATGCGTTGGATGAGTTTTTTATTTTTATTTTTTTATTATTATTTTTCCAAATATTTAATTGGAAAAATTCAATTTGTAATAACTAAGTGGTTTGGGGGTGGATTTAAATGATTGGAAGCTCAATTCCAAAGCCAAAAATCCAATTAAACCCCAAACCCACTTAGCCTAAGTTTCAGACAATTATTTGGCCTCATAATTAATATTTTCTCAAAAAATCAAAAAATGAGAAATATTAATTAAATATTCAAAAGATATTAAATTGGAGATAATCCAAATTGATCCAAAAAAGACCAAATTGAATAAAGTAAAAGTCTAAATGACATGGCAAGAATCATTAAGGAAGATTCCAATCAAATCCAAGTCATTTCAGTTAAATCTTGAGCACTACAAGTCAAACTCAATAGAGAATTCGCCTCCTCATGTAAGGCTCACGAATTGATGAGGTGGCTATTGTTTAGTGGATGGAAGGAGTTTACAATGCTTGGTGAAGGGCGCCTCTCCTAGGTGGAGCCTTGTCACCCTCTTTCCACCTTCCAACACTCACTTAACTCTGCAATCAAAGCGTGTGGGCTCCTTTCATTGGCTTTGGTGCATGCATTGCTCTCTTCTATGCCAATTCAACTTAGTGTATTGGCATCTAGTTTTTGTATAAATAGAGGTGCCTTTGGCTCTCTAAGGATGGAGAATTTGTGCAAGTACACTCTGGAGAAATTTGTAATATTTGTTTGAATTTGAATAAAGCAGAAGGCTTTGGAGGTCCATGTGGGAGTTCTTTGTATGCCATCTTTCATCTTGTTTAAGGTGATACCTTTCTTAGTTCATTTCTTTTGATTCTTGAGTAATTGATCATATGATTAGAAGGCTAACAATCTAGCATAATATTATTTGATCTATGTTTTTCTCTTAGATTTGTGGCTTTCAGGTATTCTCAAGTGCAAGAGCTCTTGGTGGTTAATACATTCATCTTACAGGTTCCCAAAGAAGGCTCTACTTCAAAAAATCAAGAAACAAAGCTTGTTTGCCTCATCCATCAAACTACAAACTTAAAAAAAATCACTTGGTTACCTTGGTTACTACAAGCGGATCTATATTCTCAGGTTTTATCTCTTGATTCGTTTTTCCAATAGTGCAATATTCTCAAATCGTTTATATTTCTAGATCTTGCATCATGTTTGCGTAAGTAGATCAAAGCTTCACACTTTGATCTACCTTTTTGGGTTTAGATCTACCATTTTCAATCTCTAAATTTTCTTAGATCTAAGATCCTTGTTTCATTCTCAAGCTTGTAAATCTATCAATCTTTTTACCAAAGTTTTGTTCTTGAGAAGTACTTTGGGATTTGATCCAATTGCCGCATTGTTTTGTGTGCCACTTCTCTTTCCCACTATCTCTTGTGTATTTTCAGCTAGCTGGAAATTTCAAGAATAGTGTTTTAAAGCCACTATTTTACTCTTTTTTGCCGGGAAAACGTGCACAAATTTTCTCAAAAAACATGCAAATTTTCCAATTTTTAGCTTGCTGTTTTTTTTTGTGTTTTTCATTCATTTCAATTCTGGAAATTCATTTAAAATAGTAGATTTTTTCCAAACAATTATTTTTTCAAGTTTTCTCACTTTTTCTAAAAAAAACGTGCAATTTTAAGCTTGCTGGTTTTTGTGATTTTTGACATTTTCTGCTATTTTCAATTCTATAAATTAGCCTAAAAATTAAAAAAAAATCATATTTTTATTTTTTAATTTTTTCATCATTTTCTCGAAAAACGTGCAATTTTAAGCTTACTGATTTTTGGCTGATTTTTAGCAATTTTCTGTTATTTTCCAATTCTGGAAATTAGCCTAAAACATTTAAAAAATCTTCAAAAATTTCTTTCTCAAAAATTCCAAGTCTTTTCATTAAAAAACATGCGTTTTTCATCATTAAAAGTGAGTGTTTTTCTCAATTTCAAGGTCTGATTTTTTGTGTTATTTTCCTATTTTTGGCCATTTAGTCATCTCATTTGGCACTTATCATCTCATTCATTTTCACCTCTTTCAATCATAAGTCGAATTCGATTTTTCTAACAAGCTAATTAATTTGTTGTTAAGAGCTCTTATCTACAGGTGAACGAAAGTCCAAACTAGCAAGAGAAGAGCCAAAAGGCTAAAAGAACCAAGCAAGCAAAACCTTTTTTGACAAATTTCCAAAATCCAAAAGAGCATTGTAACTTATTAATAAAAAAACAAGTGGAGTTTTTAAGCCCCCGCATTCTACTTCCCTATTTGGGGGAAGTTTAGTAGTGTGTGACTTTATGCAGCTTTAGCTTAGTTTCATTTTCAGTACTTAGATTAGTTTTGTTTTACTAGCTTAGTTTTGTTTTCCATTTAATTGTTAGTTGCTCATTATTTGCTTAAGTAGTTTCTTTTTTATTTAAAACTATTTAAAGTAGAAATCTCTTGAATCTCACCAATAGTGGATCAAGAGTGCTCTCTGTCGGAGAGTTGCTTTTGCTTTCATTTTAGTTACCCCATGCTCTTCCGAGTATAGTCTTTGACCTGAAAGAGATTCTTGGGTAGAATAGATTTTACTTTCAGTACAATACTTTAATTATGTGCATCATAAAACTCTTGAACCTCTGCATAAGACAAGGTCAAGAGCACTCTCTGTCGGAGATTTTTCCTTGTGTGTAATAAAATTTGCAACTCATCATTCCCATAAATAAAATTTGAATTTATTCGTTGTTTCCTTGTCGGAGTATCTCTGACCAACCTCAAAAATTGGATTACTCAGAAACGGTATTGGACTGATTAATCTGGCAAGATTCAAACATAATAAAATTTTCACCCCATAACCAACGAACCGACGTTGTTTCGATAAATACTCAGGTAGTGGGCAAATTCCAAGTGTGGGCGCCGGGCTACCCAACCTGAACAGCTCGGCTTTAAATTCTCTGAACACCTAGCTTGTGAGTCAAGCAAGTCCGTCATGTCTTCGAACGGAGCCACTGAAAGTATTTCCGGCTAGATTTTTACAGACACCTAAAACAAGATTACATAAAATTTACAATAAATAAACCAAGAACAATTGCAAAACGATCTCACTCACATTTGAACTCTTGTATCAAGCAACCCAAGCACTCAGACATTTGACTCCATAAGGCATTGGTCCTTGACACCATTATTTTATCTACTTAATATCTATCTGGAGCACTTGTTATTTACGTTGATATTATATTGGAGTGTCTTGTATTCAAGTTCATCAGTGGTTGTGCATCTTTTTATCTTGCAATTGTATCGTTGATTATATATTTTGGTATTGTAAATCTTGTGATCATCATAAAAACTCCTAAACAACACCCATCCGCATCATTTCACCTTAAAACATCTAAAAATCACAAGAGCCTTAGAACTCTTTGTAGGGTCTACCCCCTTGGCTTCGTTAGGAGTTTTGCCTAAACGAGAGCTGGGATTCAGGCGACAGTACTTGCGTCATTGCTTTCCCGCAAGGCCACACCTTCCCCACTTGTAGTGAGAGAACAACTTTTGAAATATTTCAGCTACTAGTGTGCATCTCAACGGACAACAATATGGAAGGCCATTGTTTACATGAACCAAAGGATCTAGGAACAAAGTATGATTTCAATGAGAGGAACGAGACTCACTTTGTCCAGTTGAAAGAAGTGTTAGCGAAATTTAGGCCGAGATGAAAGGTTTAGGCAGGGGAAACAACGGACCATTGCATGAGCAAGAAGAAGCTCCTCGATGGAAGAAATTCATCAATGCAGCCAAAAATCATAGGCAAGCAACTCCGGTAATGAAGCCCTTAGTCTTTCCTTTCAAATTTTACTATATATTTTTGCCAATATTTATGTGATCAATTTATTAGAATCTATAGTATTAAAGGAAGCAATATTGGAATTGGTAAAAACAGTGATTTGAAAACCAACCAGAGTGAACAGAAGCAAAGATCTCCATGAAATTGTTATATTTGCCCTCATTTTGAAACCTCCATGAAGTCCTGTCAACTCTATGTACTTAATATATATATATATTCTTGATCTCGTTTCTATAAAAAAAAAATAAAGGGGCAAATGAAGACACTAAGTATGCCATTCATATCGTGCACTGGTTTTTGTCATTTACGAAGATCATAACAATATTCAGTATTAAAAGAAAAGAAGGAAAAGAGTATAACACGGAATCCCACTTCTCATATTTAAAGATAAAATGGTGGATATAACAAGTTATAGTCTAATGTTTATATAACATGTATTAGTATGTTTTGGTTGGTATTTTCAAAATATATAATTATAATTTGCATTTCTAATGTTTATATAACATGTATATAGTATGTTTTTGTTGTATTTTCAAAATATATAATTATAACATTTATAATAAATTAATTGATATTTTGAATAAAATTAGTTGAGAATATTTTTATAATTTAATAAATTTAATTGTTTTAGGGTGTAGATAAGTGGTTATAAGGTGCGCTTGTGAAGTAGTGATAAATCCTTGTGTCTCGCATGAGGCATAGTTCCCTATCACATAAATATGGGCCTGTCCAGTTACTCATTCTCCTAATTACAAAAAAAACAACTTAATAAACCTAACCATAATAATTGTAAAAATTAATTAAACTTAAAACATAAAATTTGAAAAATTTGAAAATATGCATATATATGATAAATAAAAAACTAGTCCATACCTTTAAGAGTAAGCTTATTTTTTGTTATATATATATATATTTTCTTTGAATAGGATTTTAAGATTATGATTAGATAAATCCAATTTGCAAAAAATATTATATAATTATAAAAAATAAAAGTAAATATTTTAAATAAATAAATGAGTTAAAAATATTAAAATTTTTGAAATGTGTTTAGGAACATTTGTTTAAATAAAGAGATTATTAGAAATAAAGATCTCTTTAAATATGTTATGGCCCAAGAGGGTATACATAGATAAAAAATGTAGATGATATGACTTCAAAGAAGGCATTTATGAACATAAATGTGTGTAAATGTATATGTAATAGAGTAGGCTTAATAAAGGGATCATATGTACAATGAATTGTAATATGTATATATAGAAGATAAAACATATTCATTGTAAAATAAACACTAGGATATTGAATTAAAGGTAATACATCATATATGTCCTCCTCATATAAGCATGTCTTCCCTGATTGAGAGCGAGGTTATGACTAGGTACCTAATGTACAAGAGCAAGACAAACATCATGGGAGACAAGAGGATTCCTAATATTACTTCATACTCTAATCAAAACCACCTACAACTTAAGCAAGGTTGGTATAAAGATGCCAAGTCTTGGCTAAATCATTGGAGAGTCAAGGAAGAGGTCACTCTGCATAATAGTGATAATATTAAAAGTTATTACATCTAAGTTTAAGGAGAAGATGCGGTGCCATAAAGAGTTAGAGGATAAAATAAAAATAAGATATTATAAGGAGGCGATGAAACCATAATTTAGAAGAGCAAAAGTATCTCTTTGTTTTAACTTAGCGTAAAGAAAAAAAAAACATTGTTAAAATAAGAACAAACTCTCTTGAGCTTCATAGTGAAACAGGGTGCTCGACAATTCCTAAAATGAATGGGATGAAAGAATGTCATATTTGTGACACAAGAGGGTTGAAGATGAAAATTATTTTCTCATAAAATGTCATGCATACACCACATTAAAGAACAATTCAAGCTCGTGGGGCTTAGAATAGTTGGTGAATGGGTGTTCTGTTAAGACACTCCTAGCACAAGGTCACCGGTTCGAATCCCCATCTTAACCATGCGCCATAGTTCAGGCGTATGTGGATGCACCTAGGGGTATAGTGGTAGTGATATTGGATCCTAGACCCGTGTAACGCAAGTACCATCCCAACCTCAATTTCCAATTCCTCTAGTTACAAAAAAACACAATTTCAAAACATTCTCTACAATATTAACTTCCTAACCTTTTAAAACTAATCACAACTATGGTGATTTGGGAATGTTTCTCTTACATTAAAGCACAATTTCAAAACATTTGCTAGAATATTGACCTTCCTAACATTTTAAAATTTATCACAACTATGGTAATTTAGGAATGCTTCTCTTAAAGCTTATCGAGCATAGAAATAAAATTTTAAAGAAAATCAGTGACTCCTTACCTTTTAAGGTCGATAGCCCAAAGTTGATGTCATATATTAAAAAAATAAAGATGTGAAATATAGGTAGCCATGTTGATAAAAAAACTAATCAATTAAAAATAATAGACTTATTGTAATGAGAATGTCAATTTCAAAAGATAGATGGTTGCCCTTCTCTAACTTATTAAAAACTATTGAATTTATATTGATGGAAACACTATAAAATTAATATGTAAACTTATCTTATGTTTACAAAATATTTCAAAATTTTGTATATCTTATTTTCTCGGCTTTGTTTAAGATTGCAAGTCTAATATGATATTTAAGTTCTATTTTAAAAGACTAAAGCATATTTAATTCTCAAAATTGATATCTTTGAATATCAAAATGAACTTACAAATAAATACTTAGTTTAATTTAGTGATAATGTTTATAATTATTATTTTCTAATTGATTACCTATCAGTAGTGCTGTAGCTTGGGGTAATATTGATGGTTCCATGAAGGATGTTTGGCGATAAGAGTTGTAGATGCAACCCTTTACTAATTTCTTTCTTCCTCTCTTTACCTTTTCCACCTAGCAACTAGAGCATTTATGTGGTGTTTCTTGGAGGTTTTTCGAGATACACATGTTTTAATGGATTATGAGGAAGAAGAAGTGGTTGATTATTCCCCTAATCCTCTAGGAAGGTCAAAGAAACTATCACTGATTTTGGAGAGCAGATGGAGGATCGAAATCAAGGCCCTGGTGACAGCTTTCCCTCAGTCGAACCTTTGGCAACACCTGCAGGGTTACCTCCATTTTATGGACGGCATAATGGTTTCCCGGGCCTACCAGTATTTTTCTAGCATCAGGGTTGTCCCTGAATCTAAAACCGTTATGGTCTTGTTTACAGTTCATGGTTTGGATAAGGGTTTGGGAGCAGAACCATTCTCTCTATTAACGACTCTGTGTAGTCTTTCTTGGGTTTCCTCTTTCTACTGGACGCTTTCCAGTTCATCCCTATTTGGATAACATAAATCCTTCTAACAATCCAAATTGGGGGTTTTAAGGCCGACCGTAGATAATGATCTCCTAGATGCAAGTTGGCCCTCTTTTGGTTAAGTTGGGTCCAAAAACCATGAGGGCGCCTTTGGTCCATTGGATGATCTTCATTTTTCAAGATCAGAGGGTTTCATAGGCTCCATTCTTGCCTAGTGTATCGGTGTGGAAATCTGATCGAATCTGATGTTGAGATCAGAGGTGGCATAGGAAGGGTTTCACAATCCATTTCAAAGAACAGTCACGAGTCAAGCAACGGGGCAAGTCAGAAAAGAAGGAAGAGCAATGCACAAAATATAAAGGAACTCCTCTTAGGATGGTGTGCGGGGTCAAAGTAATAGTACTTCAGTCTGTTGATATGGCAGAGATAGCAGTGGTAGCGAAAGTAAGAGGGTGATACTTCAGCTTACCACTCTGGAGGAGTAGGAAAAAACTGTTGGTTCAATATGTTAAATTATGTTTTGAAGGTCGCTTGTTGGCTAGAGGTTGGTTTGTCATTAAATTATCAACAATGGATGAGCCAGACACATCCTGCAACAATATTGGAGTATTTACTCCACTCCTATTTTATTCAATAAGTGGACACCTATGTTTGATGTTGGTAAAGAAAGGCTTGATGTAGCGTCGGTGTGGGTTAAGTTCCAGACCGCCTATAGAATTTTAGAGTCTAGAATCCTTCAGGGACTTTGGGATCGCCATAGGGGTTTTTATTGATATTGATATGTCCTTTCTAACCACAAGAAAGATGATTTTTGCTCGCATTTTGGCTTTCTAAATGTAAGGGAAGGCCTAACTAAGGAGATTGAAGCTGTTTGGGGTAAATAGGTACTTTATCAGAGTTGTATTATGAAGGGATTCCCTTCAGGTGTAGAAGGTGTCATGTATATGGGCACATTACGAGCCAATGCACTCTCCCTTTTTCAGAAAAGAAAACATCGCCAATGAAGCGTCCAACACTGGGTCTCGAAGGTTACTCTGAGGTTCACCTAGGAAAGTGTGGAAGAAGGGACTCTTTGATGGACAAGGGTTGTCACTTGACAAACAGAGATTGGAAAGTTGGGATCCTCACAGTCTCCAACATCCTTAGTGGGGTGACAACCTGGATTGATTATGCTCTTGCTGGGGATGATAATTATGAATCCAACTACCGACCACCCTCCCTACTAAATATGAACTGATGGATCTCTGGGTAAGGAATCCTCACCTTCCCTCTCATGCAAATTTACTGGAAAATTCATTAAATTTGTTGGGAAATTATTGGATTAAATCTGGAAACCCATCCTTTACTCAGGTTCATGCACATGGCTCTCCCCCACCCTCCCTTTTTGGTGTCAAACCTTGTTTCTTGTACACTCTCCTATCCCCCCTATGACCATTGTTTCTCCCACCCCTCTTTTGGCCCCTAAGTTTCATCTTCCCTGATTTCAGATAAATCCCTATTTGATTTCATCTTAGATCCAAGGAGGTCCCTTCCCTCTCTAAGAATCCCTTGGTCACAATGGGTTGGATAAGAACTTCCCATCATCTACAAATGGTAAAGGATATTAGACAATCACACATTTATATTGCACAAGATCGTGCTCGTTGAATAGTTTTTAGTAAGGAACGTCCATTTTGCACTTAGAAGATAAAGTCCCGGAGGTTCCACCATAAAATTCTCTCACTAAACTCGAGCTTTGAAAGTCCCTCAAAATAATGCCCTCAAGAGTGGTTTGTAAATCAACTACAATGATTCTGATTGCAAGAGATGTTGTAACATGAGGGAATTTCTAAGCATTGGTAGCCTTTCAATACTGAACTTATCATCAAATGCAAAAACACTCTAGGTTGCTTCGTTGAATCCCGATTATCAATGCCCAAATTCCATGCTTCTATTCGAGCTAGATATGAGTTTTTTCATTAACAGAAGTCTTTCATCATTCTAAATTTATATGCCTTATTGAAGAGTTCCTTTCTAGATAGTTTTCAAAATCCTTTGTAAATTTAAAAATACAATCATAGTGAACCTAAATTATCCCTAGGCTCATGAAGTCTGGCCCCAAGTCAGAATCCTCTAGAGACTATTTCTCTCAAAACTTCGAGAGGTTATTCTTGACATTGAACCAGCAAAACTAAAACCAGCTTGAACAATAAGAGTTGAGAGAACAAAATAGCCAAAAGACTGGATTGTTTTTATCGAATAAAATCTCCTTGATCAGAGGCTCAATTGAGCTATGGGTTGACTCCTGGGATTCCACCATTTCCTATCTTTCTAGAACTAAT